>MU826873.1:239323-461823 GCA_029204205.1 Desmophyllum pertusum | reverse complement strand
GCACACGCGCAAGCAGCATACGCAGACGCAGTAACGCGTTGATCATCAGTGCCTTTTGTTTAGGACAAATCAACAGGTTACTGCGTCTGCGTATGTTGCTTGCGCCTGTGCTTGCGTCGCTAGTGAAACCCAGGCTTTCAGAAGCGCCCATATTCCAATAAGCGCCCTTATTGCGTAAGCGCCCCTATTCCAATAATAAGCGCCCCACACAAGATCAACAACTGCATTTAGCTTCCTTTAATTGGCCATATCATTGCCGCATTACAAAAAATTATTGTCTTCTTCTAAGTGTCTCGACTGTTTATGTTTAAGTCGAAAAAAAAATCGGTCAAATTTTCTAAATGAGATTGAAAATCTAAAAACTTTTGCTGGGGACTGTCATGACTCCGGACTTCCATGCATAGATTCAGCGCTCAGACTCTAGTAAACCGGTCAGGGTTTTTTTTCTGGATCCGCAGTCTGATTGAGCTATCAAAAGTAAATTAGCACCCTGGGTAGTAAATCGAATCATTAATGATACTCCAGCTTCAGTCAACTAACCTACTCTTTCAAAACATCTTGAGAAGGCTGGAGTTGTCTTAATTTATGGTCTATTGGTTCAATCTTAAAAATGATTTCCAGTCCGTACTGCGCAATCTCGATCAGGGTTTGTTTTCATTTTTGTTTTGAATTCGTTGATAGGTTACACTTCGGTGATAGCTAACATGAAGTTTTTTAGTCCGCCATTACGGGTCGTTACGTCCAGGAATGCTCGATGAGCTGAAACGTTGGTTTGCGATTACGTTGAGGTTCTTCTACTGATTATTATGGTTTGGCAAGGATATCTGGCGTTAATAATTAAGAAAAAGGTAAGTTTGTCCCGGAATTTTTATTTTGGCTAGTAAACATTCCTTCGTATGAGACTCGTGTAAACATTGCTGCCAGAGATTGCGGAGTACGGACTGTAAATCATCTTTAATTTATATGCTGTGAACCAGTTTTACGCTGAGCTGATAATCTTAAAGTTCATCGAATTTATTTTTTGTTAACAATCTCAGAGTTAAACATAATAAGAAACTTAACTTTCACCTAAAGATCTTATTTAACGGATCCACAAATTTAATGAGTAGGACTGGGATGGGGCGTTTCCTGTATAAGCATTATAACCAAAGTCATATTCAGTTTGGCCGCCGCCTCCAACTTCAACAAAAGAAGCAGTGTTAGTTTCTGTTATTCCAATCCCGTGATCAGCACGTGCACAACCACTTCCTCCTCCACCAATCATCATCACTGATCCATCACCATGATCCCAGTCACACCAGAAGCCGATGTTGTTGGCGCTTTGAATATCTCCACTACACTCAGCCTGTTGGAACCCGTCTGTTGACTTGTACCGGCCGCCATATTGAACCGTGCAACTTCCCAGACACTGGTCACTGGCCCAATTTTTGCCATTTCTAAAGTCGCCATAACTTGTGAGTTTAGATCGGAATGTTTGTCCAGCCAAACAGTTACCTGTGGTCTGTAACAAAGGAGTGTGACTGGGGTCATCACTGCGCGTGATCTTAAACTCTCTGCCGCTGGCCAACCAAAAGGCTGGTGATATCATGTCAGTATTCATCGATGAATTAGTTGTTGTTCCCATGGCAACTTGCTGGTCATACCACCAGTAACCAGTGTCATTCATCCAATTTTTGTCGTCATTGTTTGAGAATCGGGCGATAAGAGTCCATCCTTTGCCGTCTGATGTCATGTCACATAAGACCTGTCATGAAAAATGATTTTGTTGAGTATTTAAAAGTTACGGGTCATACCATGTGAAGACAGAAGGATAAATAAATAAATAAATAAATAAATAAATAAATAAATAAATAAATAAATAAATAAATGAATGAATGAATGAATGAATGAATGAATGAAATGAATGAATGAATGAATGAATGAATGAATGAATGAATTAATGAATAAATAAATAAATGAATAAATGAATGAATGAATGAAAGAAAGAGAAAAATAAAGAATGAAAGTAAGAATGAATGAATGAATGAATGATTTATTGATTGATTGAATGAATGAATGAATGAATGAAAGAATGAATGAATGAATGAATGATTGAATGATGATGATGATTGATTGATTGATTGATTGATTGATTGATTGATTGATTGAATGAATGAATGAAAGAATGAATGAATGAATTAAAGTTAACTTGTAAAAAACTGTACTTTTACTGTTAATGTGATTTTTTCCTCTGTACTGAATTTGAGACCAAACTTTATAAAAATTTGTGTATTGGTTAAGAAAATGCTAACCAGAGTTCAATAAAGCTTGTTACTGAAGTTCAACCTCACCTCAAATTTAAAGTGTTTTTTGCATTTGCATAATAATAATAGATTCCATCAGATGCTGCGAGTTTCGTTTCTTGATTTGGTCACATGACACACCTACAATAATAACATGAAAATGGTCAGTCATTATTTCACGGAGGGGTGGGGGGGGGGGGGGGGGGGGGGGGTAGATCCAGCGGATTCATCACCTGCGCGTGCGTAGACGTTGAGTAAGCCCAGAGCTCGACCCAAGAGCTCCTCTCTTTTGCGCATGACCGTCGAAGGTCTGGGATCGAGAATGAAGAAAAAGTAGAAAACACGGCGGCCAGTGAGGCGATGGAAGTTCGTATATGAATAATTATTCAACCTCGTTCCCATGGCTTTTCCCTTCAAAGTTATTCGGAGAAAAGCCCTGGGAACGAGGTTGATAATTATTGTATTTTTCACTTTGTGAGCCTTTAAACCGGATAAACTTCTTCCTCAAGTTTTTGGTTTTAAAGATACAACTGTGACGACGACAGCAACGAGAGCTTCAAGATACATAACTCGGTCCTAGTTAAAAACAGATTGATTTAGACTGTATATTATTTGCTTTGGCATGTGAGCATGCGCAGAGACTCATTTTGACGGCAGGGTATTTGCCTGTGAAATGGTGGTGGTAGGCCAGTTGTGAGAAACATAATATAATCTACAAAAGGTAACTGACATGGAATACACAACCTATCAGCGTAATCACTGTAGTTGTTGTTTCCGCTAGTCCAAACTGGTTTGTGGCGCGGCAGATGTAATCTCCATAACTGTTTTCCAAAGCCGTGTTAACTACAAGGCAGTCGTTTTCATCAAAAACCAGCGTTGAATTGGAAGACTGTTGACCTCGGACCACTCTATCCTGGGATGTGGAGAGCCTGCAGCTTCACAACAGATGGTTAAAGTGGTTTCTTGCCCTACAATGAACTGTGAAGGAGGTTTGTTGGTAAATACGGGCGGCTCTAAAGAAAGAAAGACCATCATTAATAATGGTAATCGAGGGGAGTCCAAAACAAAATCGGACGACGGCGTGGCGGGAGTCCAATTTGTTTAATCAAGAGTATGATCACAGCAGAAGTGGAATTGAGTGGAGTCCAATTCGCGAAACTAGTGCAGTCCCAGAACTCTCTCTCTTACCCCGCTAACATAGGGGTTCAGCCCCTATATTGGGGGTAATGAAATTTAAGATTTGTCGTCTTTGGATTTACGATTTCATTAGAAGGACGTCAACACGACGGCGAGAAAACCCTTCGCAATGACATCTGATCCTCTGATCATTGGCCGCGCGACCATGGGGATGAGAACTAAAATAACTTTCACAGCGTGGCGCGAAGCTTAAAATAAATTGGAAAAAAACTGTCATGGGGCATGCATGAGGATGTGTTCTCTTAGATCATCCTCTCTTGAAACTACCCAGTATATACAGATATTGGACATGAAAAAGTCTCTTTTTCTAACCAAGGTGGTCCTCTACGAAGGGGTAAACTGGAGAATAACAATGTGTTGACGCGGTGCTGGCAGTGTAGGATGGAGGAAAGATATCGTTCAAATAATAGTGACACAAACAAACAAACAAACGGCAGTCTAATACCTTTCACTTGTAAACTGCTGACGGCCCTTAGAACTCCATGGGCAGTGTATGCCGTGCACATGTACGATCCAACATCAGACCTTTGTACATGGTTGATATGAAGAACAGCAGTACCACCTACCACAGCAGTATCATTGAACAACGCACCACCAAGCTTACGCCATGTTATCTTCTTAGAGGCTGGACCCTGAACCCAGCAGTGAAATGTTGCCGATTTTTTAACAAAGACTTCCTGGGACTCTGGTAAAACACTGATCTTTGGGGAGACAATGATTTCTCCTTTTGGACCCTGAAGGCCCATAAAGCCCTTGCTTCCTTTGTTCCCTTTGAGGCCAATGGAACCTTTTTCTCCTGGACGGCCCATAGGTCCAGCAATTCCTCTATTCCCGGGGGACCCAGTAGACCCTGTTTCACCCCTCACCCCCTGTGGTCCACGCATTCCACTTGGCCCTTCAGCTCCTGTGGGACCAAAAGGACCTCGGGGGCCGGGTATCCCAGGGGTTCCTTTTTCTCCCTTGTATCCTGGATACCCGTCGAAGCCGTCAATTCCAGGATTCCCCCTGGGGCCCCTGGGGACCTACATGGCAAAGCTTGTCTGTGTTGGTGCAAGCTTGACTCAATTTCTTGTCAATTTCCTGGCGGATTTGTTGTAACGATATTGTTGGTGCCATTTTGTGTCTGAGCGACATTTCTTCTCTGTTTGTGGCTCTGTGCTGAAACTGCTGCCTCCAAGTTGTTGCGAGCGTCTGTACAGTGTGAAATAAATACAGATAAAATTAAACTACTGCCCGTTCTATAATAAGCACTTATTGACTGGGCGTAGGAGTCCCTGTGATATAATGGCTAGGTGCATTGGACCCCGGATCGAGCCGTCCAGTTTCGAGCCCTGGTCAAAGAGGGGGGGGGGGGGGGGGGGGGGATCTGCCCGCCGCGACTGACCGTTATTAACTTTTTCAATATTGAAGTAAAAGCCGCCAAATTCAAACTTTTCTTGAAATTTATCTGGGAACAATTTGGTATGGCATGTTCAGGGAACTAGTTGTTACCATGGCAGCCATATTTTGACAGGCATGTTTTTCTAAATTTGGAATTTCGTGTTTTTTTTATAAAGAAAATAACTTTCTGACAATAAGTTTTACCGTTTTTGATGATTTCAGCATTCTTTTATCGGTTTTGATTACTTTTGAGTTACTTTTGTTGGTTTTCTGACGTTTTGGAAAAATCAAGAAATCCAAGATGGCGGATCCAAGATGGCGGCTGTTGTAATATCTACGTCATATGACGTCATAATCACGTGATTATACGTCAAAAGGTACATTACGTACTATACGTACACCCTCGGAGTAACGGAGCCCCCCCGGTCTGAAAAGACCCCCAAAAAGGGTTAACGTACTGAATACGCGCGGATATTTTGCGAAATATTTTGCGAGTTGCGCAGTATTGCGAGCAATGAGAAGAATGGTCAAGAATGTCCACGCGTATCGTATTGTATGTTAAACCATCGAATAAGGGATTTGTTATTTCACTGCAAAATTGCCCAGCTATTTTGCTATCTGTTCAAAACCGGTCAAACCAGGACACTACAGTGTAATAAGCTGTCATATTTTCCGTGTTCTCTTGACCTTGTACGGGTGAAATGACGTAATAGTGGAATAAGACGCACTCTTTACTTATATGTACATATGTACATTGCATGCAAACTATTTAGGGATTTCCGGTGTCTGTCACAGATCGTTCTTATCTCACAGTCACTAATTGGTTTTAAATGGATTGGGTAATAATTTTGACACATTACGTGGGTCACCTAATGCGCGCGCGTCATTTACGACACGCGATACGATGTGTGAATGAGTTGGTAGTCATAGCAACGGGTGAGTGTTTGCAAAGCCGAGAAGTTTACCTGTAAGAACGGGTTGACACAACATTACAAAAGAAATGAATGTTTAAAATAAATGAAGAAATGCTCTCAAGTCGAAATACTCAGAAAAATATTCTGAGCTCCCCAACGGGAATCAAACCCAAGACCTTCCAGGTGCCGGTTGGACGCTCTATAAACCACTGAGCTATGGAGGACTCATGGCGAGCAAGGCCATGCATACATGAATATCTGTAAATGAATATCTGTAAATCGGATACAGATTTCGTCCTGATTTACATAACTTTTCTTGATTTACTCGCCTAAAATGATTTGTATATAGCCAAATAAACATGAAACATTTAGATGCATCCGTGTCATACAGGCTCGATACGATATTTGCGTCATATTGATCCTGAGCAGAAACAATTACACATCCACTTGACCCACTTCCTGTTTCTGCTCTGATGTTTGAACGTATGCCAAGAAGAGCATAGTTCTCCGTTTATAAGTCACATTCCATGCTTTGAAACAAACTTCTCTCGATCACTTACAAGAATATATTTTGTCAAATGCATGCATTTTGCATGTTATGCACTCTTGCTTTTGGTGCAATTCCCGTGCAATTGTGATCAGGCCATCCCCATAAAATGTTTTGTTTCTCATCGCCCGACTGCCCAATTTTTTCAAAAAGTAAAAAAAGGTTTCTGATTCATTGCCTGCGCCCTTTTCTCGGGTGTTTCCACTTCGAACACCTTTCTGAGTGAAATCGGCTCGTTGCAAAATGGTGGTCACGGAGAAGATATAATCAAGGCTCGCTTGGAATTATTTATGCATTAATTTGACAACATTTCGTTTCTCGGCTTTTTTTACCGACCGACCGACCCACTTTCATGAGAGAGAGGGCGATGGGAAACGAAACATTAATTTTAAGAGGATGACTTGACACAAGTTTGAACAGGGGTATAATTAAACTGGTCAGGGAACGTTTAGCTGCTACACAATTGCATCGAAACACAGAGACTTGTACTTACTCTCTGAAGATTCCATGTCGTTCTTGTGATCTGCTGTAGGCGTTGATTCGACTGTTTCCCTGCATTTTTCCATTTTCGAAATTCGCAGTTCATTCATCTCTGTTTTCCTGTTTATCGATTCCATCCTAAAAAACATTGCCACGATCAACAACATCAAAATACAGCACAGAACCAATGAGCCTTTGAGTAGAATGTCGCCACATTTGGCGGATGATTTCTTGTTTGGCTCCATGATGGATTCAAACACAAACAGTTGTTCAGAGAGCCTCGACTGCCGTGTGAACTGTTTGATTTCCCTTCAGCAGTTGTTCAGAGAGCCTCGACTGCCGTGTGAAACTGTTTGATGTCCCTTCAGCAGTTTAGTAACCTTTCGTGTTCCTGTATACGGGTATATCAAGAATGAACTGTAAAGCGAAACCGTTATATGATGATTGATCTGTCATCGCTGGGAGTAAACTGTACTCTTTCTCTGTATTTCCGGCTCGAGTTTCAGCCCGCAACATCGAGCAAAAACTCGACCGGCGGGTGAAACAAGAGCTGAAAAAAACCGGTTGCTCTTGCAGGCTATCCAAGGGAGACCAATACCTTATTTATTTTGAAAACATAAATATAGGAATACATCATTTCCCCTTTCTACGCCTTTCTACGCCTTTCTACGCCTATGTATCACCAATACAGTGAACTTTCGCCTTCCTTGCGGACACCCCGTTATTAGGGAAATCCGCTATTACGGACAAAATCCAGCCCTCCACCTAGACTGCAAAACAGTCGGTATTTTCTTTCAATAACTGAATATAGGTTATGAATGTGTTGTTTCTCGAAAGGAACTGCCGTTGTAGTTATGGAGGGGGGGGGGGTGAATAGGGGTATGCGAATCCGCTAATCCGCTATAATTTTTGGCCAAATCCATCAATCCGCAAATATTTTTGCTATAATCCGAATCCGCGAAACTTTCAGGCCCAAACGCTGTGTATGATGTTAACAAAGGACGAGAAAATGACTGCCCAAAGTTGGGCAGCAACCATCGTAGACGGGAGTTTCTAGGGAGGTTCGCGGGCATGCTCTCCTGGGAAAATTATAAAACCTAAGCCCTCGGTAATGCGCTTTCCAGCAATTTGAGGATCAATTGAAGTTTTTTAGTTGCTATGAGTTTGTCACAATTATTTTGCGCTAACTATAAAAAAATAAAAACAGAACAAGATTATTCCAAAAAGTTGACAATAATTGAGGTGGATTTTTGTTGTTTAGAAATTTCTAAATTTGATATTCTCATCACGAACTTAGATGTATATTTTACTCATTTTACTCATTTTACTCATTTTACTCATTTTACTCATTTTACTCATTTTACTCATTTTACTCATTTTACTCATTTTACTCATTTCATCATTTCACTCATTTCACTCATTTCACTCATTTCACTCATTTCACTCATTTCACTCATTTCACTCATTTCACTCATTTCACTCATTTCACTCATTTCACTCATTTCACTCATTTCACTCATTTTACTCATTTACTCATTTTACTCATTTTACTCATTTTACTCATTTTACTCATTTTACTCATTTTACTCATTTTACTCATTACCATAGATACAATTTGCGGCTAGATTCTTGAAATAATATTAGAGTTAAATTTTATGTTTTTAGTACAAATGGACTGAATTTTTTTCTCAACAAGGCAAACATGACTTGCGATTTATTGTTGATAGTAAATGGTTGGAACCCAGGAGTATCAGTAGTTATTCTAGAATGATCATCTGGCTGAGTGTAGTCCTGAAAAGGGCTGTTTGTGGTGACTGACCTTTCGACAACCTGAGCGGAAGTCACCTTCAGAGTCAAGTCACTCTTACTATTTTTTTATTACTCCAAAAATGTTACGTCTTCTGAAGAAAGTCATATTTGCTACGGAGAGGCCTGACTGATAAGGAAGGATGAAATCCACGATCCGAACAATATAATAAGCAAAATCCAAAATCCGGTCCTAAAAATCGCAAACAATCCGTAATCCACTGCATCTGCAGGATCCGCAAATCCGTGGAAATTATCCATTGAATCCGTAATCCGAACGAATTTTTTGGCCAAATCCACCGATCCGCAAACCTATTCACCCCCCTCGTTATGGCAGAAGTGTCGATCGAGAAGTCATGTGGCACCATTGGCGCGTGCTGTTCGATTCTTCGTTTATCAGTTTGTTGTGAAACGACGCTTTGTCGAGCAAAAAGGTAGCTTCCAGCGAGACCTAGGGGATTATAGACTGTCACAGCCTCTCTATTTTCTTAGATCGTTGTAGCCGCGAGCGAACTGGAACTGAGCGCGAAGCGCGAGCGTGGAGGTCAGGGGTGGGGAAGGCTCTTTTCTCGTTCGCCCGCTCCCCACCCCTCGTGCTCCGTACTCGCTTCCGCTCGCTCGCGCTTCGCGCTCGCTGTTCAGTGTAGAGAGGCTGTGAACAGTCTAAGGAGATTACTGCTTCGGTACTTCTGGATTTGAGCTAGTACACAGTTATTTTGCGAAATATCTTTAGCGCAGAAATCCTTTCTTTGACCGACTCGAGGAGTACACGCGAAGGAACACGTGAAGAACACGTGGAGGGTGGCTGACAACTTCGTTGCCAGGCCCTTAGAATTGACCGACCGCGTTTACCCGTGGTTTTATCGCGGCGAGTGTATTTCTCATGATTTCTTATTTCTAGACTCGATTACCAGCCGCTGTTCGTGAAAATGAGCCCGCGCTCCTACGAAGACTGGACTCGAGAGATCGAGAGCGGCGGAAATTTCTCGTCCTCCCAAACTATAGTACTGTGGTATAAGAACACGGGTAAAACACAGATGATTCCATTCTCGGTCATTCACTTCTGCTCTGTTCATGTGATGATCTTCAGAGGTCAACCACTTATGTTGCTAATTGGTTCAAGCCATTCAATTAGAAACAATGTCCATTGTTGTCTCAGACAAAGCAGTCGCTTGACAACCATAACAAGTACCCTTTGGCGACTCCGCTCGACTCAAATGAACGTCAAATTTCACCCGATCTGCCAACGTTGTGTTTCGTTTTATGTTTAAATCCGTTTCATCTCCTTCCAAAACGTTTGCCGGGCTGTAGGAAAATGCCTGAAGCTGTCCGTAACAGGTATGTAAATTCCATCACTTTGTTTTGTTTTATATGCTGGCAGTAAACTTACAAGTTTCTCAAAACATCGATCAGCTTTGATTTCAAAGCACATAGATACGAAATTTGACTTCTCAAGATCGAATTTTATGTCTTTAGCTAATTTAGTAGAACATACGCTTGTGTATACACTGAAACAGAATGCATTTTATTGCCCAAGAGTGGCCGATTTGTCGTGCAATTGAAATTAGAGTTCAAATTGTGTTCGATCACAATTATTATTATTAATTTGAGTGAACGTCAAACAAAATCAGTAACTCCTGGACTACAGTGTTGAAAAATGTTTAGAGTTGCTAGTCCTACACTCAAATCTACAATAAAGCTAACCGTGATACAGTTTAGATACGAATTTTTTCGTATTTTCATAAGGTACCGCGCGCTTGGCGAACGGAGAATTCAGTAAGGTCCGACAGGCTGACATGTTCGCCAGCTTTGTTTACAAAAGGATTTTCAAAAGTCATTTCTGGCTGAAAATACAGTGAAAACTGCGACCAAAGTTCGCCTTATACTTGATGTACAACGCAAATTTCAACGGCTGCCATGAAAAGTTCCGGTATTTGGTTGTTGAAGCAAAGTTTTCATTTATATTGATTCATTTCCTGTTTAGGACACGTAAACGCGCGAGACGAGAATCCATAATTTTATTGTCACAGGAGAAAATTGTGTCGCAGTTGTGAATTTCTGTCTCTGTCTTTACAGCTTAACTGCCTAATAACATTTTAGAAAGCAGGTACACTGAATGGATAGCAAGTCCCCCCGGTCGGATAGCAATATACTTTGAATCGTTACGCAATATTATTGGAAAGGTGTGTTGCGTGACCACAGATGTCACACAATGTTTTGTTACCTCATTTGTAGAGTGAAGCAGGACAGGCTACGGCGAGACATGCAAGAGAAGTATGAACGGTCATTATTTACTCCAAAAGGAGTGAAGACATTCAGGCTGCAACCTTCAATAGACAATACTTCAATTATGAAGGTAAATTTATTAATAATAGATGATTTTTATTCTCTCTTCAGGGAGAAAATAATTTCTGGGTAGCTTTCTTACTTTACTTTGATCTATCTTTCATTTCATACATAATACATAATTTGCTGTGCTAGAATTTCTTACATTGCTATGCATTGTAAGACTTTCAAGCTGTGAGGTGACAACATTTAGCCTGCGTAGCAGCAGGCGCCTGGAGTAATATTAAGAGTGCAAGTTGGAAAGGCGCATATACATGAGGAAGCCCTAAAAACTTGCACTCTTCTTCACTCCAGCGCCTGCTATGCAGGCTATGACAACATTCACTGTGTCTGTCATGGTTATTCTTTATTTCTGCCTGTCTGTGTGTCTGTCTCTCTGTCTCTCACACTCTGCATGTCTGCAGATATATTGCTGTATGCAACATAACATAGACTGTGAGCAGTCACTTTTCTTTAAAAGACCGACTCGCTGCTCGCAGTCTATGGAGACATTATAGGGACTTTTAAGGTAAAGGTACCTGGATGGTTGACCTCCAGTAGGTTACACATATTAGAATGGGATTGGGGAGGGGGGGGGGGGTGGGGGTGAGTTTGAGATGTGTATGTGCGGTAACTTCCACTCAGCTAATGCAAATTGAAAGTTATAGAACCTCAGCTAATTGAAATATTTGAAAGTTATATAAATTGAAAAAAACAAACATAAATTACCTCTAATTTCCTATTCAAAGTTGGGGGATTTCAATAGCGAAGAGCTTATTTGAAAACTGGAGTTATATAAGGGATTATTAGAGAGAAAGGGAGAAATGAGAAAGGGAGAAATGAATAGTAAGAGGTGTGTGTCGGGTAATTAGAACATCTTCAACTGTTCCTGTAAGTTATTTGTAACTTGTGGACGTTATTTGCCATTATAAAATTATCTGTTTCTCGATCATGAGTTTGATTCCAAAACACTTATCAACGAAATTAGTAGTTAACCAGCTGAGTGTTATTTGCCATATGCGCGTGCGAGAATGTGACCCAAGCCACCGGAACCGCGAGATTCTCGCGCGTTGCGTGGGTGCTACGACTTGTACCCAGGGATTGGCGTGTGCGCGGTTCAACTAACCATGCGCAAAGAGTAATAAATTGACCATATCTTTTAGCTCCATCAGTAAAACTTGATTTTTATAGAACGTCGATAATTGTTGTCGCTCGCGCTGATTAAAAAGTCTTCTGGCTATGATAGCTTTTGCATGGAGTTTCGCGTTCCTTCACGTTTCGGCAATTTTAACCGTACTTGCAGCAGCCTCCTTATTCGCGAGGGCATGTTTCCAGTGATTCTAAATTAAACTTTATGCGGCAATTACCTTATTCTTACTAATTTTCGCGCGTACTTAATTTCGCGAAATCGACAGATCCGTATTTTGCGAGGCTTATTTTCGCGCTTTCAGAGAAACAGGGCTCAAAGGCTTTAAAATTTTGCAAAAAATGTCGTCTTTATTTTCGCGTTTTTTGCTGCATCGCGAAAAACGCGAAAATTAATACTCGCGAAAATAAGTGAGAATAAGTTAGATGTTCGACATTAGACGCTATAATGTCTTCTATTTTAGCATTATTTTTTGGATGAGCTCTAAAACAGTCTAGATTACAGGAAACCCAACAATATACTCGTTAGAAAGCGAGGGTGACTAATAATGACGAGGATAGAAATGGATTACAATACCTTATTTTCGCGAGTATTCATTTCCGCGGTTTTCGCGATGTAGCAAGAAACGCCGCGAAAATAAAGACGATATTTGAGTCTTTGAGCCTTTTTCTCTGAAATCGCGAAATCAAACCCTAGCGAAATACGGATATGTCGATTTTGCGAAATTAAGTACGCGCGAAAATTTGTGAGAATAAGGTATATGGATAAGCCTGTAAAAGTCGGCTGGTTTAGCTACAACATAGAACTTTAGAGAGAACATTCAGTTTGAAGGAGACGGACAGCTCTACTTTTTAATACGGCCGCCTTGACAAAACCCCGTTTGAACTCTAGCTCATACCCCAAACTTTGTATTTACACATTCCCGTAAGCGGCCAGCTCCAGTTGCGGGCACTTTTTCTGCTTCCCGAGGGTGTCTGCTTACGGAAGCTTCGACACTGTGAATTGAATAATGTTGGACAGCTCAATCATTTTTGGTCAGTAAACCAATCTAAATGCAGATTGTACTTCTGTTGACTTTGTAACCGGCTGTCGAGAAGATATCCACTTGAAGCTAAACGATATAAGTGGCTTATCTGTTTAGTATTGACAAAAGGCAAACTGAACCTCTTTTCGCTGAGGTGTCAACAATTCGTTACCAAGCAACTGTAAAGCCCACTTCAAGTTTTGTCATGGAAATTTTCCTTCCTTTGCAATCAAACCTTGAATGTGAAATATTTTTTTGTGTATAACAAGTCGAGCATGGCTTTTTACTTCAGCTTGCTCACTTTTTAATTAACAAGCTCATGGGAATCGCGACAGAGAAAGAAATATTAATTGTTAGAAGTGATTTGATGCAAATTCACTCACAGTCTTCTTGGATACCGGCAGCCGGGACACCAACATTTGAAAGAAACGTTTGTATTCTGTGCGAAAATGCGCGAAAAACTTGCACCAGTGAAATGCATCGTACAGGAAAAGAACGCAAATTTAGATGTGGATATTGTCCGACGGGATCGAGCTATTATGTACCGCGTGCAGCCAAGAAAAGTCCTGACGGTCCGTAACGAAGCTTTAAAATGGAAGCGCGCTCAAGTTACGCAAGTGGAAGGATTAATCAATGTCGCTTTGGATCAAAATGGCAATCAATCCTCTTCAAAGGTTGTTTGTGTAATGTTTAAAATTTGTTTGTTTGTATAAAAGTATTGATATTTTATATACAAGTACAGGTTTTGTGAGGTGAACTAGTTAGCTGAGAGATGTTACGCCAGAGCCTCGGGGCAACGCGGAGTTTATATCACATATTTCATTTTCTTTTAGTATAAATCGAGCTTCGCTTCCAGTAGCTTCAAGCTTAGCCGGTATCGCAACGTTTAATATTATCACGGAGATTATTCGTGCGACATACAGTCCCGTTGAAGCATAGGTTTTTTTCCGAACCACTTTGCAATCAAGTTAATTCATTATTGCACAAATCTCTTTCGATTCAATATGGTAAGCCGGTGGATCTAAAATTCACGGTGAAATTGATTAAAGAAGAATTTAAAATTGGTTTTCGTGCAACCGCGGTTTATGTTTTCAACGTTTGTGTCTGTATTTCTGTTCGTAAGCTCGCTTGCATTCTAAAGACATCTGAATGCGTGTTTGTTTTCTGCTCTTTTTGTAATCGCAGGTGTAAATTAAGGTGAATAATTTCAGCATTTGTTAATTGAGTTCTCATTCACCTCAATTGAATTTCCAGAGTGACGTAGAATCGTCAAACACTTTTTAATACCGCATTGCACTCATTTATTAGACATGAACATCTCTGTTATCTCATTTCGGAACCTTTTAAATAATCCGTTAAAAAGAATTTCGAGCTTTTACTTTTAACTATCGCCATAAAATCAGAACAGAATGGATGACAAGGAACAGAACAGAATAATTTTCCCAAACGTAAAATTTACTTACCGAAACTTTCGTGGCAGCATACACGCGCGACGAAAAATACGCGCAATACCTCGCGCGTTCAAAGTTTCACTGCGCTAAAACAACGTTTCTATATTTCGATTATTGTATGGTAACTTGGCAGTAGAAAATCGTTTAAGAGTACTGTCGAAGCTCCCGTGAGCGGACACCTTCGGGAAGCAGAAAAAGTGTCCGCAACTGGAGCTGGCCGCTTACGGGAATGTGTAAATACAGAGTTTGTATGAGCTAGAGTTCAAACGGGGTTTTGTCAAGGCGGCCGTAAGTAGTGCTGTCCGCTTACGAGAGTGTCCGCTCAGAGAGCTTCACTGAATTAACATAAACATTTATTTATTTGTTTCTATAGTATCAATCAAGACCTTCTAGCACAGCGTCATCCTCTGGTCAGTCTCCAAGGCACACTTCTACCCCTCACCCTCCTGCACCTCCCGCTCAGAGGGCCAGTAGCGCTGGGAGGACCAACGGAACGAGGACCCAAGCGATGAGGTCCATTGGGACACAAACGAGGTGTGTTTGTTATGGAGTGATCATTATTTTTAATTTTTAATTTTAATTTTTTTATTATTTTTTTTTTTATGGAGTGATCATTGCCGAGTGAAGCTCGCCTTGTATGAATTTCTATACAGAATTTTGGCTATCCTGTCGGTAAAATGTTCCTACTACTATTTCTTTGCAGCCTAGAGAGAGCAGCCAGCGCAGGCGCAGTAAGAGAAAAGCCACCGGGTCCATCACGTGACAGAGCAGGTCAGTACATGGATGGTTGCAAAATTGCGTAAACCTTTTGATCCTAAGCCTCAAAACATCATTTCTCCTTTCCTGACTGTTTGCCAATGTATTGATATCGTAAAGAGAAGTGAGATGTTGATAGATAGCACAGTGTTGAGCGATTGTTGAACTGACTTATTTGTCTTATTTATCTTCTCATTCCTCTTCAGGCTCGTCTCTTAGCAACCACAGTGTAACATACAGTTCACGTAGCGCTTCATGTCAGCCCACTCGCTTGTACCAAAGCGAAGACATCCGAACAGCAGCGAAGTTAAACCGACCACCGAGCAAGGTCTATCTCTGCCACGAAGAACGAGATCGGACGCGCTCGGCAGGGCGCGCGAAGTCTCCGGCGAGATTTGACGGAACCCCTGTGGAACCCCCCGGATTTATGAAAACGAACAACTTTCTTCATCACGAGGATCTGAGTATGGGACAGAAGCAGTACATTTGGGGCGTGGCGCGGATCTACTCTGTGACTCAACTCATGAGTCTCAAACAAAAACAATATCAGAATTTGTTGGATTATGAGTTCACCAGAAGAATTCAGAACAAGGAGCTCAAGGAACACGAGAGAGTGAAAGAATGGAAAGATTACCAGCGATACTCCAAGTTTATCAAGAGATATGAACAGGTAATATTACGCGATAGCTACCTTATTACATGAAATTTTCGTGACACGTTAAATGTCGCGAATTTGGAGTGACCATATTTCGCGATTTTGCTAAAATTTTAGAGTCTTAGTCACTTAAATTTCGCGATTTCATCCGAGCGTTCGTATCGAATATTTGCTTGGATACCGGTATATGTCACATAAAATGAGAAAATCAACACGACCAATCTTTTGAACTAATTTAATGCAGTTCCAAAATCAAGAAATACAAAGTCTTATAAAGTTTGGCAAAAGTCGCGACTGATACGTTATGCCAGCAAATTTTCACGACATTTTTTTGCGACACTTTAATTTCGCGATTTTTTTTTAAATCGCGAAATTCGCGAAATTAATGTGTCGCGAAAGTTTCATGCAAGGAACATGTTTTCAAGTTCGTCCATATTGTAATCCGTTTCCATCCTTGCCATCGTTAAATTGGAAAACTCCTGGGTTCGATGTTGGCTATGGCGGTCCTCTCAGTTTTACTAAAGAGTCATGTTCTGTTTTTCCACAGAGAATTCCTCGTAACAAGTTGAACCCAGCTCGTTCGCCTTGCGAAGAAGCTTCTCATGTGCACAGACACATGATCAAAGGTTGGACAACGGATCCTCGTGCAAATGAAGCTTACAGACCCTCCAGTAGAACAACCAAACAACGCCAAATGCCCCCTGAGTACCACTCTGAGAGTACACAAGATTCAGGAGAAGAGGAATCCGCTGACAATGAAACCGAGCAATACAGGCTCAGGTTGATTATTTTGCCGGGTGAGAAGGAGACGACTGGAACGGAGGGTGAAAGTGTGACAGGTCAGTTATGTGAATTTTTTTAGACTACGAGCAGTCCCTCATTTTTCTCAGGGATAGTCGAGTGGGAGAACACGCGAGCGCGCGCGAAAATCACCTCGAGGAGGCGCGACGTTTTTTCTCGCCGCGCGTGGCGTCTCCTTGAGGTGATTTTCGCGCGCGCTCGCGTGCTCTCCCACTCGACTATCCCTGAGAAAAATGAGGGACTGCTCGTAGTCTAGAATTTTTTTTCCCTTCCAGAGCCAACCTCGTTACCAGGGTCTCTCATCTTGACCCCGGGAACGAGGTTGTTCCCAGAGCGAGTTTGGAGAAAGCGACATTATAGATAGGAAATTAGGAAAGATGTAGTTAATAATTGTGATTTTGTTAAATCTCCTTTCATGTAGAATCCGAGGAAATAAAACAGAACTCAGTGGACGAGGAAGAAAAAGCCACTAATGAAGACAGTAATCACAATACACAAGACGAACATGAGGATATTAAAGAATCTATCGATGGACCAGGTATGTATTCTCCTTCGAAGCCGTTACTGAGGTTGTCATGGACGCTTCCCGAGATGCGCTGCGTGACGACCCAAATACAATCGAAGCACCTGTAAGCGGACACCCTCGGAAGCAGAAAAAGTCTCCGCAACTGGAGCTGGCCGCTTCAGGGGAATGTGTAAATACAGAATTTGCATGAGCTAGAGTTCAAACGGGGTTTTGTAAAGGAAGCCGTAAAGTAGAGGAGTGTCCGCTCAGAGAGCTTCGACTGTACTCAGGAGCTTACTGAGTTTCTTGAGTTATTACAACAGTTCATTTATTTATTATTATTATTTGTTTTTTTTTTTTTAATTGTTTTTAACAATACAAAAGTTACAAGTACTGAGGGGAAAACCCTGAACAGGAACTACTTCCCTATTGTCACTAATGTAGTCAAAATTGTCGGTTTTCTTTCCGTTAATTAACAACACTCCTTTTCTTGTTTTATTGCAGAGGCTAAGGAAGGAGAAGGATTCGTGTACAAGGAGAACAGCCTTTAACAAAAAGATCTAATATAGTGTGTAACGGCGCCAGAAATTTGCAATCTAACAACGAAACTGACCGATAACATGAAGTTTTTTTTACGAGAGATGATTGAGCCCGCTGCTTTCAGCGGGGATGTTGCTAAGTAACATGACTTATCCTGATGACGTATCAAACTGACACTCATGCTGTTTCTGATTGGACAATAGAATGAACTAGTTGATTACTTCATGTAAGGAGCACGAACTGACTCTGCGTCGGGGACAACGTTTTTTTCATGGTTCTTCGTTTACATGATTTCATTTGTTGATTTGTTAAAAAAAAAAAACAGTTTTGAAGACCTCGAGTTTTTGTGTGCAGTTTCTATTTTCCAGGAAACAACTCGAAAGCGCCCGAGTTTTAGAGTTTTAAAGAGTTTACCAAAGGAGTATTATTTTTGTTAATATAATTAATATCACAGAGTGTAATATATGATAACTAATATCAACAATTCTTCATCAAAATTGGTGGTAAATGGCAGAGGGTATTTACCGCGTGCTGAGGTAAATATCACTCGTTGTTGACCGACACTTGGGTGAATAATTGATTTGGTGTATACCAAACCAGTGAATATCCCGGGCAAGGAGCGTATATAGATCAGTCAGTTCACAAATGCAACGTTGAAAATACATGCCGAAGCTCCCGTAAGCGGACACCCTCGGGAAGCTGCAGAAAAAGTGTCCGAAACTGGAGGTGGCCGCTTACGGGAATGTGCAAATACAGAATTTGTATGGGCTAGAGTTCAAACGGGGTTTTGCCAAGGCGGCCGTGAGTAGAGCTGTCCGCTTACGAGAGTGTCCGCTCAGAGAACTGTATAAAGTTCACCCGTGAATGGATATCTTGAAGCAAAAGCGCGCGAAAATACGTTATTCACTGGCTTGGAATAGTACGTAACTTAAAAAAAAGTCATCGAGTTTTTGAATAAGTGTAGTCATGATCTGACTATAGAGTGGGCTCCAGTGAATGGAGTAAATATACTCCATGCACACCGCGCACTATGAGAAAGAAGCAAGAATGAATAATAAAAAGAGTCCTTTCTTTTACTCTGTTGTTCTTGTGTGTTCTTTAACCCTTTCACTCCCGAGAGTGCTAAATTCAAAAACGAGGAAAAAATCTTGAATTTCATTTTGCCAAATTGTCAAAAACAAACAACACCACTTGAAAGTTTTTCTCAATAGCTTTCATTTGAATGGTCACACACTATGGTTTCATCCACAAACTTAAAGTTAGTACCACATTTATTGACTCAAGGTTTGACTCTGGAGTGAAAGGGTTAAAGGAGGTACGTCACGGAAAAAATTGGCCAATTTTTTCAAGTTTGCAGTGATTCGCAATCCGTCTTAATCTCCTCCATCCTCAACCATCCTTGCTCCTGTTCGACTTATTGGTGTTTTTCTACCTTGGTAAACTATTATTTTAAGGCTTTCTTCAATTTGAAGGTGATTTTTCACTTCGCAAAAAAGACTTGAAATATCGTGACATAGCTACTTTAACTTGAGCGAGTTTTGGTCAAAGATGACTCTATGAAACATAAAATGTCATGTCTCCAGACGATATGGTTACCTTATATCTCCTCAGCATCTTTGCCGCGCCGTCCCCATTTTACCAGCATGCTTATAAGACCACGAGAAACAATTTTATTTTTTACCGTGCGAGTTTGGTAGAAAAGTTAACGTTTTTCATCAGTTCTTTAGACATGACGTAATATATCAAACACGCGAGGGAGAGTATGGTGGAAATGGAGAGAAGGAAAGAGAGCACCATCTGTTTCATCCGATTTCCAAACACAGAGAAGAGAATTAAAGCTGAGTTGAAAATTAGACTAGGAGCGGACAGGAGCTGCGGACAGGAGCATATACGGTAGCGGAGTATTTTTGACGAGATTCGAGGTGTTTGGAAATGTGATGAAGTGTTTGATATATCTTTTCAATCGAAACTAAAACTAAGGTGTAAATACCCATGGAACCAAACCTCCGTCACGGTTATGATTTCCTTGGTAACAACTTGGTGAATGAACGCGTTTTTCTCAATGTGTTTTCCAGGTTTTGAAAACGAAACGCATGCATATTTATCACTTTCGTGTGAATAAAAAAAATTGAGTGAGAAATCCTGCATTTAGAAAAGGAACAGTATGCGATTTTTATCAGTGTAATTTTGTAATTTTTATCATAATTTTACTGTAATTTTATTGTCACTGAAAAGCCCTCTAAGGGGAGTGTCAATTAAAGTATTGTATTGCGTGCAGGCGGAATATGTTTAGCCTCGGCTTGCGCGGCTATTACGACTTCATATAGCGCTAAAAACTAATTTTTCAACGTTTACTTCAAGGCGCTACTCGGACGCACTTGGCACACCTCGCGATTTGCTGCTCGGCCCCAGGCTCCGCACTGGGACGGCCTATCTGCTGGCTATCTGCTGCCCGGCCTATCTTTTGTCCTGTGTTATGAAAATGGAAAAAAGGTCAAGTTGCGTTGATAACGAACAAAATATTTGTCATCAAGCACGTTTGCTTTGTAAGTCGTCTCCAGTCTCTCCAGCAGGGTTCCCTGTGCTACGAGCCCGTGTCATTGGCTGGTTGTGGTCAGCGAGCATACCCTTTCTTAGCATGCTCATATCACAATTGCACCACAAACTTTCATATCCTTGCAATCTTGTTTGGTTTATATACAAGTTAATTTTACTGATTTTCACTCTATTCAGCCCTGTCTTTCACTGTAACCAGGCTACTCACAAGTTTTCTGACATCTTACGGATCTATTCCTTAGGTACGTGTAGCAATTTTAATCGCATAGAAAAGACAAGATTTGTATTCCATTCTCCGTGTATAAAACCTGTTCATATTTTCGTACATTTACAGTGTAAAATCCAAAGCTTTAATATATTTATACAGAATTGTAAAAAAAGATTATTTTAAATTATGGAAATAACGGAAAATATCGTTGTAAATACTTCTGTTGGTAATTCACCAACTAATTCTACAAGTCCTTGGGGCAAAAGCCCATCTGTTGTGCCATGTTCTTTGGCGTCTGTTATGGATGAAGAAGTAGCCAAAGAACTTCAGGCTAAAGAAGATTATCTTGCTGGTTATCATCTTCAAGGAAGCACTGTGTCTTCTGGACTCACATTTGAAGGTAATCAATTTAAAAAATTATTGTTAATAATTCATGCTTGTGTTTTTACTGAAAAATCAAATTCAGTTGAAACTCCTGTAAGCTAGCGGATACCCCGGGAAGCAGAAAAAGTGTCCACAACTGGAGCTGGCTGCTTACGGGAATGTGTAAATACAGAGTTTGTATGAGCTAGAATTTAAACGGTGTTTTGTCAAGGCAGTTGTAAGTACAGCTGCTTATGGGAGTGTCCGCTCAGAGAGCTTTGACTCTATAATACAGTCAAACCCCTATTAAGTGGCCACCCTCAGGGAAATGGCAAGTGGCAGCTTAATAGGGGGGGGGGGGGGGGGGGGTGTGCCCTTCAGAAAATATTAGCATTATAAGGCATGGTAGAAACGTTACTTAATTTGAATACAAAGAGGAGAGCTTGTGTTTGAATGTTTTTAATCAGTCATCACCTTATATTTCGGACTCTTATCTGTCATCAGCTTTTTCAAAACAAGGCCAAACTGTGTATTAAATTCTTGGTAGCCGGTTAATAGGGGTAAAAACAATAGGAGAATCCTCCTCAGACGACCAAGAGGTGGCTGCGGCTGCCGAATACATGCATGTAGAGGCGGCCGCCCCATGGGGTACTCTGGATTTAAAGTGACGGGGAGGTGCGAATGGAGATGTAAATTAAACCTAAAAAATCCCTAGGGCTTGAAGCGAACCAAAAAAATCCCCTGAACCAAAATTAAACCCCAAAAGTCCCATGCTGAATTGTTTAACCTTTAAACATTTACCGCTTTAACAACAAGTATTCATGGAGTGGCTACATAGCACTAAATGCGGTAAATGTTTTTACTGTGCATCTTTGTACCCCCAAAAATCCTTCTAAAATCAAACTAGCCAAAAAATATTTGCAAACATTTTCTTACCAAAAAGTCATGAATTTCAAACCCAAAAATATCCTGTGTACCTCCCTGTCACTTTATGGCCGCTTTATAGGGTTTTTGTTACAGTATTATACTGACAATAGTTTTGGGACTTTGATTTTAGCAGGCACAAGCCCAGACACTGAAAATGATTATATGTTGGCTCAAATGATTCAGCATGAGTACGATAAAGAGAATGATCGTACAATTGATTCCATGGAAAAGAGATACAATGGGGAAAGCAAAGGTATAGAATCTGTTTGCGAGAGCAAAGTGCCTTGTCAAGAACATGTCACAATGTCCTTGTAACGTCACATGTTCACTGATATTTGTGTTTTGGTTCTTTTCAGTATCTGTATCATTTGACAACTTTCGTAATGTCCATCCAGTCTTGAAAGAAGATTCTAGTTCGTCAGATTCAGATGAATGGAATGAAGAGGAATTTGGTAAGAAATTTGATACTGAATCATAACTGCGCTTAGCTTGAACCTCCCTTTGCACATTTATTTTAGGTGCGAATCAATCAAAGTGGACACGACCTGCGGCTTTCTTATATATATTCTACTTATCAGTAATGTTGGTACTCCTGGTGTCTCAACAGATCCTCCCAGGCCTCCTAAAGCTCCACCTAAACAGTCTCCTGGCAAGAAAAAGGAGATCATCACCAAACACGATTCAACAGTTTGTGGACGGCGTAATGTTAAGATTATGGAAAAGGTAATTTTTTTTATTGAGAGGTAAAAGTTCCTTAAGTAGCGTTTAGAAGTCAAATGAAGCCTGTTGAGTTTTCTGACATAGACAGTGCATTGTTTAGAAAATTATGTTTTACTAATCTGTTGTGTTTCTATTGCTACAGTTTCCACCAAGTTTTGCCGTAGGTGATGTAGGAAGTTCAGAGTTGGATCTTAAGCTATCCAACAGCGTGTTCAACACGTTGAAGCAGCACTCTTACCGTGAAGAAAGGCAGAGTGCTCGACTCCATGAGAAGAAGGAACATTCTACACATGTAAGGAAACTCTTTTGAACTAGAACAGCGTTGATGTAAGTCTGTTGTAAATAATTTCAGTCGAAATTCCTCTAAGCGGGCACCATTGGGAAGCAGAAAAAGTGTCTGCAACTGGAGCTGGCCGCTTACAGGAATTTGTAAATTTATACAGAGTTTGTATGAGCTAGAGTTCAAGGCAGCCGTAAGTAGAGCTGTTCGCTTATGAGAGTGTCCGCTCAGAGAGCTTTGACTGTAATTAATTGGATTAATTCCACCCAGAGAGAATAAATTTAAAATAATCGTGGTCATGCCATGTGATTTTATAGAGTTGTAGGTAATGGTTTGTCTCTATCAACAGGAGCAAGTGTTGGATCCCAAGACACGACTCATGTTGTACAAGCTGGTCAATGGAGAAGTGTTGGAAGCTGTGAATGGCTGTATCAGTACAGGGAAAGAGGCATGTGTGTTCCATGCTGATGGAGGAAGGTTTGTAAAACAGTCTCTCATTTTTCTCTCAAAATATTTATGTGCGTGATATGAGAATCAAGAGGTGCAAAGCGCTGATAATCCATGCAGAAGCCTTTTCAGTGTCTCTTCCCAAACAACAGACTGTTTTGCAGTCCAGGTTCTCATTGCAATGATGTAGGTATACTGACACATAACAAGGTGGCACATGTATGGCCAACAGGCTTACTTTGTGTTACAGCGCATTTTTTTTAAACTGAGAATGACACTTTCCCTAATGTATTACAAATACAGCTACTAACAGTAGATTTTCCACACTAAAAAAGAAAACATTTTAATACATTTGATATTATAAATAATTTATAATTTATTTGTATTATAAAATGAAAAGGAGAGAGGAGGAACCAATGCCAGAGGAGTGTGCAGTCAAAGTGTTCAAGACAACATTGAATGAATTCAAGACAAGAGATCGCTATATCAAGGATGACCATCGATTTAAAGATCGCTTCAGCAAACAGAATCCCAGGAAGATTATCAGGCTCTGGGCAGAGAAAGAAATGTGCAACTTAAGCAGGTACCATATAAACAATATGAAGTTACTAAGGATATACACATGATACCTGAACCTTATACACCCTATTCCAAAATGCCTGTCAATTTAAAATTCTTTTGTATGTATTTAAATTTAAATAACTTGCCTCACTAACCTCTTTTTTGAGTTGATAATTCAAAATTTTTTTTACTCTAGAACGAGGTTAGTGAGGCAAATTTAAATGCATACAAAATAATTTTAAATTGGCAGCCATTTTGGAATAGGGTCTATTCTCGCTAATTTTTGCTCGTACTTAATTTCGCTATATTGACAGACCCATATTTCGCGATGCTTTATTTTCACGATTTCAAAGAACAGATCAGCTCTGGCAGTATGGGCCAGTTTGGCCCAGCTGAACAGCTTTACCTTCACTTTACAATTTCTAGTAAAGGCTTTATTTATTTATAATTTATTTATTTATTTTATTTATGACTCACTACATTGTGCTCTTGTTGACAGGATGCAGAAAGCTGGCATTGCTTGCCCTACTGTCGCACTCCTGAAGAAGCACATACTGGTCATGAGTTTTATTGGCAAAAATCAACAACCTGCGCCCAAACTGAAAGATGCTGTTCTGTCTTCGCGCCAGTTACAACAGGCTTATCAACAGTGTGTTCAGGTACAGAGCCAATAAGCTACTTCATCAACTATTAAGATAACAAATGAAGGGTCAAGTGGAAAACTATGCTAAGTGAGCAAAGCGCGTTTTCTCACTTAGCATAGTTTTCCACTTGTCTCTTCAAATGCAATGTGATGTCAAAATTGTGTCTACTTGTGACAATAATTATTAGATTGTATGGTTCCAGGAAATATTCATACCCACCCCAAGGAAGGTCATTGGAAATACTGAGGGGGAGGGGGTCTCAAAAGCCAAAATGTTAAAGGAAGGTATTAAGCTAAAATGGAATTTCCAGGGGGTGGGTTGAATCACACATTGCAAGCTTGAGGTTTCCATTGTAGTCGATAGAAACCGCGAGTGAACAGTCTATTGTTTTTAGCATTTATAGCATTTAAATAACAAAAAAAGCTGATTAATGACGGGTTTGTTTGATGCTTTTCAGCTGTAATGCGTGAAAAACTGCACACGACGTGTTGCAAGATCCTTTTATCAATCGATAGTAGGTGTCTGACTGTGTAGCCAATCAGATTGTGAGTTTGCCAATAGTCAGCCATTGGGTTATGCTAAAATTGTGTAGCACCATCCAGAATATATAGCCATCAAGTTATAGCATGTGATGATTGTGTAAACTTTAATTTTATAAATGCTGTTTCAGATGATGTGCACAATGTACCAGAAGTGTAAACTGATCCATGCAGATCTGAGTGAGTACAACATGTTGTGGCATGAAAACAAAGTATGGTTCATAGACGTGAGTCAATCTGTTGAGCCAATCCACCCGCATGCTTTGGAGTTCCTCTACAGAGATTGTACAAATGTTGTTGAGTTCTTCACCAAGTGTAGAGTGCCTGATGTCGTACCAGCTCATGAGTTGTTTAACAAGGTCACACAACTGGATATCACTCCCAACACAGAGCAAGACTTTCTATCTCAGGTAACACATTAGTTTGTAGAGCTTGTGAGTTTGTTGAGCTTAAATCTCACTTCAATGTAATATATATCAAACACGAGAGACAGTGTTTCATCGGGATATCCAAACACCGAGAGAGTTGGAAAATATTTTTGATGACATCCGAGGTGTTTGGATAGCTGATGAAACACTGTCTCGAGATACAATTCTGTATTATAAATTTTCCGTTTCCACTGGAGAAATATTCCATAGTTAACTGCAGTATATATACTTGTTAATGACTGTTGATGTCTGTTATTTTGGACTCCTTTTCAGATTGAATCATATGAGAATCATGAACTGTCAGCTGGAGGAAGGAAGAATACAGAGCCTTATGACTTCAATTACTTTTTCAACAAGACACAATCTGAATGAACTTGGACATCTCTTGGACAAAGCAGAAACCTCAATAGTGTACACTTATCAATGACAGCTTTGTAGTGGGTCCCTACTCTACTCGAAATTAAACAGAATTTAAACTTTTTTTTTGTTGCTGCAAGTTTCCTTCCTGTACAACAATCTCTCTGCTATCGAGCAGTACTTCCATGTGGTACTGTTTATTATGCTGTACAAAGTGGTTCTAACTTGTAAGTCTGAGGATGAAACCCTAGTGTATGACCATTCAAATGAAAGCTACTGAGCAGTACTTTCACGTGGTACTGTTTATTTTGGACACTTTTGCAAAATTAGACCGCAACACAGTCTCTCTTTTTCTCGAGATATTGTGTGTGGCGTGCGAATTGGATAATCCATGCGCGAGCCTCTCCCACTCGTAATTTTCACGCTCGTTCCAGATCCTTTTCGGGCCATGTTCAGCCCGACTCTTGCACTAAAATACGGACTGTTTTGCAGTCTATTGCAAAATGAAATTCAAGATTTTTTAACTCAGTTTTGAACTTAGCACTCTTGGGAGTGAAAGGCTTGACTTTTTATTGAATATGTTGTAAGGAGACATTATAATTTTTTATGCTGATCAGTGATATAAGAGTTCTACATTGTACCAAGTCTTCTGACAACAATATCACACAATCACTTTTTTTTATTAATAAAAATCCTGCAGCTACAGAATCAATTCAACTAGCAAAATCAATTACAAAATTTGCGCTGTGCAAATTCTTCTGACAAGCGTATCTTGCAGTTTAGGCACGAGACTTCAGGGGTTCCTCTTCCACATTTGGTAAACCAGCGACAATGCCTGACTCAATACCACACTCGTCATGACCACGCAGGATCTTGAAAAACCCTGTAAAGACAAGAAAAACAACAAGTACAAGCTTGTAAGTGTCAATGCAGAACAAGTAGTAATTATGACAATGTATGCGAGTGTGTGTGTGTCCGTATATTTTTGAGCCAGAAAATTGGCGGAAAGCCGAATCAGTGTCAAGATATAAGCAGATCGTTTTGCTATAGATCTACATGTAACCCTGACATGCTCAATAAATTCCTAAGCAACTACTGACTTTTTATTGATTTTTTATGTATTAGCAGGTAATATCTCACCTTTGTCTCCCCAGTCTGGGTTCCAGGAATTTGCCACAAGCCTGACAAGAAAATGAGAAAATTTTAAAATTAATCAAATTAATGATTCCCCTTTAATTTAAAGGAGCTACAGTACATCACAGATGGCGCATTGTGCAAAATTTAGGCTAAATTCTTCAATCTTGTCGATCGTAATCCGTCTTAATCTTCTCCATCCTCAACCATCCTTGTTCCTGTTTGGTTTATTATTACCTCTATTCCGTCCATTTACGCTTCCCGCCAATTCAGGTTGGACGGAATGACGTCACGATTATGCGGCCAGGTTGCTGAGTACTCTTCAAAATGGCGGCCGCCTTAGTCAACTTTTTCGACACTTTGAAGGGAAATTTCGCGAGGTTATGAGGCTCTTTGCAACTTCAAACTACGGTCAGTAATTCATCTTCATCTCTACTCTTTAATGGTAGTGAGAGAAAAAATTGCGCTTTCTGGAATGACCTTCTCGAAACCTTGAACACTGGACATTTAACAGTAGAAACAGAAATTTTATAATAAGCTTATTATAAGCTTAATTTCCGGCTACCAGTGGAAACGGAAAATGTACAATTATAATTTCTGGCCTTTTCGAGGAAATCAACCAACGACATGACAACTAAATTAACGGTCCTAAACATCAATATCAATCTTCGGGAGGGAAAGTGCATTTGTCAGTTGACATGTGTTTTTTCTGGCCGGTTTTGGCCGGTACAGGCATTAGTGGGTTAAATAATGCAACTGAAAATTCAGCCACATGTCATTCAAAGGTATTCTTACCAGTAAGCTGTGTTGTTTTCTGTTCCCCAGCCAAGGATCTTAATGGCGTGTCCACCAAGTTGACCTCCAGATGTGTGTTTATATACACCTAGATAAAAAAAATACATAATTTAAAACATTGTCTTGGAATACTGCATCAATGCATTGTTAGCAGATCTATACATAGTGCCTGTGAAGTTACAGACAATTGTTAACTATATATAGGGGAAAATTAACTTGACGAGTGACCAAATTCTAAGTACTTACATATAAGGCAATGAGTTAGGAGAATTACAATGTAATCAATCAAGCTACATACCAGTCCTGTAGGTAGGGAAGTCAGCATAGACAGTAAATGCTCCCTCTACAGGGCCATAAGTCATGATCTCTGTCTGAATCGCCTCCACATCACTGCTCACAGCATGGCCATCTTTCCCATGCTTCTTGTCAGCAGTGTAAGTAACATTATATCCTGTTGAATATAACTTATCAGTAATACAGTCGGCCCTGCACCAACAGCCACGCGAGGCAGCGTGGCCGAGTGGTTGGGGTGCTGGACTTGTAATCCGGAGGTCCCGGGTTCAAGCCCTCCACCCTTCTATTCGCTGGATTTGTTGTCGGTTGCCCCGAGTTCAACTCCTTGGCTGCGCTCTGTAAACAGCTAACTGGTCTGCCTCCCGCCAGTTGGGATTTTCAATCATGTTATGTATAAATAAAGTTGCCCTTTACCTTTACTAAGTGTCTATAATGGCCACCCCTCTACAATGGCCAGGGTTTTCATCCCGACCGTGGGCTAATCCATTACTCTTTACTCTACGCTTTACTCTTATTGAAACCTCGATCCCCACTAAATATAAAATGGGCACCTCTTTACAATGGCCATCGATGATTATGTGTACCTCACTCTTATTGAAACTGACCGACATGTACAACGGCAACCTGTCTAGGATGGCCAGTTAATTCTAACCTGCGATCAGGCCAATTTTTTGCGCTCCTTATTCTAGACGGAGAGTAAAAAAATGAGAGCACAGAAAAATTTGACTGATCGCAGGTTAAGTTAATTTTGCCCCAAGGTTGCCATTATGTGATTCAAAAGGTATGCTCTGTATGCCGACCAGCACGATATGTTGAATAGATGATAGGTTTTTGTACGAAAGGTAAAAAAACCCTTTGTTTTTGTGGAGATACATTTAATTTTACAACAGAATACACATGCGGAACACTCAGAATGCTACATGTAAGTAATAATATTGCAAACTATATCATTTTGACTTTTGTTGTCACAGTACTTGCCTGCCTCGCATTTCCTTGTGCACTTAGGTGTTGGGGCAATGGATTTACTGCAAGGCTTGAGTTTCCCTTTAACATGGTGATCACAAGCGGGAATCAGGTACGGTTCACATCCCTGGTGGCTATTGTACTGCCCTCCTGTAACAATGCCATCATTATCCCAGAAATTCCTGTAGGAGATCAAAGAAACCTTTTTTTTTTCTTTTTTTTTTTATTATTATTTTTTTACTTAATATCTTCCTCATGTGCATAAATATAATAATCCACTTTTCAGTTATTGTCAGATGATTCAATCTGAATATATTTCGATGCCATACTACTTGTCTAGCCCTCTAAGTGATGCAATGAGTGTGCCGCTAGCTACTAGGTCCCTAATATATTTGATTGGATATTTTCTTGTGTTCCAAGTGCAAGTAGTGTCATTCATAAGCTTTTCGCCAGAAGGGTGACCAGGTGTCCTGTTAATTTTGATGCCCAATCCTGGGAGAAAATGATGCAAAATGCACCAAAGCTTTAACAAATTCATGGGGGGGGGGGGGGGGGGGGGGGGGAGGGCATGCCTCCAGGATGCCCACTTTTCAAATTCTGCTACATACATGTAGCTAAAATATATAGTCCATCCAGTGAGTTTAGAAAAAAACCACAATAATTACTACATGCAACTTACAAACTTAATATTAATGTGTGATATTAGCTTGTCTATAGTTGTATTCTTTGGAGAAAATCATACTGAAGATCCTGTATGAATACTGCTTTAGTTTTGACTGTGAAAATTGTAAATATCATATAAATTAATATACATTATTATTATATATTTAATTTTATATACACATTATTTTAATTAATTACCAGGCAGATTCAGGAAATCCTCCGTTGCACCTGGGAATTAAAACAGATCAACATGTCACAATCAGTTTTTTGAAACCTCCCTGAAGCCAATACGTAGCTTGAACTCTTGAGCAATTAGACAATTTTACCCAACACTTTTGATTCAATTCTGCAGGGATGGGGTTTACATGTATCTACATTATGCATATTTTTATCTCTGAAAGTGGGGCTTATTAGAAGGGGGACATTGACTCAAACCACAAAATTAATGAAACAGTGCTAGTGCATTAAATTCCTGGTGTGAAATTTTCTTAACCTTTTTGTTGTTAGAAAGTTGAATCGTCAAAGAACTTTAGGCAGTGCCTATAAAAAATCCGGGTCTTAAAAGTTATTTTCTATCACGCTACAAAGAAGTGGATCATTTTAGTCTAATTTAACAATAATGTAAGTCATATCCTTCGTAGATTTTTAACTAGCATTGCCAAATTTTAATCGGATAAATTTTTGTAATTGTTAGCTGTAATAAATTTTTAGCATTGCCAAATTTTAATCTGATATTGTAATAAATTGTAATTGCAACTGAGTCTTGTCCATAATTTAGGTATATTAATTGTATTTGTATTTCTATAGTTTTAGGATTGAGGGCCACTAGCTCATCAGTTGATACACTGTTATATATGTGTCACCCTCATCAAATAAAGCTTATATATTAGTGCAGAGACCTCCAGTAAACAGAGTAAATGCACTTACCCCATTCCACAACTTTCACAGCATGAAAGCAAATCTTCAGCAGAAATGTGAGGTTTCAATTTGCCACCAGAATGGATACAAATTCTGTCTGTCATAGCTTCTACCGCTCCAAATGCCTGAAAAATTATTACTCAGTTAATTTCTGAGCTCAATAACTCTTGTCAACCATGCTAGGTATAGTCTTCGCAAGCCTGAAGTGACGACTAGGAGTATTGCTTCTCCCCCTGGATGCATGGGATACTAGTCCATCACAGCTTACCCTCAGGTTGGCCCTAACAGGTCACCGGTACCCATTGTATACTCTCCTTGTTGGAGAGGGGCAATGTGAAAGTAAATATTTAAACCTGAACAGTTCCAACTGAAGTCCAAATAATACGCTATCCCAGGCCCGTAGACAGGATTTTTAATGGGGGGGGGTGCGTTAGAGATGAAAAGTTGGGATCGTACGAGCGCCAACTAGGGGGGTCCGGGAAATTTTGAAAGATTAGGTTGTCTGAGACTGCATTTCTTGCGTTTTGAAGGCAGTATGATATGAAACCAGGCAGCCAAAAGCGAACGTAAAAACATGAATATTTCGGGAACTGAAAAAGAATACTAAAAATACATATTGCAGACCTTCGATTATTAAAGGACACTTTTTAGGCCAAAGGAGTGAATATTTAGATGAAGAAAATGACTCGCTTGATGTTGTCTTTGTCGATGAAGACGATATGTAAACACGTTCAAAGCTGCGATTGTTTTGATTCAGACTTCATTTTCAAACTACACCTGTCCAGTTATCGAATTAGAGCACAAGCAGTACTATTTCACTACTATTTCACTTTCTTTTAAACCGTCGGTCCACTATGGGTGGACCTCCACAGCCCGTGGGGGGGGGTGCGGACGCACCCATCACACCCCTCCTCCCTACGGGCCTGTATCCTTGTGCCTCCCAAATTGTTTTATGAAAAATAACCAACATTCATTTCCACCAAAAAATATCCATACCCCCACAGAAGTTTTTTGTTTGAACCCCCACCCCCTAGGAAATTTCAGTTTTGCTTCATACTTTTCAAGTTTGGCTTTTGAGACCCCCATCCCCGTTGGAATTTCCAATGACCTTCCTTGGGGTGGGGATGGATATTTTCTGGAACGTCTGCACAATTTAATTCTCTATAGTTATGAGAATTTAATGGTACATACTAACCCAACAGCTTCCACAAGAGCCTTGGTCACGGACTTCTTTGGTTGATGGACATTCGGGCCACTGTTCCCTGGCGTCAAATGTGTCTGGAATCTGAACCGCTTCATAATCTGTCTTCACTAATTATGAACAAAAATAAACATTCAGTTGTATAACAACCTGTGGCAGATCTAGAGGTGATGGTGTGTTTTTCCTAGGAGGGGGGAGGGGGTATTTCAAGGAATTTTCACCTGTTAAAATTATTCCAGACAAAATCAGACGCCATGACTAACAGATCTTGCATACTAAACGAGTACCTTGGGTGCCGGCTATGTCTAAAACAGAGAATGGGGGAACAGGAATGGGGTGAACGGGAATGGGAATCCTCTAAAAGGAGGAATCTCTAAAAAGAGGAATCTCTAAAAGGAGGAATCTCTAAAAATATTTAGAGATTCCTCCTTTTAGATATTCCCTATTTTAGAGATTCCACCTTTTAGAGGATTCCCATTCCTGTTCTCCCATTCCTGTTTTCCTATTCCCGTTACCCCACTCCCGTTCCTCATTCTCTGTTCACTAAATTAGACATAGCCCCGGCCTGGGTACCAGAGGCTTTTCTTGCGCGGTTTCCGGTTTCATTTTTTACAAAAATCTGTAAAATTCCTTCTGGAATTCCCTTCTCGCGTCGAAAATCGGGTAACAATCCTGTAGGTCCCTTCCCGTAGCCTCAAAGGATGGCTGAGATGTGGATATATGAAAATTAAACTGTTGATTTCTCATCAACAATAAGCTTAAGTGAAACTGAAATTTTTAACCCTGTAATAGTCGCTCAAAAGCCAGCAAAAAACGTGTGTTCTTCTACGGACTAACCTGGAAGGATTCCTAGCTTTTGCGGCCGTGGTGGGACGTTGTTATCTAATGGGACGCCGCACAAACTCTTGAAATGTTCAACATCGTAGCCGGCATAGTCTGGATCGGCTGTCCAAGAAGCGTACAAGTTGATGTAGTCAATCGCTTCTTTTGTGAGTGGTTCGTGCAAATATTTTGCCTGGCACGAGGCGAAGAGAACAATCAGGGCTACAAACAACACGGCCATAGTTTGCAGAGATCAGCTCTGTACCAAGCTAAGATTCCGTGATAAAACTAAAGGCTGATGAAATGAAAATCACGAGGATCAAGGAAGTCACAAGACTGCAAGGAATTTCTAATCGGAAGTCACGAGTTCAGTTTTAGGGGATTGTATTTCATATCATTTGCCAAATTTGGACGATTGCACGAGAAACAGAAACTGCGCCGTCATTGCATCAGCTGATGTCTGTGACACGCGCGCACGCTCGCATACGCTGCTCGTTTGTGCATTTGAAAAGGCCATGTCGTTACACGAGGCAATTTTCCCTGCAACTAATTGCAACGCGATGAAGATTGAAAAACATTGCAAGTTGCAGAGGAGGTGTCACACATTTCTCCCGCGAGCGAAGGACGCGCTCTGATTGGCTCATTTTAACAAAATTGCGTTACAAGTTACGTTACGAAAAGTGGTTCTGCTTGTCTTGCAACATTTTTGTTGCATTGGAGTTGCAAAAATGGGGCTGGCTGGCAATGCAACCATGTTTCGTCACGTTACAAGGAAAATCAATAGTAATATTTTCTAGCAGTTTTTTTTCCATGAACCGCCCGGGGCTCGCGCTCGTCGCGCAATCTCTCCTCCTCTCAACGTTCGTTGCAATCTCGTACCCAGAGTCAACGGTCTCCTCGGTCAGCGGGTCGTCGCCAGGTTAGACTCTGGGGGAATGGAATTTTGAATACCAGAAATCTGGTGTAACGGCCATTGTTTGTTACACGAGACAGCCAACTCGTGTAACAAACAATGGCCGTTACACCAGATTTCTGGTATTCAAAATTCCATTCCCCCAGAGTCTAACCTGGAGACGACCCGCTGACCGAGGAGATCGTTGACTCTGGGTACGAGATTGCGTTCGTTGGGGAGGAGAAATTGCGTGACGAGCCAAAAGAAAGTCTGCGAGGAGGCTACCCGGGGGTACCCTGGGTGCCAGAGGCTTTTCTTGCGCGGTTTCCGGTTTCAAATCTCTCTTATGGTTATTTTCTCGCGGCTCCGCCGCTCGCCGGGGCGTCGTCGGCCTTCGGCCTCAGCTCCAGGCCGATCTCGACGCGACGGAGAAATAAACCTCTGGTACCCAGGGTACCCGGGGGAGACTCTGGCGCGAGCGAAAATTTGCCTAGCTCCTAGGCCTCTATATTTCGCCGCGGTCAATCCGTTTTGGACGGGTCACGTGGCCTAAGCACGGCATCGAAGTGAATTGACCGTGAAAGCCTCGGAGAAATAGGTGTAAAAAATGTTGTGTTTTTCTTGACCTTCTTAAACTCTTTTAGTATAAAAACAGTTTTAAAATGTAGAAGAACTACAATTCTTTTAGTTTACGTTGTTTTTAGAAAAAAATTGTAAGACGACTTTTCTCTAATAATAAAGAGTAGATTCGCATAAGCAACATGGTGATCGGGTTACGAGCTTTACGGCAAACTTTAACCAAAAGAGTTGTATATATTTAGTTCTTCTCCGTTTTAAACTCGTTTAATACTAAGATAGTTCAAGGAGCTCAAGAAAATAACGATGTTTTACAGCGTGTGCCCGAAATTGCCTCGCTTCTATTGTTATGCATATATTTCAAGTTACTGTGAAAAGGGCTATTCAAATACAGTGGAAGCTCCCGTAAGCGGACACCCTCGGGAAGCAGAAAAAGTATCCGCAACTGGAGCTGGCCGCTTACGGGAATGTGCAAATACAGAGTTTGTATGAGCGAAAGTTCAAACGGGGTTTCAGGCGGGCTAGGCGGCCGTATGTAGCCGGCTGTCCGCTTACGAGAGTGTCCGCTCAGATCAGAGAGCTTTGACTGCAACGAGACCCAACGACATTATGTAAAAATAAATGCTATTTAATTTTGGGTTCGAGATTTCGAGCTATAAAAACTGTTACACATGTAAATTGATTTCATAAAACCTAGGATGGTTAAAAAAAGGTTTCCTGAACTGTTACGAATTATCAAACTAAGAACACGAGGAACGACACGGTTACACATGGTCGCCGGGTAAACGGAAGGCGTAACCGTATATAGTCAACTCTCTCTAAGCGGACACCACTGTAAGGCGGACACCTCCCTGAGGCGGATCTCGTTCCCAGGCGTCGCTCCTTGGTTGCGCGCGGTGCGCGTGGAGTTGTGGGTAACCATCAAGCCCCGCGCTCCCTGTTTTCCCGCCCTTTACCGACGAAATGCAACGGCGCCTGGGGACGAGGCTGTGAATGGCTGGTCCCGGCCGAATTTCACTTGTTTGTCTGTAACAAGAGACTATGGTCTATATAGTCTCTTGTCTGTAACTAAACTCTCTTTAACGCGGACACCTCTCTTAGGCGGAGAGCGGACACTTTTGTAGCAAGATTCTGATCTGGAGAAAAATACCTCTCAAGGCGGACACTAGAAGTGCATTTTTTGCACAATCAATAGATTATAGGTGGATATTTTTTCAAATTGACCTACCACAGCAAAAATAATATCAAACTGATCTGATTACAAGAAAAGGTACTGTTTATTGTATAATCTGATAAATGTCTTTGTGAGCGGAAGCCGAGAAAGGGACTGACGTCACGGTTTTTATATTGTCAAGTTATATTAACTCTTTATAACTGCTAGCCGGCGTCGCAGACGGACTCAACCACCGGACATTACCGACGGTTGAGTCCGTCTGCGACGCAGGCTATATAAGGCGGACACCTCTCTAAGGTGGACAGCTAGAGCTGATCGCGAGGGTGTCCGCTTTATAGAGAGTTGACTGTGGAGCGTTTGCACGTGACGTCACGGTTTGGCGGGAAATTTGCATCCGCCATATTGGTGTTCCATCTTCAGAATCGTAGGTCAAGAGACTATACTAGAACTTTGACAACACACCGTTAAATTGTGTAACAAATGCCTTTATATTCATATAGCAAAATCAATTACAACATTAGTGCTGTGCAAATTCTTGCAGTTTAGGCACGTGGTTCTTCTTCCATCTTTGGTAAACCAGCGACAACGCCTGCCTCAATACCACACTCGTTTTCACCACGCAGAATCTTGAAAAACCCTGTACAGAAGAAAAACAACATGTAGCTTGTACGTGTCAATGCAGAACAAGTTGATAGTTTTTTTGTAGCCTGTTCTAGGCGTTCGGATAGTGGGAAGCCGGCGACGTGAAGTACGAAGCGCGAAGAACTGCGATAGGGCCAATCCCGTCGCGGCCACTCTCTTGCGCCGCACCCTACAGTATCTGAATGCCTGGAACAGGCTAGTTTTTCTGTGACATTCAGAGTATAGCCTCTTTGTCGCAATAAGTGAACAGAGCGTGATTAACAATGCGTAGTTTCACTCTTGTGTGCCTCCAACCCGTATTTCTGAGCCAGAAAATTGGTGAAAGCAGAATTGGTCATGCATGATTTTAAGCAGATCGTTTTTCCATGTAGCCCTCGTGCTCAATAAATACCTAATCACCTAATGGTTTACTTATTTATTTATTTTATATATTAGCAACTATGTCTCACCTCTGTCTCCCCAACCTGCGTTCCAGGAATTTGCCGCAAGCCTGACAAGAAAATGAGAAAATTTTAAAATTACTGATCAAATGACTCCCCTTTAAAAATAATGTCATTCAAAATTTAGTCGACGTATTCAAAGGTTTATTCTTACCAGTAAGCTGTGTTGTTTTCTGTTCCCCAGCCGAGGATCTTAACGGAGTGTCCACCAAGGGGGCCTCCAGATGTGTGTTTATATACACCTAGAAACACCGTAAAAAAAACATTTTCTTACAATTATCAATACATTGCTAAGCACTAGATGGGGAAAATTAACTTGATGAGTGACCAAATTCTCAGTACTAACATTTATAAGAATGTGATGATGAATACTGATATGAATGAAATCATATATATATGAACTGCGGAAATGGAATGAAATGAGTAAATGATCATCGCAGTTGTGAATGCAATTTAAGCAATTGCAATTTTAAGCCAGAGAGGGTAAGCCAGAATTTTTTTCTGGCTTAAAAATTGCAATTGCTTAAATTGCATTCACAACTGCGATGATCATTTACTCGTTTCATTTATAAGAATGTAAAGCAATGAGTTAGGAGAATTACAATGTAATCAATCAAGCTACATACCAGTCTTGTAGGGAGGGAAGTCGGCAAAGACATTAAATGTTCCCTCTACCGGGCCATAAGTCATGATCTCTGTCTGAATCGCCTCCACACTAGTTGTCACAGCATGGCAATCTGTTCCATACCTCTTGTCAGCAAAGAAAGAAGAATTGTACCCTGTTGAATATAGCTAATCAATAATACAGTCGGACCTGCACTCTCTAAAATGGCCAGGATTTTTCGTCCTGACCGTAGACTGATCCATACACTGCACTCTTATTGAAATGACCTCCCCACAACGGCCACCTCTCTACAATAATGCCGCCATGATTTTTTTGTCCTGAACGTGGGCTGATCCATGCACTTTACTCTTATTGACCCCAAAATGTGCCGAAAGGAACGTTAGCATCGAAAGGCGATATTGCTTGGTTGCTTAGCCCTAATATGCCCATGGGGAGACGGCTGAGAATAGTATACTATTTTGATTTTTGTCGTCACAGTACTTACCTGCTTCGCACTTCCATGTGCATGTAGGTGTTGGGAGACTTCTGCCGCAAGGCTTGATGAGTTTCCCTTTAACATGGTGATCACAACTGGGAATCTGGTATGGATCACATCCCTGGTGGCTAAGGTACTGCCCTCCTGTAACAATGCCTTCATAGACCCAGTAACTCCTGTAGGAGAACAAAGACACCTGTTGTCACGCGTGATAATCTTCCTCAATCAAATGTCAATGTTATCATTTACATGTGCATATATAATAATAATAAATCATTGGAAGCGCGGGTAATTCACGTTTATGAACACCAGTCAAATTGCGTTCAAATTGCCGTAGCGGCTATAATTTTTTTTTTTCGTGGCGAAATTATTAATCTATATGTTTCTTCATTCTATAAGCTTTAAATTGATATATAGGTTTGGGTACTTTACTCTAAAACTGTGCACGCGTGCGAGGCCTTTTTCGCAACGTGTTCACGAAGGTTTACAGGCTTAATTCCACTGTTTTCAGATCGAATTGGAATTTAGAAATGTTGGTTTTTGTGGAGGGAGGAAAACCGGACTACGGTACCCGGCGAAAAACCCTCAGAGCAAGGATGAGAACCAACAACAAACTCGATCCACATTTGACGCCGGGTCCGAGATTCGAACCCAGGTCGCATTGGTGGGAGGCGAGTGCTCTCACAACTGCGTCATCCCTGCTCCCCTAGTACATTATTATATAGAATTATTTAATATACATTATTTAATTAATTACCAGGCAGCTTCAGGAAATCCTCCATTGCACCTTGGAATTAAAACAGATTAATTTGACAATCAGTTTTTTGGAACATGCAAAGTTACCGCAGCAGCCACCACACCCAGTTTCTTCCTCAGCGCGCGCGCTCGATGCATGACACGCGCGACACGCGCGTGCGACATGGATAGCTTGCGCAGTAAGGATGCGCACGAACAATTAGTACGAACGTCCTTAATAGAGGGAGGGGATTTATTTATATTTTTATCCCTGAAATGGGGGGCTTATTAGAAGGGGGAATTGAATCAAACCCCGACAAAATCAATGAAACAGCGCATTTCCTGGTGTGTAATTTTCTGAATCTTGTGTTGATGGAAAGTGGATCAAATTGCCACAGGTAAGAAAAAGACAGTGCAGAAACCTACAGTACACATCGTCACACTTACCCATATCCACAACCTCCGCAACACGAAGTCAAATCTTGAGCAGAAATGTAAGGCGTCAATTTGCCACCAGAATGGATACAGATTCTATCTGTTATAGCTCCTGCCGCTCCAACTGCCTGAAAGATTATTACTCAGTTAATTTCTCACCCGGCATTAACCCTTTAATCAGAGTGTCAACCTGGCAGCTAGCTAGGTATAGCCTTCACAAGCCTGAAGTGACTAGGAGTATTGCTACTCCCCCTGGATGGGGGATGCTAGTCCATCACAGCTTACCCCCGATGATATTGTCAAGTTGGTCCTAGCAGTTCACTGTACGTTACCCATTTATACTAATTGGTGGAGAGGGGCAATGTGAAAGTAAATCAGTTATGGTCTTCAAGAACACAACACAATCACCCCAGCCAGGGCTCGAACCTGCCACAGTCCAATACGCTAGCTATCCTTGTGCCTCAAAAATGTTTATAACCAACATTCACTTCCAAAACGTTCAATAAATGGGTGGTTCCAGAAAATATCAATACCCCACACAAAAGTTTTTTTGGTTTGAACCCCCACCCCCTAGGAAATTCCAGTTTTGCTCCATATACACTTTTGAGACCCTTACCGTCAGAATTTCCAATGACCTTCCTTGCATGGGGTGGGTATGGATATTTTCGGGAACCGCCTAGTTATGAGAATTTAATGGTACATAACTAACCCAAGAGTTTCCACAAGAGCCTTGGTCACGGACGTCTTTTATTGATGAACAATTAGGCCACTGTTCCCTGGCGTCAAATGTGTCTGGAATCTGAACCGCTTCATAATCTGTCTTCACTAAATAAGCATTGAACAAAAACAAACATTCAGTTACATTAATAACCTGCGGGGGACATGATGGTGCGTTTTTGCCTGACTCGTCCCCAGTCGTCTCTCTTGTCTCCTATTAATATCCAGCTTTCTTCCTTCCCAGCATCCCCTGCGTCTTGCGACTCCAAACAAAGGAGACATGAGAGACGACTGGGGACGAGTCAGCGTTTTTACTATTAAAGGGGGCTTGGGAGGCCGGGAATTGCCAACAAAATTCAAAGAATTTACATCTGATCAGTCGCCATGCTAACGTTACTAATAGATCGTGACTTTGCAGAAATTGTGATAAAAATAGCTATTCATACAATAACATGTACATCACTGGAGACTGGAGTAAGGGCGAGTAAAAGTTCCTTCTGGAATTATATTTTCCTTCCCACGTCGAAGTCGAGTTTAAATCCTTCCCCTCTCCCCAAATGATGGATCAATTTAAATTTTTATCCACATGCATCTCTGCCTCCCAATGCTTTTAAACCTTCTGGAAGTCGAGATTACCTTGTGGCATGAAATTTTCGCCGCAGTTTAATTTCGTGGATTGCCGATTTTTTTGTGTTTTGTGGAAACAAATTTTCGCGACTTTACCGTTGGGGCGTGGGAGCACATTTTCGTGGATCTTGCGGGGCAAGTTCCTGTCCGGTATTTCACTTACGATACTTGTAATATTGTTTGCAGTCAATTTAGTTAAAATTCAGTAATCTAAATAAATGGAGTAAACAGTTTTCGCGGAATTTTTTTATTGCATGCAGGGCCCAGTTGTTCAAAGGGTGGATAACGCTATCCACCGGATAAATCACTATCCAGTGAGTAAGTGTTAACAAACTACGCTATCCACTGGATAGTGATTTATCCGGTGGACAGCGTTATCCACCCTTTGAATACCTGGGCCCAGGAGTTTATTTTTACTGGATCTAATTTCCGTGGATCGTTAGAAAACCTGCCAAATTTGCGAAAATTAGATCCCACAAAAATTTCATGCCACACGGTATATTGCGTGAAAGCGCATGCACTATTCTTTAATAATAATAGTCGCTCAAAATCCAGCGATACACTTTTGTTCTTATTCTACATATTTGAACCTGATTTACTTTGAACGGACTAACCTGGAAGGATTCCTAGTTTTTTAGGGCGTGGTGGGACGTTGTCATCTAATGGGACGCCGCACAAACTCTTGAAATGTTCAACATCGTAGCCGGCATAGTCTGGATCGGCTGTCCAAGAAGCGTACAGGTTGATGTCGTCAATCGCTTCTTTTGTGAGTGGTTCGTGCAAATATTTTGCCTGGCAAGAGGCGAAGAGAACAACCAGCGCTGCAAACAACACGGCCATAGTTGCAGAGATCAGCTCTGTGTACCAAGCTAAGATTCCGTGCTAACTGGAGGTCTCACTGAAGGCTGATGTAAATTTAAATGAAAATCACGAGATTCAAGTAAGGTCACGAGTCCAATTTAGAGGATTGTATTTCATATCATTTGCCATGGCACGAAAAACATAATCTGCACCGTCATAGTGATGTAGAGAAGTAACACGCACACACGCACGCTTTCTCGTACGTCCGCACGTAAGCTCGCACGCGCGGGCGCGTTACCTCGCGTTTGTTGCGCATTCAGTTGCAAACTTCTCTTTTACCATAAAAATAAAAAAGGAATATTTTCTAGCAGGTTTTTCCTGGGTCTCTGGGTCTCTGGATCCACAAACCTAGGGAAAGTAGTATATAGTTTAGAGATTTTAAAGTTTGTAAATTAAATTAAGTGCACGACCCCACCAGCTCTGCTGATTGATTTATCGTGTTGAAATAAAGTGATTGATTGATTGTTGATTGACTCTGGGTCTCTTGATCTACAGACCCAAGGGACCTTGGATCTTTGGGTCTCCAGGTCTCTAAGACCCAGCGACTCTGGGTCTCTGGGCCTCTGGGATCCACAGACCCATAGACCCTGGGTTTCTGGCTCTCTGGATCCACAGACCCACGAATCCTGGGTCTCTGGGTCTCTGGATCCACAGAGCTGACCCATAGTTGTCGAGGGGTGTTGTTGTGTTTTTGCGGAGGATGCCTGTTGTAAGCCTCCGTCCAGCGACTCTCTCCAGCCCCCCCCGCGCTTTATATTTCACTCAGTCCCCAATCTTCCCTATTCCCTCATCCCAAGAAGCCTCTACGGAGGAGAGAGGTCCAGCGACTCAATAAACTGTTCTTCGGTATAAAAACGAAGTGTAAAGCAAACAAGTGGAGTTCATCGGCTCAAGGACACCCAGTTCTTCCATAAAATAAAAAAAAAAGGAAAGAAAACGTCGAGACACAAAACCAAAACACGCGGCTCGCTCGCGTATTTTGCGCATTTAGTTGCAAGCTTCTTTCCCTGTTCCATAAATATAAAAGTAAAGAGTAATATTTTCTAGCAGGTTTTTCCATGATCCGTATGAAAAAATAAAGTTCCCGCCAAAATATCATTTCCTGCCGAAATTGAAAAAAAAAACTCGAAGGTTTCCGCAAAAATGCTGCCTCTCATCTCTCTTTTATTAAAAATAAAATGGTAATCAAGTCGTCGTCGTTGCTGTGGTTAAAAAATTTACTCGCAAGTATCCGCCATTTGTTTTCCTCGTACCCAGACTACACGGTTTCCTCGGTCAGCGGATGGTTGTACACAGAGGATGGTTGTACACTCCCACACAGCGGTCAAACGCAAAAATTGCGCGCAACTTCCGGTTTCCGCGGCCTTGACTTTTCCATGAGTTTGAAGCGTAATGGCCGCGAAGTTTGTAAGGAAACGTTATAGAACATGCAGTGGTAACCAAAATACGAGCTGAGACACTTTTTGGATAACAATTATTACATTATCTATGCATACTCCGAGTATAAACCTTAAGTTTTCAGTAAATTTCTTAAGTTTGAGCTTTTAAGCGGACGACTTCGCAATTTTAAGACATTTGACTGCAAAGTTTTGGCGGGAACTGCGCGCGCGCAGTACGTTTGACCGCTGTGTGGTACACTCCCGCTGCAGGTTGTACACACACAGCGGTCAAACGTACTGCGCGCGCGCAGTTCCCGCCAAAACTTTGCAGTCAAATGTCTTAAAATTGCGAAGTCGTCCGCTTAAAAGCTCAAACTTAAGAAATTTACTGAAAACTTAAGGTTTATACTCGGAGTATGCATAGATAATGTAATAATTGTTATCCAAAAAGTGTCTCAGCTCGTATTTTGGTTTACCACTGCATGTTCTATAACGTTTCCTTACAAACTTCGCGGCCATTACGCTTCAAACTCATGGAAAAGTCAAGGCCGCGGAAACCGGAAGTTGCGCGCAATTTTTGCGTTTGACCGCTGTGTGGGTTGTACACATCTGGGGAGGCAACCTCGTTCCCAGGGTCTACTCCGTTTTCAAGATGGCGGCTGGGCGCGGAGAAGACCCTGGGGTACACTGATATAACGCCCACGCTGATTGGTCTTTAGATTTATGATTCTTACATTAGTCGTGATTGGCGGAAATAGTCTTCCTTGCAAATGGCCGACTTGCGGAGTTTTATTTTGTTATTTCTTCTCGAATTGAAACGTAAATTATTGCCTGTTAAATATTTCCCGTCTTGTTTAAATTATGCACGGCAATTTAAGGAAGAGGTGGAGTTGACGTTGGACCGTAAATTAATTTGAAATGCCTCAAGGCGCACAGATCAAGAGCTGGAATATCAAGCAAGGTGAAAATCAGATCGATGATATGATTACACGTTTATGAATGTTTAAGCTTATGTGTTATTATTCGAAGCCTGGAATTTCTTCAAAGTGCTTTTAACGGCGAATTGAAAATGTGACAGAATCCTGAATTTATGTATTGCTCGCACAAATGACGAATCGAATTTTCACTCGTAAACTACGTGATCTGTACTTTTCAGAGAATGATTAAGCTTACAATCAAATGATTTGAACAGACAAGATACAATATTATGACCATTTTGATGCACTACACTTAAAAGTAAGGAAAGCCCTTCCTTGAAATATTTTGTAAACTTGATTATACTTAAAATGAAGATTATAGTTTATATAAGCTGTTTTTCTCAATTTTCTAAGCTGGTATAGGTATTAAATCACCTATACAAGTTTACAACATACAGTGGAACCTCTACTTCGGGCCACCTCTATTAAGGGAACACCTCCTTTACCACACTCATATAATGTTTGTAATCCAGATACTGCTATGCAAGGGACACCTATTAGTTTATATTTTTGTCTGATGTTGGGAAATTATTGTTCATCGTGGTAGATAGTAGCCTCCTACGCAGACGCTCTTTGGGATCGTCACGCAATCTTTCCTCCCCACGAACGCGGAAAGATTGCGTGACGAGCCCAAAGAGCATCTGCGTAGGAGGCTAGCTAGATAGATGAATATTTAATCATTTGTTTCATGATAGAATCACTTTGAGGTGTTGTCAATGATCACAACGTTTAGACTGCTTTGTGTATACTGCTAGTCTTCATCAGGCAATCCTCATGATTATTCCAACTAGATGTTGTTCCCTCAGTGGTCTGCTGTGGTATCAATCAACAGTTATGTTTCTTGGTCATTAAGGTGGGCCTCCATGGTTGAGGAATTTCGGCAGTTGTATGTACACTGTATGTCAATAAAGACTGTACTGGGTGCAAGTTTTGTGTGATTAAGTTTCTTTTGGTGTACTGCAGGGTATTGTTTTCTTGTAGGTCATTTCTTTCAGTTTTTGTCCTTTTTGTTTTGCTTTTTGTTCCTTATGCCCCTCAAATGTATATTGTGTTGGGGAGGTGTGAATGAATTTATTCAGAGTGATATGGGTTATTTTAATTTTTTTTTTTGTTCTAGGAGGTATTTTCATTTTAAGATTGACATGTATAAATAAAGTTGCTTTACCTTTATCTTATTATCCTTGTTATGGAGTATTTTTTTAGCTGTAGTAATTTTTTTGTGCTGGGGATAGGGTCCTGAAGAGGTATAATGGGAACTGGGATTTGCCATTTTCACTGGAAAAATTGGATTTGGGGCACCAATTTTGCTGTTGGGAATGGGGTAATTTGAGCAAGCATTAGGCTGGGAGACTAGGATTTGGGCAAAATATGGGCTGACCGTGGGCCAGGGCCCTCTTCATATATTTTGGGTGCTACTCTACCTTACTTGTGTGAGTCAGAAAAGTGTGAACACTTTGATTGGGTGGTCCCCAAAATCCGCCAAAAAATCAAGCACTTTGGGCAGGTGTAAAAATTGTTACTGTTTTTATCTAAAATAAAATGACAAAATATTGGCTAACAAACACCACCCCCCCCCCCCCCCCTTCAAAAATTCTAGATCCACCCCTGCAGATAGACAATAAATAAGTACCCGCCCTCAATAGAGTTATTGTTCTCCAGTGTACAACTAGAACAGAAACAAGTAGTCAGAAAATAGGGTATGGATTTTAAAGACCAGGGCCCGGTTGGTCAAAAGATAGATAACGCTATCCACCGGATAAATCGCTATCCAACAGATAGTGTAGTTTGTTTTGTTAATACTTATCCACTGGATAGTGGTTTATCTGGTGGATAGCATTATCCACCTTTTGAAAAACCTGGCCCAGGTCTGTAATAGTGTACAGAAAGTTATACATTTTGGTTTCAGTACTGGATGGTACAATCCCTCCAAAAATTCAAAGTACACCCAGGGCATAAAATATAATAAATACCGTAAAAGCTCTATTTAGCCCCCACCTCTCTATTAAGCGCCCCCCCCCCCCCCCTTTTCATCAGACTGATGTAATAATGTATTTAAAGAAATATTTTCTGTTGTTTCAGTCACTTTGTATGGAAACATGGTCTTAATTCCAGAACTATCATTGAGTTAGGATATAAATGACACTGCATTTGTAAGACGGTGATATATAACCCATTTCTTGTTCTGTTTAGTTTGTGGTGTAATAGTAAAGCCTGGGGGAGGGGAAGTACTTGACCCATGTTTGGGTATAGGGGTGCCGCTAAGGGTTTGAAAACCTGACCCTGTTTAGGACAAAAAAAAAACAATAAAAACCCCTAAAATACCTACCCTGTGTAGGACATCCTCTATTTTAGGACCCTGTTTAGGTTGCAAATTATTTAGCGAATCCCGTTTGACTGATACGCGGCAAACGTCTCCGATCTCTAAATACTGTATAAACCGTATTTTACGACAGTCGTGCAACCATACCCTGTTTAGATCAGACGTGCATGAAATTATATACCCTGTTCAGGGCAGAGAGGCCAAAAACCATACCCTGTCCAGCGGCATGTCCCCGTATAGGCCACATAAGGGAGTACACACCCCCCCCCCCCCCCCCCCCCAGGTAGTAAAGTTTGAAAAATGAATGTGAATTTTCTCGAAAATTTATGATTTGAAATAAGCCCCCCCTCTCTATTAAGCCCCCTCCCCCCCCCCCCCCATTCTTGAGGCCTGAAATTAAATAAGCCCCCGGCCCCTAGTCTCCCACGCAGCCGTTATTTGTGTCGTCACACAACGCTTCTCCCCATTAGTGGGGAGAAGCGTTGCGTGACAACACAAATAACGGCTGCGTAGGAGACTACCCGGCCCCAGGCTTTAACGGTAATTATTGGTTTCCAAATAAAAGCTAAATATAAAAGGCTATAAAACATTGTCATCCACAGAAACCACGCAGGGAAGCCTCCCACTTTTTTGTACAGTTGAAATTACACTTTGATATTTTACTAAATTAATTTGAATCTGTTTAAATGTTTGTGAGTTTCCATGCTGAAGTGTTGAGGAGGAAGCAATCTTTATTTAGATAACACACACAAAGTACTGACTCAGCATGAACCTTAAAAATATCACCTCTAAATAAAACAATCACACAAAGATTCGACCATGATCATGCTGCATTAATATTTTTTTTATTAATTAAATTGGGCATGACTTTCGTGCTATAAAAAAACAAAAATTACAAGGTCGCGATCCGAGCACGAAATAACCAAATTAATCGACCAAAAAATAATATATCCACCCCAAAACTATCCGCTTTTAAACTTTCGACAACTACCTAACTTGACTTTCTTTATGTGATCGTGCGTTGTTTATACCACAGGTAACCCAAGCGCTCTATGTGAGTAATAGTAACGTAATATAAGCTAGAAGTTTTAAAACAGTTGTCAAAACAATGAACGGAAATTAAAGTTTTATTTTCTTCACCCTTATCACTGTCTGTTCACTGTCTCCGTAGTTTTAAATGGTTTTGGAGTGATTTGGAGCGGTTTGGAGCGGTTTGGAGCGGTTTTGAGCGGTTTTGAGGGAGTTTTTGTTTTTCGATGTATATCTATATATATAATAGGACAAGGTTGGAATCAAGCCGAACGAACAGGCTGGCAATACGATCGATTTTCTCCTACAAAAACCACTCGGAACTCATTTTAATCTACCGTATACAACAAGAGATTCCTATCCCACCTTTTTGCCAGTCATTACACAGTTACATCGATTCTTTAGCCATAAAGAACCACGAAAAAAGTCCATTCACAATGACTTCGTCGCCATTTATGCGTGGCACAACAAATCGTCCACGCTATGCGCGGGAAGGCCTGGAAAGAGACCCCACCGGGTAGTAGACGGGAATTTTAGCACGCGAACAAACGAGTGCTCACCCCACTCCCGATTGGGTGAATTTCACTTTGCTCACGATCCGAACGGGAAAACAAACATGTTGTCCACTTTGAAAAGAAAAGTAGTAAATGTTGATGCTGCCGGGTGGACCTGAGCACTCGTTTGTTCGCGTGCTAAAATTCCCGTCTACTACCCGGTGGGTCTCTTTCCCAGGCCTTCCCGCGCATAGCGTGGACGATTTGTTGTGCCACGCATAAATGGCGACGAAGTCATTGTGAATGGACTTTTTTCGTGGTTCTTTATGGCTAAAGAATCGATGTAACTGTGTAATGACTGGCAAAAAAGGTGGGATAGGAATCTCTTGTTGTATACGGTAGATTAAAATGAGTTCCGAGTGGTTTTTGTAGGAGAAAATCGATCGTATTGCCAGCCTGTTCGTTCGGCTTGATTCCAACCTTGTCCTATTATATATATAGATATACATCGAAAAACAAAAACTCCCTCAAAACCGCTCAAAACCGTTCCAACCCGCTCCAAATCACTCCAAAACCATTTAAAACTACGGAGACAGTGAACAGACAGTGATAAGGGTGAAGAAAATAAAACTTTAATTTCCGTTCATTGTTTTGACAACTGTTTTAAAACTTCTAGCTTATATTACGTTACTATTACTCACATAGAGCGCTTGGGTTACCTGTGTTTATACAGCTAAACTGGTGCTAAATAACAGTCATAAAATGTGTAATAAACCTCACCTTAAATAAAATAGACCGCTCACCAATCATGCGTAAAGACAGCAGAAATCTATTCGAAAATTCAACGGACCACAAAAACGTTATTCCGTGGCTTAATTTGGTGTAAAACGTGTTAAAACGAAGCTCGCTAGCTTCCTTCCAGTAGCCATTTTGAATCCCGAAACCGCTGGTCAAGTGTAGCGAAGACGACCATATTGAATCCTGGAACCGCTGGTCAAGTGTAGCGAAGACGACAAAATACTCCACGATTCGTGGAGTATTTCACAGCGTGTCCCAGGGTCTTCTCCGCGCCCAGCCGCCATCTTGAAAACGGAGTAGACCCTGGGAACGAGGTTGCTGGGGAGGAGAATGTTCTTTTGTCAGCGGCAATTTTTAAAAATCATGCGCATTGAACTTCAGAACGACACCGAACGTTTTGATGGCGGCGGAATCAACATGTGCTCTCGGAAGAACAAGACTTTCAAACTTCTAAAGATCTGCTAAATCTTTTAATATTAGCACAGTTTTGGACAGGTGCGGCTTCATTAGCTACCACAGAACAAGATGACGGAGAATTTTTGCGGAGTTTGCGAGGCGAACGGCCTGAAACGGCAGCTAGTTCTGTTCCAGATGAATCTGGAAGAAGCGATTCTGTTGTGTGAAAACAAGGAGGTCTGTGCTTTTTATTAGGGATTATTTTGCTTTGATTATTACTTGTGCATGTTATAAAGTAACTGCAGCATGATTTGGGGGCTGATTTTTTCTCTTGTTGCTTTTATTTTGCAGTGCGTGTTTCCACTAGGAGTTACGGATAATGACAAGTTAATTGTGAACCGCAAAGCTTCCGAGGTCAGCTCGTTTGTAAACTTGAAGCGAAAGCGTAAAAAGAAGGCAAAACAAAGAGAAACAGAGGTAATGTATTATCACAGTTTGTCTCTGCTATGTTTAGAGGACAAGCTTTAAGCATGGGGTGGAGAAAACAGTTTAAAACTCAGTTGGTTTTTTGAACAGGTGAAAATACCTTTTCAAATTACCTCAAGCATCAATATGGTTGAGGCAAAATTACAGCTAAAAACAGGTTCTATATTTTTATTTGCTTGTTTTTGTTGGAAAATGTTTAGTAAAATCTCACTTTTTGCCCATTTTCTTATTTGATGTTGTGCTAAGATCACTTTCTTTACTCTGTGGAATATATATCAAACAAGATGTTGCATGTTGTATTCTAATTTTTCAGTAGTTTATCAGTGGGGAATGGAAATAATTGTTTCTCTCATTAAGACTTTTGCTACTAATTAGTCTGTGAAGTTAGAATTGAACAACGATCTTGCCAATCTTATGTTGTTCCATTGTTTTTTTACTGACGTTAGGGTAAAATTATAGCTTACCGCGGCAATTTTACATTATTATCTGGAGCCACTATGGGGAAGGAACCACAATCATCTTTGGAGCTGCGAAGCCAAAAATTAAACAGCTTACCACTTAACCATCTTCTATCACAAATTCCTTAGTTTGAAATTCTTTATACAATTGAACCCGCTATCTCGAGCTCAGTTATTTCGAACACCCCGCTATCTTGAACTCAAACCCATTCCCCTTGCCCTTGTTTTTGAGTCATTTACTATCGGCTATCTCAAACTGTTTTTTTGTTTCCCTTGTGAGTTCGAGATATCGGGGTTCAACTGTATTCGGCCAAATATAAATTTTGAGAGTGCAGGCTTCTTGTGGATTTGGTTGTTGAAAAATCTGATAGAGAACAAGTCGGCCAGTCAAGATGTCTATTGACTGGCTGTGAACGCAATTTTGTTTGGCTGCTTTCAGGATGTTAATTGATTCTTTATAAAAAAACATAATAATGGGCTTTCCATTTGCCTGTGTTTCATTAACCCTTTCACTCCCAGAGCCAAACCTTGTGTCAATAAATGTGGTTGTAACTTTGAGTCTGTGGATAAAACCCTAGTGTGTGACCATTCAAATGAAAGCTATTGAGCGGTACTTTCATGTGGTGCTGTTTGTTTTTGACAATTTATTTTGCAAAATGAAATTCAAGATTTTTTCCTCAGTTTTGAACTTAGCACTCTCGGGAGTGAAAGGGTCAACTCTTGCACAGCTGCTGCTACAAAAGTTAATGAAACACCTGATTATTATCATAAGGCATGTTCATCCCGTTAAAATTGTTGCTGCTTTACTTTTCAGGAACCCGAGAATGTTTCTCCGGAATCCACGCGTCTAGAAATGTTCTTGCAGTGGAAGAATGTCGATTCCCTTTGTTGGTTGCATTCTCTGTTGTCGTTACTTGTTAATAATGTAACCCTGGCCACATCTGTGAAAATACAAACCCAAAATGTAGACTCGTTGTTGAGGACATTGTCAGAGTCCTTCAACAAGGCTCAAGAGTTATTGCCAACAAACAGAGAGCAGGCAGAAAATGACTTGCAAGACGTCAGGGACGAGGTGTGGAAATATTTACAGCCCAAGATGAAGTGTGAACGCGGAGTCAACGACAGCCCTGTTACTGCATTGCCGCTTCTGTTGCGGGAAAACGGCACAGTGTCGGAGAAGATGCTTCAGGTTTATCAATGGGAATTTAGTTGTCTTGCCTGTGGGTATCAACAAATTGACAAGTAAGAATAATCCATCAAAATCTAGTTTTCCTTGGTTTGTCCAAATTGTGTTTATTTTTTGTGAGTATTGGTTTAAACCTTCCAAGCTTGATCATCAAAGTCCAAATTCTCGTTTAAAACTTATACTTTTCTTTAGTTCTTTCTGCGAGAATTTGGTTGTAAGTACACTGTACAGTGTATATAGATATATCCTTCCTGAGATGAACTTTTAATGAAATACACGTAGCGTAGAGAAGATGATTCAGAAGGAGCAAAGTCAAGCCCTTCAAAATGCATTATGATTCCTTTTTTACTCATTCCTAGATTTTGAATCATGTGAACTTGGAAATTCAGTCTGTAAAGTGTCACTCGGATTAATAACTTTTCATTCTATTCAACTGCTTTAGAATTTCAAAATTTAGATTTTGTGGAGACTTGAAAAATTGTACAATTCCTGAAAACTTTTAATTACATACCTTATGACTTATTTCTTTATTGAAGGAGGAAGAAGCACTTGGTGACGTTTCCAAACGTGGTACGAGACTTCAGCTTGCATGATCCAACATTTACACGGCCGTGTTATAGATGTGGAGCTCCTGAACAGACAAGTAGACTGGTGTATGACAGGTGTGTTGTGTATCGTTCATTCATTGTTTGGTCTGATGATCTGTTCTTACTATTCATCCCAGTCGTCCGTTGACAAGTTTTTTTTAGCCCACTTCATGTACCGTTGGTTTCATTCTGCGGTTTCGAAACAATTCATCAAGCAATACTATCTCTGTGGCTTGTGCAACTGCTAATGTCAAAGTGCTGTCAAACTGTCAATCAAGAAAACTTCTACCCACAACTGCGACTCGTAGCAATATTGGTGGCCGTGTCTAGTACAGGCAGATTGTTCTTCCTAGGAAAAACCCTGTATTCTACTACACTGTAAAATTATGCCTGTTCTGGCTACGAGTACCGGTTGTGAGTAAAAAATTTCTTCATTGACAGTTCAACTTTAGCGGCTGTGCTAATTGCCACAAAAATAGTAGATCATGTGACAAGTTTTTTGAAACCGCGGAATGAAACCAATGGTGCGTGAATTGGGCTGTGAGTTTAATAAATGAGTTGTCAAGTAAGTCAGTTCATTGTACATACATGTATGTTTGAGGTTTACCATTAATTTTATTTTGGAAATTCTTGTTTTCTCTTCAGAATGCCTGATTGCATTTTCCTACACTTTGAGGAGGGTTTGAAATCAGAAACATTTCAGGAGCTCGAGTTTCAAGGTGAAAATGGCCAATACATTCTGACGCAGTTCATCCAATACAAGAGGAATCCAGATCACTTTGTTTGCTGGACAAGGGAATCGAAAGGTACGTGTTGTGACGAGATTGCTGGGTTTTAACCCTCTCACTCTGAAGTTAACACATTTTAAATTAGTAATCGATGTTTTTGGTAGGAATGCTGGATGTCAATGTACAGAGATTATATTATTACATGTCATGTACTGTATATGTAACTGACTTCTATTAAAATAATAATCTGCAGTTTACACATGTAGTCGATGTTGAGAGTTGAATGATTCTTGTTGCACAGTTTTCGCCCATATTTTCAGAACGCATGGCTACTGGGTTGGACTCCGGATTGAGTGGTCCAGCTTTGAGCACTGTCTGAGGTCACTGTGTTGTGTTCTTGGGCAAGACACTTTATTCTCACAGGGCCTCTCTCCAGAGGAATATATGTAAATGGGTACCAGCAACAAAATGCTGGGGGTAACCTGTGATCATTCTCGTCCCAGAGGCCACGATCCTTTTGGTCAGCACCAAGAATCGAGACCTCTGCCGGAACAATTTGTTGAGCATGCGCAGAGTAACCGGAAGTCCGCGAATCGCGGACTACCGTCAAATCTGACAAATCTGATTGGCTGAGAATATAGAACGAGTACTCTGCGCATGTTCAACAATTGGTTCCGGCCAGAGGTCTCGATTCTTGGTGCTGACCAAAAGGATCGTGGCCTCTGGGGACGAGAATGACCTGTGATGGACTAGCATCCCATCCAGGGGGAGTAGCAAATTACTCCTAGTCGGCTTCATGCTACGGAAACTGGGATAAGCTCCAGCAGTGTGGGCCAGCTGTTGGCTCGAGTGCGGCTTTACGTTTTTACACAAAACAAAATACAGCTGTAATGTACCTTATTATTATTATTATTATTATTATTATTATTATTGTCGCTGAGATGACAAGGAAAACTAATTATTTTAGTGATTTTTAATATTTATTTGTTGAGTGATAATAATAATTTATTAATTTTTCTCTCTGTCAATATTTATAGGAAAAAGATGGATGGAATTGGACGACTTGAAATCACCAGTCTGTAGCTGGAGTTCATCATCACCTGATGTCCCGCCATCAGAAGTGCATATCGCAGTTTGGGAGAAAGTGTCAGCTGATGTCTTCCATTCTCTGCCCTCTCCTGCAACAAAGGAAATAAACACTACAGAACTGAAGGCAAGCTTTAATGAGAAGCTTGTTGAAGATGTGAAAATGGCTAAAAGTCCCTCAATGCCTCTGTTAAATATTGACTGTAACACAAACATTACCTCATCTGGGGATACCAACAAAGGAATTCTTTCACCACCTCTCAGGTCCCCAATGTTCTCACCTTTACGAGGTAGAACGCCGTCACTTGTTTTACCTCAGAAGACAAGAGCTGGGCAATTTGAGCCGTACATTCCAAGGAAAAAGAGACTTGTTAGTCAGAGCTGTCCCAACTCACCTCTTTGCGAGAACGATGGAAAGACAGATTCTGACAGAAGTGCCTCACCTCTGTCAAGTCCCATGTTGTTGCAGCCATTCTTGACATGGCAAGACATCAAAGAACAAAACAAGAAGTTAGGTGTTGATTACTTGCAGAGCGATAGTGGTTATTCAAGCCCAGCGTCTGTTAGCTCGTGCAGTAGCTTGCCTGCCACCCAATCCAACCTTAGTACATCAATTAATGATCATCTAGAAGAACTTCATGAGCACAGCGACGCAAAGCAGAGTGTTGGTGGACAGACACATCATCTACGCGAGGACGGTCTAAATTGCAATGACTCTAAATTATTTTCTAAAGTTTATTCATTGTGTCAAACAAACGCAGAGTTATTACACGAGGTTGGTTCACTTGATCTGGCTGATAAACTTGAACAGCTGTTGCCGGACTGTTTACTTGAGAATCCAAGAGACTCTGTAAAGGGTGGCAACACCAATGTCATGGAAACAAAATTGGACGACTTTGGAAAATTGTCTGCTGAGCAGGATCAGTTCATTCTCAATTTATTGGCAGCGTAATCCTGCATTATTATTTTTTGTAAAATTTCTAGTATTACATGTAGTTTTTGTAATAAAGAAGATTGACCTTGACTGTTGCATTTTCTAGTTTAAAATTTGTCTGAGGAGAAATGTATTTAAAGGGAGTGTTTCACGGTTCTGCCCATGTGCTGGCTTATCAACTTTATCCATTTTAGAAACCCCACTCACATGTACTTCTCGATACTTCAGTAAACACACACTATAATTAGTCCAAGGAAAACGACGAATGACCGAAATTCACAAAAAATTTCAACAAACTGAACCTTTGCTTGTGTTCCTATTCGCCACTTCTGAAAGGAGAAGCTGGGGCGAGTTGCATCTCGCAGTTGCTTGTGGCACCGTTACTGGGGACGGTCATGCTGGCCACTATTTTGTCCCAAGTAATGGTCCCACAAGCAACTGCGAGATGCAATTCATCCCAGATTGCTTCTTGTAAAGTGTCTCAGTCTATGATTTTACCAGTGTAATGTGGAATTGGCAAAAATAATTTCCGATGAAACAAACAAAATGGATTGAAATCCATGTGACATTTTGAACCTGTTGAATTAGTGGATTTGGCGCTATATACGGTAAATACTACAGTGAACTCTCTCTAGGACGGACACCATCGGGACCGGCACAAACTGTCTGTCTTAGAGAGGTGTCTGCCAGGTTTACTGAACAAATATGTCAAATAAACTGGCCTAGATTAATTTTATTTGGATTTATATTTTATTGAGATTTTTAGTAAAATTATTTTCCAATGTTTTTTTAAAAACACAGCAGAGATGACATGTATAGGAAAAATACCTTTTTGCAATAATATTGAAATAATGTTAGTATTCAGAATACTGGCAAAATATTAAAGAGAATTCTTGGTTTGCATCTGACGTCATCAAAATTCTAAAATCTAAACTGTTGATTCTACAAAACTATTCTTTTCGCATATTCTACATATACAAAACATTAATCTCTATGCAAAGTTTGATATCGATTCAGTGCTTCGTTTCGAAAATAAAGCATTTTGAAATTTGCGATGTCCCGGATGAACGTGTTTTTGAACTGTCACAAAAACGGATATTTTTATGTCATTTTTAAATTTTTATACGTGATAATAATTTAGAAATGATATCTAAAGAGTTTTGAAGTGAAAGCTAATGATATTGATGGTAGAATCTACTCTACTTCTTGTACAGTTTTATGGCCGCCATATTGGTGTCCCAAAGAAGGGCACCAACATGGCGGCTGCATACTAAATACTGTAATTTTCTGAAAATTATTTTCGTAATAACTCGGTTATGAAAAACGCTACAAAGCTATAATTTGGACAGAACGTTTGTTTCTGCCTGCTCTATAACTTGTTAATTTTCTGATATTGTTCATGCAAGCGAACAGTTTTGATAATATTGATGCAAACCACCAATAGACAGCTGGTGCTGTTTGTTTCAAAATTGAAGACAGTTCATTCCTCCTACACCAAGTACTTATCATAACATGTTTTTCTTTTTCAAATATTGCTATATAAAATCCTTTATATTTATCTCCAAGGTGGTTTATTAGTTGATTTAGGCATATTTCCTACGCTTTCAGCTCTTGAACTCGTTCGTGACGAAGAGCGAAAGCTTTGAGGTGTTCTAGCACTTCTTGGTCGTGAAGAAGACGTTGAGCTACCAGCGTCGAGCTCATCATCCATACCCGAATGATCGAAAACAAGTCTTGAACTACAATCGAACAATAGCGGTCTATCTCGTCTTTTCTCGCTTTCTTTAACCCACGGAGCGTCAAATTCACTCGGTGGCGGAGAATCAGATCGTTTTGTCTTTCTGTCTCCAAACAGACTCTCGTCAACATACGTCGGTGAAAATTTCACAGGTTTATAACCTCGTAAATTAGGCGTCGCTTGTGATCGCGAAGAAACTGGTCTTGTCTGTGAAGTCGGACAGTAAAACAACAGAGGTTTAGAAGGTGTTTTGGGTTGAGCTTTTCCACTATCAATCCATGGTGGTTCAAATGCGGTGACACGACTTGGTTCCCTTGTTTTGGTACGCTCTCCAAAAAGACTTTCGTCGACCGTTGAACGAACGAATTTCACTCGGCTTGCAGTGTTCGATGCTCGCATAGTTTTGAAAAAAAAAAATAGCTTACTTCACGTCGAATTCCAAAGATATAGATATCACGAAAAGGTGTCAGATCGTACAGGTTACATATCTTGCTGAAAAATTATTGGTTTTCACCAAAACGTCGAACGTGTTCTTCTATATATTCGCTGATCTGTGTCCTTTGTTTGTTTGTCTTGGCAACTCGCGTGATTCACGCGCGCGCAAAGAACGCGAAATACGTGCGCGCGCGAAATTCATTGTTGTACCCAGGTCACACGCGGTCATTCCGTTGCGGCAAACTGTAATTCCGAGTAGACCTGTCCCGATTGTGCTCGGCAACTTTTGAGCAACTTTTGGCGTTTGGAGCAACTTTTTACAGTTCTAGCAACCTCGAGCAAGGTTTGCCTTTCTGAGCAACTTTTGAGATAAAATCACAGCACATGTTAAGCTCGAAAAAGTAATCAATTTGTTAGAAAACTTCAATTTATGCGAATTTATGGTAAATGTTTATCAACGTACAATTAATTTTTTTTCAAAATTTTTTTAAATCGAAAAATAAAGCTTTTAATTAACGTTTGTATAAAAATATCAATTAATTTAGCTGGCAACTTTTCAAATTTAGGTAGCAACTTTTTGGATTTTTGGCAATTTGTTAGCAACTTTTTGGCATTCAGTGAGCAACTGTTCATCATTTTACGAGCACAATCGGGACAGGCCTAATTCCGAGGTAACAGCCCCTCCTGCCTGGCATCCAGCCCTCCCCCCTCCCCCCCCCCCCCCCCCCCCCCCCATCCCCAACTTGTACGTCCGAGATTTAAGGACGGCAACCTCGTTCCCAGGGTCTACTCCGCTTTCAAGATGGCGGCTGGGCGCGGAGTAGACCCTGGGAACGAGGTTGTAAGGACCGTGCCTCATTTTGTTACTGCGCATACGTTCTGCGCATAATTTATGGCATCATTAGCGCGCGCTCGAGCGCGCGCACATACAGAACATTGCGGAATCTCTTTCAGGCTAAGCTCGGCAGGGAAATATATGGCCGTTTTCTTCATATAACTTACAAAAACGCGTGGTGACCCCTACTTTTTATGTTATAAAATGGAAGCGGTAAGCCTATTGAACATATGATTAATTTTTTGTTGTGTGCAAAAGTTATTTAGACTGTATTTTTGGTATACCAGAGAAGAGCTGTCATGGTTGATAATGGCTACGTTGCGATGATTTTTAATTAAAAAACACATAAACAGTAGTTGTTATATTACCATTTGTTAAGTATTTTAAAGTTTTTTTATATTATTGTTGCTTTTGTGTATGTCAAGGCAAATTCAAAGGGAATCTGCGAAAAAAAAAAGTTTTCTTTTTTTCCCGAGAAAATGCTATTTCAGCATTTTTTTCCAGATTGAAGCTTGATTATCTCTGAAAAATGCGTGGTTACCCCCAATTTTCTTTTGGATTCCAATAGCCCTTACTAAGATCTGATTTTCCCGCATAGTCATAAACCGCGCAAAAATACTTTGGTATTAGGAGGCACCGTCCTTAATCAGTTCTAAAATGACAAACAAACAACCACATTGTTTTACAAGGATTAAAATAACTTATATATTTATTGTGTGTCAGATCGGATACGTAAATATATTTTTTTGAAGTTTGACAGGAGCATATCACCCCGGAGCCTCTATCTGTACTGATTAATGACAACAGCGTAGTTACACAACATACGTAAATGGTACTATACTGTAGAAGCAGAGACCGATACAACGTAGATTTTTAAGTTTTTTAAGTACTATATTTCGACTGGCCAAACCAGTCTTCTTCAGGTACAATGAGGAAATGTTACATTGATATACGTGTTATATGGTAGCTACTAACAGCTTTTGCGTAATAACGGAAATACGTCAGAGAGATAACATAGATTGACAGTAAAACAATAGAATAAGATAATGTAGGGAAACTAAATATCTAATATCTTTCTTCGCGGATGTTAAGGCCATGGGGTTCAAGTGTTCTAGCTTTTGAGATTAAAAAAGCTTCCCTGGCCTTACGTATTGAGTCTCTGTTAGAAAAAAAATTTTCAATGGGGATTAATTGCATGTCGTTAGCAGTGTGATTAGGAGAGGAGAGAAAGTACACCTTGGGCTATTTTTAGAATCATTCTCCCGAAAAAAGATTTCCGTGTACGTCCGCGGACAATATAGCCTGCGAGAGCAGACGTAATTTTCCGACGGGGAAACTCGAGCCGGAAAATTACGTCTGCTCTCGCAGGCTACGGACAATAGTGTTCGTAGTAACGACATTCCGCCGTTCTAGTTTTATTCCACGTTCCTCTCGTCCATTCTTGGTTTTATTTTAAATCTGAAACATGAATGACAACCTCGTCCTCGTGCTCGCAACGGGTGATTTTCGCGGTAAAAGTAATTCTAAAAATAGCTCAAGGTGAAACTACGCTGTGTCATAGGGCCAATAAGGGAGATGGAGGCTCCAGGGTGATATGCTCCTGAGTTTGATAATTATTTTCTTAGTAGAACCAACTTATTTATACGGTGGTATTCCCTTCAAGTACATAAGTTGAATGATATAATTATATTAGGACTACTAAACTAGTGGGTCCTTAGCACTAAATCTCGGCGATGTAAATATAGGATTTACATGTCATTTATTAATGTAAATAATCAATAAATGTCTCTCGTCTATCGTGATATCGAGGGCATGAATATAAAATGCAAAATAACCACCACATCACCTTGCGTGCATCAAGGCAAGCGCCCTTTCCTTTGGAATTATTTGTTGACCATGAGAGTATATGGTCTAGACGTCTCCTATTCTTTCCCGCGTCGAATTAAGTAGCCAATTTTGTTAGACCTTGTTAGCCTGCGTTGCAGCCGGTATCCGGTGTCTAAAGAATAATCCGCTTTCATTTCTTAACAAAAACCATTCAATTTTGGAGAATAATCTGTTTTGCTATAGCTTCAGTATAAGGGATGGACCATTTTATTTGGGAGGGGGGGGGGGGGGGGGGTTGGGCAATTTTTCTGAGCTCGAATTTTTTTTTCCGTCTTGAGTTTATGCAATAATTTGTTTTCACATTTTGCTTGTGAGTGAGTGAGTGAGTGAGTGAGCTTTGCACGATTTTTTTTTTTCGACTTTTGTTGTGCAGGAATTTTTATTTGGTAATTGCCAACCCCCCCTCCCAAAATAAAATGGTCCATCCCTAAGGTTTGGTTCGATTGTTGATATGGGTATGGAATGGGTGTGTCTTTGTGCGTATGCCTGGCCACTGAGGACAGTGGGTTTCTTGAATGAATGAATGAATGAATGAATGAATGAATGAATGAATGAATGAATGAATGAATGAATGAATGAATGAATGAATGAATGAATGAATGAATGAATGAATGAATGAATGAATGAATGAATGAATGAATGAATGAATGAATGAATGAATGAATGAATGAATGAATGAATGAAGGAAGGAAGGAAGGAAGGAAGGAAGGAAGGAAGGAAGGAATGAATGAATGAATGAATGAATAAATGAATGTTTATTTCCCGTCAATTAATACAAATTCATGTTGGAAAGTGTTACAATGAAATAGCTTTGGGTGGAAGACTAAAGAAACCCTCACAGGCTTTTACAAAGTAGTCTCCCTGTGAGTTAACTTAAAATCTATTAAAATTCATTCAATTGGTATCAGTGAGATGGGCATAATACGAATAAAATTACAAATAATTAGATATTATATACGTATAATTACAAATATCAATCTTACCCTTTTTAATTATATTTGTTTATTGAACTATCATTACACTGAAAAAGGAGAAACTGTTTCATTTTCCTTTTGAATATTTTCATAGATGCCGAGCGTTTGATGTTCACAGGTATTCTATTCCAGATATCAATTATCTCAGTTGTTTCTTGTAGAGAATTTTCCATAATTTGCTCTGTTAAAAATCTTATGTAAATTCTTTGATTCTCTAGTATTATATTTATGGACTTGTGCGTTTTCTATACAGAAGTCATCGAAATAGCATGGTAGTACCGTTGTTATTTAGACTGAAGCTGAAGGAGCCAATTAGAAAATCATTTATTTGGTAAACGATTAAAAGACTCAATTGAGTAAAAAGCGGAAGAGATGGTGCTGTGTATGAAGAAAAAGTTATAATTCTCAATACCTTCTTTTGTAGCTTAAATAATTTATCAAACCTTGTGGGATAGTTATTTGCCCAGAAAATATTTCCATAATTTAATGGAGGTACGGGTAAATTAAACTATTGTATAGCATTTTTAAAAGTGATTGATTGACGTAAATCTTATAATCTTTTTAGTGATATAGTCAATATGGCTTTTCCACGTTAAGTGTTGATCAATTACAATTCCTAGACATTTTCATTCCTCCACTCTCTGTAGTACATTGTCGCTTAATTTAAGATGCAATTGACTTTTTAACCGTTTTTTGTGGGATTTGAAAATGATGAAATTTGATTTTTTGATATTGAGAGTCAGTTGATTTAGTGTTAGCCCTTCTTGGACACGAGCTAATTCTGCATTTGCTATAGATTCAAGTTCATGTATATCTTTCCCGTGAACAAAACAGATTAGTGTCATCTGCAAACAAAATAGTGGACAATTTATTGGTTGAGTTGTTTAGATCATTAATATAAATCAAAAATAGTAAGGGTCCAAGAATAGATCCCTGTGGAACTCCACTAGTAATCGATTTTTCAGATGATCTTATTTGATTATATTTAACAATTTGTTTTCTATTAGAAAGGTAATCTTTTATCCATGCACAGCATTTGCCACGTATACCATAAAAATAAAGTTTCTTTAGGAGAATACCATGATTTACAGTGTCAAATGCCTTTGATAAGTCAAGACTATATCCCGACTGTGAATTCATTGTTTTCAATTGCTTTGATATTTTATCAACAAGTTCAATTATGGCATGAGAAGTTGAGCTTTTACTTCGAAATCCATATTGACAATCAGTTAATATTCCATTTTTATGTATATAATCAGTTAGTCTTTTATACATAAGCTTTTTCAATAAAGCTTCGTGTTGTCTCTTTGCCATTTAAATTTTAAAAGCAACTTCTTTTTTGGCTGTTTGATGTCCAGCCTCTCCCTCTACTTCGTGGTGCGATCGTCATCATCATCATCATCATCATCATCATCATCATCATCGTCGTCGTCGTCATCATCATCATCATCATCATCATCATCGTCATCATCATCATTTCGTGGTTCATCATTATTATTATTTCTTGCTGTAGCACACATCATAAAAGGCTTACAATCAAGCACGACTCCGTATTCGCTCTCTTCGTCACGAGGCAGTACTGCTCCCGGTGGACACTCAAATTTGAATCTGTACAGCAATCGAGCCGCATACAGGAAAACTACTTTCTTGGCAAAAGATTCTCCTGGACAGAAACGCTTTCCTAATGAGAATGGAAGAATTCCCTCCACGTGCAATTGGCTTTGTTCGTCCAAGAACCGCTCCGGCCTGAAGCAAAATGGACCATTCCAGTAATCAGGATTGTGATGAATGGCCCAGAGATTAAGAAACACGGTCGTGTCCCGCGGGATTAAGAAACCCACAAGGGACGTGTCCCGCATGGTAGAGTGAGGAACAGCTAATGGCGTTTCACTCACAATACGATGAACTTCAGCAATGAATGCATCCAAATATGGTAAGTTGGCTCTGTCAGATATCTCTGGAAGTCGCTTTGTGTTGCCAATGACGTCATCTAACTGATGACGGAGCTTGGCCTGCACATCCGGGTACTTGATGGCGTAAAGTATTATCCACACGATGAGAACTGAAGGAGTCCCAACGCCTGGAATAAAGACATCAGAGGCGCTAGAAAGGATGGAATAAAATCAACACTTCACAAATAAAAGAGCTTCACACAGGGAAGGTCGAGTACGTGTTAAAAGAGGAAACTGGGACTATTAATTATAACGGGCTCAATACATGCTTGGGTTGGGGTGTTAAACCGCTAAGCGAGGGGGAGGGGGGGGGGGGGGGGGTACCAAGGAGTCTCTTTCTATGCTTCCATAGGACTTCAACTTTATTTCTCCAGCAAGCACAGCTTCTACCATGCATTGTTTACATCAAGCTTCAACTTCTACTCCTATTTTCTCTAATAACTTACAAGTCGGAGTGCACGAAGCTATATACCTAGATTAGAGACATGTTTGGGTTTCGAACCGTAAAATGCAAACATAATAAACAATATTTCAAGCACAAATCAAAAAGAGGAGAAAACAATAACTTCAGGCTAATTCGCTGGTCAGTCATAACAGTCAATAAAAGCTCCTTGGGAGCTATAATTGTTAGATGCCAAACCATTGAGACAAAACGGGAAACAGCATTTGGAGCCAAGATAAGATACATGCACGTGGGCTGACCCACTTTACAACTGGACAACCGTGATTGATCACAATACAAGATCAATGCCAGGCAAACTAAAATTAACAATTAGGTAATGAGTAAATTTGGCTTCATATGAAAGAGGAAACTGGGACTATTTTAAATTATGTTAAACTCGCCCACTCGATGCGGAAAACGGCCACACGTACGAAATTTGTAGAGGTCCGCAAATGTTCTAGGCTCGATTACCAGCCGCTGTTCGGGAAAATGAGCCCACGCTCATCCCCCGGGGAGGAACGAAGACCGGACTCGAGAGATCGGCGGAAATCGAGCCTACAAATGTTCCAGAACGAGCCCAATCGTATATAAAGATCAAATATTATTTTAAATTGTGGCAAACCCAACATGTCTTATTATTGAGAGAAATATTGCTTGGGATGGGTTTGACATGATTGAAATAGAACCACCAGACACTGCCGGGCCGGCCCCTTTACAATCTACATTACTGGCGTTTATATGTCAGTTGATTATCAGTTAAGTAAGAAATATCGTTTCTGGGATTAGCGTTGAGAAACTTTATCACACGAATGTTGTCCCAATTGCAATAAATTCGTCCGAAAGTTATTAATTCAAATAAAAAGAAGAAATTAAATTAAACGCGTGGTCGAATAAAAATTCTCACCTTGACACTAAGTGTTCCTCTGTAAGTAAGCCAGTTTTGTTCTCACGGAGACCCTTCAACAAGGCATCTGTTAAATCTCTGATATTCTCCTTCTGAAATGTCGAGACATGTTCTTCAAACTTTCTTTCGAAAATTTCATCTCGATTTTCTCCTGCTCGTCTCGCTTTCTTTATAACCTCAAAGGGGAAGTACTTCAAAATGGGGAACGTGTCGATCAAATTAGCTGCTCCGAGAGATTTGGCGAAGATTTTAACCACTTCTACGAGCTTGTCTACCTCGCAGTCATCGAGTTTGTTCTCTTGTCCAAAAATCAGGGCCGAAAGGCAGTTGCCTAAAGACTTATAAACCAGATCACGAGGACAAAATGGTTTTCCATTGTAAGAGTGAAATATCTGGCATAGTTGTTCTACATGCGAAGAAATATTGGACTTTTCTTCTGTTAAGCGCAGAGCTGTTAAAGTGAGTTTGTGCTGTGTCTTCCATCGCTGGGAGAAGGTTTGAAAACCGAGGTCTGTAGAGTTCCGCCCAAAAATGCTGCCTAAGAAATGATGAGGCCGCCCTGCAAAATCCTCCGCCTTTGCCAAGAAAGCTTCTCTGGCGATTTCATAGCTGTTGATGACAATAACTTTTCTGCTTCCCATTTTGATTCGAAATAGCTTGCCGTACTTTTCCGCCATGTTAGCAAGATCGCGATAAGGCTGCTTTTGTCCAATCGACAGCAGATTTCCAAGCAATGGGAGTGGAAATGGCCCAGGAGGAAGATTTCGATTTTCCCAAATCGTGGATAACACATAAACAGCCACAAAAGAGAATAACAGGGCAATGGCTTCAACAATCATGGTTTGGAGTGAGCCGAAAGGATAACAATAAACTTCCCTCAAGACTGCCGTGTGTCAACTTACAGTATATCAAGTCTAATCGCTAAAGGGCACTTCAAGATGAGACGGTGCGTGCCGATTTGTTTTGTTGCTGCATGCTTCCATTGACAAGTTGCACAGTCATGCTAATTGTCAACTGAACTTCCTACTTCCTTTGAGTCTATTCTTAATGTCATGACCTGAAACATAATCGTTCATCGATCATCTTCAGTTGCAGGTACAAATTACAGAGTGGATTTTAATTTATTTATAATAGAGTGGTTTTCAATTGAGTGTAGTAAAGCAAAAACCAAAGGTATCACTCTGGCCAATATCCACAGCATGAAATCGCGAGTTTACGCGTCTTTATTTCTTGCGTAAAGAACCGTGAAATATAAGGCCTCTTCTTTACGGACAAATTCCGCGTTCCGTAAAGATGCGTAAACACAGAGAATGCGTAAAGGCCACGTAAAGGACATTGCATGTGCGTAAAGGAAAATGATAAATATGGCTGTAATTCCCAAAGAAATACGGAAATAATTATAGTGAAATGTCTTCAGTGCAATGAATTGCCGTGTTATTTTGATCGACTTCCAGCTGTAACACTTTACGCGTCTTTAACTTTGTTTACGCATCTTTACTCACTGTTCTTTACGTGTCTTTACCCTTCATTACGCACAGTCATTCTTTACGCGTCTTTAACTTTGTTTACGTATCTTTGCTCACTGTTCCTTCATTACGCACACTCGTCAGTCATTCTTTACGCGTCTTTAACTTTCTTTACGCATCTTTACTCATTGTTATTTACGTGTCTTTACCCTTCATTACGCACAGTCATTCTTTACGCGTCTTTAACCTTATTTACGCATCTTTACTCACTGTTCTTTACGTATCTTTACTCCCTGTTCCTTCATTACGCACAGTCATTCTTTACGCGTCTTTAACTTTGTCCACGTATCTTTACTCACTGTTCCTTCATTACGCACACTCGTCAGTCATTCTTTACGCGTCTTTAACTTTGTTTACGTATCTTTACTCACTGTTCTTTACGTGTCTTTACCCTTCATGACGTACAGTCATTCTTTACGCGTCTTTAACTTTGTTTACGTATCTTTACTTTCTGTTCTTTACGTGTCTTTATCCTTCGTGACGTACAGTCATTTTTCACGCGTCTTTAACTTTGTTTACGTATCTTTACTCACTGTTCCTTCATTACGCACACTCGTCAGTCATTCTTTACGCGTCATTAACTTTGTTTACGCATCTTTACTCACTGTTCTTTACGTGTCTTTACCCTTCATTACGCACAGTCATTCTTTACGCGTCTTTAACCACGTATCTTTACTCACTGTTCCTTCATTACGCACACTCGTCAGCCATTCTTTGGGCGTCTTTAACTTTCTTTACGTAACTTTACTCACTGTTCTTTACGCATCTGGTTTTAGTTTGGCATTTCATTGGTTAAGAATTGGCGCGAGTTTTTCAAACCAATCAGTGAGCATAATAAAGCACTGACAAACCCAAAGTAAACGCATATTGCTTTCGAAAACTGCTGTAACGCTTTACAAAAAAAACAAATGCAAATATTTATGATATTAATACCACTACCCCCCTCCTCCTGTGGAATGCCACAAATATGAATGTTATTGCCCTGGAGGGGCAGCGGAAATTTACAAATTATAGACTTCTGCACGTAAACTAACAACAAACACGTTTATTACCTAAAATTGCAATTTACCAAGAGAGAACCACTCTCTCTTGACTTTTTACATATACTTTTCAGTTTGGAAGAAGTGTTTCGGATATGATACTTCAGTATCCATCATTAGTTCAAGGATGTTTACACAAATGTATAATTCATATCGAGTAGGTGACAAATAATGACTTAATTACAAGACAGCATATAATAATATCAAGGCTGATTACCAAATAATGTGCGGATTTAAGTGTGTGAAAACATGACATAATACTCCAGAGATCCAACAACATGAAAAAGAAAGACAAAAAGAAAAATAATAATGAATAAAAATTAATATAGAAGCGCTGAATTAAACGACCACTGACATGAAAACTAATAGTGTCCTGCAGTACCAGAAGATGTGGCCCAACCAGATGTGACTGAAGATCGAAATGTTTACCTCGAAATCCAGAAACTGTTTCGTATTGGCTAAAAATATCGTCAAATCAGTTGGTAGTCTTAAGCTTTCCAGAACTACGCGACACTTTTCTCCTGCAACCACAGGTAGTTGAGGTCATAGTTAATAGAGGGAAATGGTTATGAAGCCCGGTAAAGTTCTTTGTTATATGTTTTTGTTCGCTATTTTGGGGGTTGACCGTGCACAAAACCTGACAAAATACAATAGGTGGTTACGTGTGTTCAAGCAACTAACCAATAGAAACGTTGCGATTACGTAATTCATGCATAGTGTATGAGCGCAAAACAAAAAGATGTGCACGGTCATGGACCTTCCAACATAAATCTTGGCCTCTTTGTTTGCTCCTTTGAAGTTTGGCGGGCTTCATAACCATTTCCCTCTATTAACTATGTTCAGGTTCAGTATGCACACAGAGAAGCAGCTCCTTTTTTGTCCAGTCTCTCTCGATCTCTCTCTCTCTTTTGACTGTTTATCGTTTCTCATTTCTTCTTGCTATAGCACACATCTTAAATGGCTTGCAATCAAGCAAGATCCCGTAATCACACTCTTCCTCGCCAGGCAACATGTCACCAGGTGGACACTCAAATTTGAATCTGTACAGCAATCGAGCCACATACAAGAAAACTGCTTTCTTGCCAAAAGATTCTCCTGGACACGAACGCTTTCCTAATGAGAATGGAAGAATTCCCTCCACATGCAATTGGCCTTGTTCGTCCAAGAACCGCTCCGGCTTGAAGCAAAATGGATCATTCCAATAATCAGGATTGTGATGAATGGCCCAGAGATTAAGAAACACGGTCGTGTCCCGCGGGATTAAGAAACCCGCAAGGGATGTGTCCCGCATGGTTGAGTGAGGAACAGCTAATGGCGTATCACTCACAATACGATGAACTTCAGCAATGAATGCTTCCAAATATGGTAAGTTGTGTCGATCAGATATCTCTGGCAGTCGGTTTGTGTTGCCAATGACGTCATCTAACTCACGATGGAGCCTGGCCTGCACATCCGGGTATTTAATGGCGTAAAATACAAGCCACGTCATTACAGTGGATGGCGTTTCCGTGCCAGGCATGAACACATCCGAGGCGCTTAAATGAAATAAAAAACAACAACAACGGCTTACATCAACACGACACAGTTTTGGTGGGGGTGTGCGGCCCGCTTCTTGAAACCCTTACCCTATTTCAGACCAAAATATGTGATTTTTGATACCCTATTTCAGACCTGACCCAAAAATCGATACCCTACTTCAGACCTATAAAATTAGTACACGTGTCTAATACATGACTTCAGCTACCCAGGAATGGGTTCCATTTGCGCAAACATTTGAAAAGGGCTTCAAATTCCCCGATGTTAATGGAAAAAAAAAACAGTTTCGTCTAAAAGCCAAACCAAATTCCAGACCAGAGTGCGCAAAACATACCCTATTTCAGACCAAAACGGCTCAAAAACCATACCCTTTGGGGCGGCACATACCTATATAGCTTATATAAGGAGTACCCCCCCCCCCCCCCCCCCGGGGGGAGCATCTTCAAAACATTTGGGCCAATTCAGTTCCATCCTTGTTCCTGTTTAATTGGTTTATTATTACTTCTTTGATGTTTTTCTACCTTAGTAAACTATTATTTTGAGGTTTTCTTCAGTTTGAAGGTGATTTTGTACTTCGTAAAAATGACTTAAAATATCGTGACAAACTACCGTCGTAGCGATCGAAATGTTTTCGTTTTAATCTAAATAGACTAAAAGGGGCACAAAAGGATTATGAACTGAAAAGAACTCAACAACTGTTATCTCACCTTGATATTAAATATTCCTCTGTAAGTAAGCCGCGCGCATTGTTCTCATGAAATCCCTTCAACATGGTATCGATTAAATCTCTGATATTGTCCTTCTGAAAGGTCGAGACATGTTCTTCAAACTTTCTTTCGAAAATTTCGTCTCGAGTTTCTGCTGCTTGTCTCGCTTTCCTAATGATCTCAATAGGAAAGTACTTGAAAATAGGAAACGTGTCGATGAAATTAGCCGCTCCTAGGGATTTAGCGAAGATATGAAGAGCTTCTATAAGCTTGTCTACCTCGCAATCATCAAGTTTGTTTTCCTGTCCAAAAATCAGGGACGAAAGGCAGTTACCAAAAGACTTATAAACGAGATCACGAGGACAAAATGGTTTTCCATTGTAAGAGTGAAATTTCTCGCACAACTGTTCTACATGCAAAGCAATATTGGCCTTATCTGCAGTTAAGCGCAGAGCTGTCAAAGTGATTTTGTGCTGTATCTTCCATCGCTGAGAGAAGGTTTGAAATGCGAGGTCAGTAGAATTCCGTCCAAAAATGCTGCCGAAGAAGTGATGTGGCCGTCCGGCAAAATCCTCCGCCTTTGCAATCAAAGCTTCTCTGGCGATTTCATAGCTGTTGATGACAATCACTTTTCTGCTTCCCATATGGATCCGAAATAACTTGCCATACTTTTCCGCCATGTTAGCAAGATCGCGATAAGGCTGCTTTAATCCAACGGAGAGCAGATTTCCAAGCATAGGGAGTGGAAATGGCCCAGGAGGAAGATTTCGGTTCTCCCAAATTGTAGACACAACATAAACAGCCACAAGAAAGATCAACAGGGCAACGACTTCAGCAATCATGGTTTGGAATGAGCTGAAAGAACTTACAATCAATTGAGCTTGCCTCGAGTTTGCTGCTTGCAAACGGTCTAATCGCTTGGCTGCACTTCACGAAAATTTAATTCGGTTGCGTCCGTTGCCGCATGAGTGTTCATTGTCAAAGCAAAGTTATGTTTAGTTAATTGTGTTAAGTTATTTGTTAGCGTGTGTTTCAACAAGTAGTCACTTATAAGAAGGTTATCAGTATGCAGTATCTGCATATTTGTGGTCACGGTACATGCTTCAAGCAGTTTAGATGCCAAGTTTAATTTTACCTTTAGTTCTCACTCACATAGTTATAGAGTGAAATGATTATGAAGCCCGGCAAAGTTCTTTGTTATATATTTTTGTTCGCTTTTTTGGCCTTGACCGTACACAAAATCCGACAAAATTCAATAGGTGTTTACGTGTGCAAGCAACTAACCAATAGAAACGTTTCGGTTACGTAATTCAACCATTGCAAAACAAAAGATCGTGGACATTCCAACATAAATCTTGGCCCTTTGCTCCTTTGAAGTTTGCCGGGATTCATAACCATTTCCCTCAATATTGGTGACAGAATACTAAATGTCATTTTCATTTCCCTTTTGTGGTCTCATTTTATAGGAATTCGGAAGTCAATAAACCTCCACATGCAGTAACCTAAGTTTATGCACTTTATTTTTCTTCATTTTATTTCATTTTATTGATTTTACGTTCACGTTGGAACAATTGTATTTTAAATAGCTTTTAGGTGTAACGTGGTGAAATTGCCTTGAATGTCCTTCACTCCTAATGGAAAATTGGAATGCTCCTTCAACATCTCTTGATACAATACCATACCCTTCAGCTTCTCTTGGTCGCTATAGTTTTGGAGGAAAAGTGAAGAACCAAGTGCATCATGGGTGAAACGAACTAAAACGGGCTTCGGACTTAGGGCCTCCACAGACTAGAGAGATAGTTGTCGACAACTATTTAGTTGTCGATCATAAAAAAGTTGTCGATAACCAAAAAGCCAGTGTGTGAAGCTAGTTGTCGACAACTAAGGACCTTAGTTATCGATAACTAGCCTCACACACTGAAATTTTTGTTATCGACAACTTTTCAGTATGATCGACAACTAAATAGTTGTCGACAACTATTTCTCTAGTCTGTGGAGGCCCTTAGACGCAATCTGATTACGCTATGACGTGTTTCCTGTAATCTTCATTGTTAGTCCGTGCGCACTTTACAGGCGGAAGCAGTAGGAGTATGAACTATTTCCAATACTTGAAAGTTAAAATGAAGCTCAAATAGCAGTTGATCTGATATCCGTTTCTCAGTGGAAACCATTCTCTACCCCAATCTCGTCCCCAGATCAGAGCCAATGCGATTTCGGTCAGCGGTGACCGATGTCTCTACCCCAGACTCCGGACTTGTTCAACCCAGAGAGGGGCTCTGGAAAACCCCATAATTTGAATTTCTCTGAACAGGTTTCTTGGCATTAGCTGTTTTGGAATTTCTTCATATAATTGTTCACTTTACAGAGAACTGACTTCAAGAAGGAAGATAATTAATTACTCGGCAGCTATAGAAGCCTAGCTGGCGTGCCCTTTTTCTTGTACATTAAATTCCCGCCTCTTTGCAAATGCCGAAGAATTGCGCATGCTTGATCAGAGAATATCGCATCTACTGTGCATGTGTTTGTCACGGCCATGACACACGAGAACACGCCTTTCCTCCGAAATCAAAGATCGATGATACGGGTGGCTGTAGGAATTCATTGTTTGTAGTTACGGTTCCGAACGTGAACATTTTCTGCTGACTATTAAACGTATGACCGGGGGGGGGGGGGGGGGGGGGGTACTCCCTATAATGGACTATACGGGGAGGCTCCGCCCGAAATGGGTACCTTTTCAGACTGGGGTATATAAAAGGGTAGGGATTTCACGAGTTGGAGTCAGAAAAGGGTAGGGAAAACTGTCATTTAGGTATGTGGACTGCAGGTTTGAAGTTCTTAGCCATCGTAAAACAGCTTCCTTCCACTTCCTTCTGGGGATATATATTGTTCATTATGTTCATTCCAAGGGTATAGAAAAGGGATGCAGTGTTTCTACTGTAGGTATGTGAAAGGGTACCATTTTCATAATTTCTATGGAAGGTATATGAAAGGGCTACCATTTTCCATGGAAGGTATATGAAAGGGGTACCTTTTCTGTCAAAAATGGTATATAAACGGGGTAAGGGGTTGGACCTCTGGGCGGAGCCTCCCGTAAAAAAACTTTTTGAGTACCCCCTCCCCCCGGGTTACGTGCTGCAGAGGCATGACGTCTCGCAGGAGCCCATGGAGTTAGTATCTGTAAAAAAGGGGAAAACGCCTCTTTTGTGGTAAGGTAATTAGGAATTAGTACAAAACGTGACCAGAACCCTACGGAAGCACTTCAGTTCGTAAGTAAAAGGAACCTCCGAAAATAACGAACGAAAACGAAAAAATTATACCCTTGTCTGTCATCAATTTGTCCGTCGAAGAAGACGAACCGCAGATATATAAAGTTGTTAACCATTAACATTGCGAAATACGAGCTAAATCGCTCTCGACACATGTAGCAGCTGGATTGTCTTGTTTCCGAACAATCGCTGCCAAATTTTTCAATGTTTGCCATCCTTGCGAGGATTATTACCACGTAATGGAGTTCACGTATATCCTGGTGGTGTTATTTGGTTGCATTTCAGGCTGCTCTTCTACATCAGGTAGGTAACTTTTCATGTTGTTAATTGGGCAATAGAAGAGGTCAAACTCCGACTGGTCAGGCCACTGATATATCCTGTTTTTTCTCAGCTATTTCGTGTCGTTTGAGAATTGCATCAATATCTTCATTTATTCGTCGAGTAGTCGATTTAGTTTTTAACGCATCAAAATAAATTGATTGCGGAGTATCAATCGGATTTCTTCGATATTAACACTGATAAGTTATTTGTTACAAATGTTTGTAGGTGACAAATTTAATTGCGGTCAACATTGTATCGCTTGTACCTAATTTTATCGTTTTATTCCGGGTTAAATTGTTCCAATATCTAAACTCGACCTATATCGATATATGCGTGTATGTTTGAGCGTGCTTATAAATGCTCAAAGTCTGTTCAAGATTCAAGTAGCTGCCTGATTTAATAACACTCGAAAGCGTGCTACAAACTTCGTTAAATTGTAACATTTCAACATTGTTAATCGTTTACGAAACCAACTTTAAATAGTGTTATTTCATTCTGGAATTGTAGTAATTTCTTCGTCTACAACTTTGAAAGGAAATAAATGTTTTACCATTAAATGGAAAGTTTATTTGATATTTAATAATGCGTTTAGACACGAAAATTAAAAAGAAACAAATATCTATTATCACCTGTAATATTTGTCACAACTGTCCGTTTGATATATCGCATACTTCCCCTTTTATCCAATTGGCTATTTCAATTTTATTCATTCATTTCCAATATTATTTAATCTTATCTTATATCATAAAATTTGATTACTATGGACGTGAATAAATTCATATGTGATTGAAGTTACGATGGCGTGTTTCTGGAAGATGTTTCTAAAAACAATCTAAACCGGAAAAAACAACAAACTCGTAATGAAGGAAAAACACAGGATCATGTATGCATTGATTGAGCACGTATGGTAAGAAATCTCCATAGGGATTAAAATCTAATTTCTCCTTACAATATCAATACATGTCAAGTAAACCGGTAACGAGAATATAGAAAATAAGCAGATGGGAACTGAAGAGCAACGCCTCTTGTCATGTGCCAGATTATTCGGCCACGAGCGCGGGAAATATTAATTTTATTGGACCTCTGATTCCCATGATGTATCATTGACGGCAATCTCAGACCCCAGACTATGTTAATTACATGTAGTTTATAAATACAGTTGAACCTCTCTCTATATCGACCACCCCTTCACTCCCAAGAGTGCTAAGATCAAAACTGAGGAAAAACTCTTGAATTTCATTTTGTAAAATAATTTGTCAAAAACAAACAGCATCACTTGAAGGTACTGCTCAATAGCTTTTATTTGAATGGTCACACACTAGGGTTACATCCACAGAATCAAAAAATAGAACCACATTTATTGGCTCAATGTTTGACTATGGGAGTGAAAGGGTTAAGCCGATAAAAATGTAGGATCGGCGCACGGACGAAAAATCCTGGCCGTTGTAGAGAATCATGCAGTCATCAGGCTTTGTACCCGGTCGATGTGATACGCCGGGATGTAATGCTTCTGGTATCATCGGCGTAAATAATAAGAACCGCTGTATAAGGTTATTTATATATGTATCGGTTTTAGTTTTTTTAAGGTGTATATTGACTATAAAAACACTGACGAGAACATATCAAAAGCGACGCCGAACCACGGTTTTTCTTTTAGTTCGATTTTTGCTAACTTTGGCACTTGAATTTACATTTAATTTTATTTGCTTTTTTTAAATCGATAAGCTTTCCTTATTTCCTGAGTGTTCAACCACAAGTGCTGTCAGCCATTCCTCTATTTTCCAAACAAATATTTTAGAACCCATGTTTTTGGATGAAAATTAAGACAGTCATCGCCAAATATCATAGTAGTATACATATTATAACTTTTTTAATGATGTTTTAAAAATATTTTTTTAATGTTTTGCAAGAATCCTCTTTTGCTTTACATAACTTTGACTGTGTAGATCAGTGGCAGTTCTTGTAGCGGCCAGACGTCACTCACTAGTTACGCGGAAGACTATCTCGGAATCTCAATAATTGTCTTATAAAAATACCCCCTGCTTATTTATTTGTGTACGTGCTTGATATCAGCTAAGGAAAAACTTAGCGGTCTGGCTAGAGTGTATGTTGCACCGTTATGGCATGGAATATGGAAAATATCATGACCACAAAATCATAACAAATCTGGCCGAAAAGTTTTGACACGTTTCAACCAAGTCGAGTTGGGGTTTTACGTTAACTGGCAATTTGGAAATTTTCTTTCGGACAGACACACGCCGAAAACTGAAACGACTTGCGCACCTTTCAGCAAGCTACTAGGTTCTGCTTGTTTGACCAGTTTAGTTTTGTATGTACAAGTCGTATGTCCATTTATGCATGATTTCCTCATTAGATTTTCAAAATAGTTGCGAATCTGCTTCATGCATTCATGATCAGCTATTTTTATTAAAAACATTATGACGAAATTTATCATCAATAAGAGGAGAGACGCATAAAAACCGACTTCAATGACGCTACATTTTCTGTTCGATAGCTACAATTGGCAGTCATTTTAGGTCACATGGTCAGTCACATGACGAATCAAGGCAGCTCATGAAAGAGAGGACAAAATGCTCCTCAAGGTGCACACTGAGTGAGGGGCGAGAGAAGGGGGATCATTACCTCCTCCTCAACCTTACTTCAGGCTTAATGATCCCTTGGAAGCAATGTGTCGCATAGGATGTAAAATAATAATAAAATTAAAAAATAAATAAATGGGAATTTCAGTGGAATCCACATAGTGCCTGTTAGCTTCTCTTCCACTGTTTCCAGATTGAATCGGAATACTGAAATGTTGGTTTTGTGGAGGGAGGAAAACCGGCGTACCCGGCGAAAAACCTTCGGGACAAGGACGAGAACCAACAACAAACTCAACCCACATATGACGCCGAGTCAGAGATTCAAACCCAGGCCACATTGGTGGGAGGTGAGCGCTCTCACCACTGCGTCATCCCTGCTCCACATAAAATGTATTTAAAAAGCGTCATGATCGATCTGTTAACTTCCGTACCGAGCTGGATAAAATGCTCAGCTAATACATAATTGATCAGTGTACTTTTTGTTGACAGCGGTGGCAAACAATTGTTCCGATGTACCATTGAACTTGACCCTGGTGTCCTGTGGCCACCACAACTCAACAAGAGATCAGTGCCTGGGTTGGGGATGCTGTTGGAATTCATCTTCAGCTGTAAATGCTACACAGTGTTATGGAATCGCAAATAATCAGTCCAGCAGCAACTCAACACATACTACAAGTGTTCCCATGACAACTACAATGGCCTCAAGTACCAGGCTTCCTCTTACGACCACAGCCGGGTAAGTTTGGTGCTAGAGGCTGTGTCCGTATGTTAGATGGTGAGGTGTGTGAGGCAGGAGTACTGAGCTTATCTATAAGCGGACTCTTACTGAAGGATAAAATTATAATAGTCTTTAGAGTATGGAAAGAGAAGATCCATTATGCTATTTGTCTCTTCCGTCGCCGTTATTTGGCGGATCGTCACGCTAGCAAATTATTACGTGTCGACCTTCCAGTGAAGAGCGCCTTACCGTTGCCACTCGACAAAGTTTTGATTAATTGTTGACATCTTTTTGACAACTTTATGATGGCTTCCATTCAAACTAGCAAATCAAATTGCAAGAATTCGTGGGAGGCGGAGATGTCAATTGTCAATATGCGAACGTGGAGCTTGACAACTCCACCTCTCATAGTCCTTACATTTTGATTGGCCAGTTAAAATGAAAGCTCTGTGATTGGTTTAAAAAGCTCGCGCCACCTTCTCAACCAATCAGATGCAAAACCACTGAGCCAATCGCGACTTGGTCACACGCGTTTTCCCGCGCTTGGCGCCGGTTACGTGTATTTGCTTTGAGTTCTCGTTGGTTAGTTTTGTTGTCTACGTTTGTTGTGATTGGCCAATGTAATTGCTTTGGTCTTGATTTCACGACACGCACTTGAAAACCGCTCTATTGAACTAATTCATTTTGATAATTTATTTCCAGTCCCGTGGGCACGTGTCACGTGTATCGTGGTCAGGTGTGTGACGAGTGGTTAAACGTGACTATGTTGGAATACCGTTTGTCGCCGCGGTTTATTGACAACAGATTCGGACTGAATGGGACAGAGCTGGTCATAGCTGAGTTCATGAAAGCGATTCAACGAATAGACGAGGATCAGAAGAAATGTAAAACAATTTTAAAAGCGCTTCTCTGTGAATATTTCCTGCCGCCATGTAACGAGAAAAATGAGCGGTACAGCTACTGCAGAGAAGACTGCTTGGCTGTTTTTGATGAGTGCAATGCTGCCATGAGAGAAATGCTTGGAGCTGCAAAGTACATTCTGGAGAAACTAGGATTAGAGTTTGCTCATGTTGGTGTACCTAACTGTACTAAACTGCGTTATTCTGCTGATTTCAAGGCTAGGAATATCACCTGCGTACATTTTGGACTGTTTGGTAAGTATACAGTCGAACCCCTATTAAGCAGCCGCCCCCGAGGGTGGTCGCTTAATAGGGGCTCGACTGTAGTTTTCAATAAGAGAGGATGATCTAAGAGAAGCATTCCCCCATACATGGGTCTCTACCAATGATAGTGTTTTGAAAATCTATTTTTAATTTTCATTGCATAGCTGAGCTATTTTAAGAGCGCTACCTGATTGGTCAGTTCGAGTAACGTGATGTCAGAGCCACGATCAGAAGGAAATAAAAATAACTTCCACAGCATGGCTCAAATTCTGGATAGCTCAAATTCATTTCAATTTGCTTTCAAGCTTCTTCCTGTCACTCTTTACAAACGGACCATGTTGGCTGATATATTACACTAGAGACGCAAATCCCCCTGGACGAACTCTCTGCGAGCACAAGACTGATCATGCATCAAGACGAACAATCTTCTTTAGGACGTCTTGAACGACACATGCGCTAAGGGCTAAGGGCTTAGTGCGTCTGATAGTTCGTCCCAACTTTACACCAGACAAAAATTACGAAGGATAATATACTGTAAAGACAAAGCTTAGAATCTACATCACGTTTGCCAGTGAGATACAGTCGAAGTTCTCTGAGCGGACATTCTCGTAAGCGGACAGCTCTACTTATACGGCCGCTTTGATAAAACTCTGTTTGAACTCTCATACAAACTCTGTAGTTACACCGCATTCTAGCGTAGGTGGCCAGTTCCAGTTGTGGACACTTTTTCTGCTTTCCGAGGGTGTCCGCTTTCGGGAGCTTTGACTGTATCTGTTTTATTATCTGTGAGTAAGCCATCATCTTTATACATCTTGTTTTTTCTTGATACAGACTTCACTGCGACTGTGGAACCAACAGCAGAACCCAGGTCAAAAACAGCGGCCATTGCTGGCGCGGTGGGCGGGGTCATAATTTTTCTTGTCGTTATTACAATAATCGCTTGTGTCATCAAGAGGCGAAGAAAGAAACCGCTGACACTGGCTGGCGTCACATTCACAGCTGTGTCCATGAGAGATAGGATTAGAGCCGAGTCCATGCGCGCCCTGGACGAGAGCAAAGTCATGAGTCTGTTCAATCCTGATGACATGAAACAACTTCCGCTGACCGGTATAGAGTACATCCGGGACCTTGGATCCGGGAACTTTGGCTTAGTATTTTTGGGTATGTATATTTCAAACAAAAATAGCTGTGTTTCGTTAGTTAACAACGTGCTAGAAGCCTACAAAATACTGCGAAGTAGCGATTAACAAAACATATACACTTACGCGTAATTTGACACAAAAAGGCCAGGGCCTTATGTTTAGCTTGTGTTACAGTGCGACTACTATAACCGGGGCCACTTAGACAAAGAAAACCAAACCATCCTACAGAATGGAAACGAAGAATTTCAACTTCAGTTGTTTGAGCCAATAAGTTTTCAGTTCAATACAACATTTCAACATGGAATTATGTTGAATTTCTCTATTCCGCTCTACAATATGTGATTAGCTTTCATTGCCTAGGTGGCCCCGGTTACAGTAGTGGCACTGTAAAGCATTGATATTTATTTCTTTATAGGAAGGGCGTATGGTTTGATCGAGGGAAAAGAGGATGCGGAGTTAATGGTTGCTGTCAAAACTCTGAAAGAAGGCAGCACGTCAGAAACTAAGGAGGACTTTTTCAAGGAAGTTGCGTTAATGTCACTTCTTCATCATGAGAACATTGTTGAATTGTTAGCTGTCTCCACGGATGAAGAGCCTTATGGCATGATATTCGAGTTCATGGAATTAGGAGATCTTAATCAATATCTTAGGAAGGCTGGGCCTTTCTTTGAAGGCGACGAGAAAGAAAGAGGTTTGATGTTCTTTAGTAATGTGAGGAGCAAAAATGTTGGAAGGGGGGAGGGGCGAGGAAGGAAAGGAAACGCCTGCATGGATTCCTTCCTCACCCCTCCCCCCTCCAAATTTTTTGCTCTTTTCTCGCCCCATGCCTTCACGCACCTTCCGCGCTCTTGGAAAGGAAACGACTGCTACGCAGGCTACTTAACTTAGGAGGTGTTTGTGAATCCGCCCCTGATTTCTAACCAGTCTTCTATAGAAACTCTTTATGAATCCTTACATCAATTACATGTGCTAACTGCCGCAGTTCAGGCGGTTTCCGAAAGCAAGTTCTTGTTTGTTCGGGTGTTTCGATTCGTCCGCGCGTTGGAAAGGATAGATACTAGTGATCACTAGTGTGGCTGATTTTGCACTATTTCTCATCAGTACAGGATTGAATTAAATGCGCAGAGTTGCTTTTCAATCGCTTTTGGCTGGAAGAGAGACCCTGGGAACGAGGTTGAGTTGGGCGAGCGTACGGAAGACCTCCCCCCCCCCCCACCCCCGCGCATGCGTCCATTTCTTGATTTTCCCGCTGCTTGCGAAATGAAAGCTTAATTCTGAGAAGGATATGTATTCATTTATTTGTCTTTTTTCGTGCTTACAGTAACACTCACACCAGATGACCTGATGTCCATCTCGTTACATTGTGCCGCTGGTATGGAACATCTTCAGACACTGAGATTCGTCCACAGAGATGTAGCTACACGGAACTGCCTTGTGGGTACAGGTCTTCATGTTAAGATCTCTGACTTTGGCATGTCCAGAGACATCTACGCGTCCGACTACTACAAGGTATTGAAGGCGTACGTTGATTAAAGCAGGGACCAGTGTGGGCTGAAATCAGTGGGTGCACTAAGTTCCGCCTCAATCAGGGAAAGCTTCGAGTTCGCCTCCCGCCCACAGCCTTTCCAAAAAACTCTCAGTTCAATTTTTTTCGCACACTTTTTGCAAAATCCGAGATTCCTTGGCTCCCTTTGTCGATCAGAAAAGTAAAGCTGATTGTTTCCGCGTATGACGAATACATGAATTGATTACAGTTAACTCTCTCTTAACGGACACCTCTATAAGACGGACACCTCTATAAGACGGACACCTCTGTAAGACGGACACCTCTATAAGACACCTCTATAAGACGGACACCTCTATAAGACGGACACCTCTATAAGACGGACACCTCTGTAAGACGGACACCTCTATAAGACGGACACCTCTGTAAGACGGACACCTCTATAAGACGGACACCTCTATAAGACGGACACCTCTGTAAGACGGACACCTGGTGTTGGTCCCTGCGCGCCGTTTTTCAGTCATTTTGCTGTATCTAAACTCTCTATAAGCGGACACTCTCTAAGACGGACAGTTGGTGCCGATCCCGATGGTGTCCGTCTTAGAGAGAGTTGACTGTATTATATATAGTAGCGACAGGAAATATATTTTAATTCTGGGTACAGTTAAATTTTTTCTCCGAAGCCTGATTCAATATCAACAATAAACGCTCCACCAAACTTTACAGGTCACATCTGACATGTTGTTCATCTAAAACCAATGAGAGCCGAAAAACGAAAAAAATAACAACTACATGTGTTTTTATACTGCGTTTCGAATTTAAACCATTTTAGACCACCAAGTATATTGTGCAGCCCCGTGGCGCAATGGATTAGCGTGTTGGACTTCTAATTCAAAGGTTGTGGGTTCGAGTCCCACCGGGGGTGAATAAGCCGATAATGAATAAGCCGAAAATGTCCAAAATGTCTAAAACAGCAAATGACGTTTCAGACGGAACAATAATTTTTTTTGTTAAATTGGGTCTGATATTTCTGCTTCAGTACCGCCCGACCGTTTAAAAAGTTACTGATCTGACTAATTAGGCCCCGTCCACACTGTTGCGTTTTCACCTAGCTATCGTCCACACTACAACGCTGAGCGTTTTCATCGAAAACGCATACATTTGAAAACGCTGTCCAGAGTTTTCGAAAACGGAGCCAAACGAAAACGCATAAGTTCCAATTACGCTTGAAGCAAATTCCAATTACACTTGAAGGTACAAATAAATAAACAATAGCCTCCATTTGGCGAGGAAATATGCTCAAATATTTGTCCGCGGACATTATCTGTTCCGAGAAGCGAACAGTTTTCCGAGAGCGAAGCTCGAGGAAAACTGTGAGCTTCGAGGAACAGATAATGTCCAAGGACAAATATCCGAGCATATTTTTGAAGCCAAATGGAGGCTATTGTAGTTATTATCCTTCAAATATTTGTTCACAAGGCCGCTCGGCTGTTTGCCGTGGAAGATCTCGGTCGCCAAGCTGTTAAACATCAAAATTATTATGTTGGCGTTCAAAATATTTCTAGTCTGTTCAAAACAATCAGTTCTATTTAATTTAGCAATTTATTTGAGACGAAAACTGAACCTGCGAACGTGAAACGCAAATTTTCAAAACTGGGGAATATCACTTGGGAATATCACCCGGATATTCCCCAGTTTTGGCTGCGTCACGTGACGTGTTTAGACCAATCGCGCGCGAGAAAAATATTTGATGGATTATAACATCCGGATATTCCCCAGTTTTGGCTGCGTCACGTGACGTGTTTAGACCAGTCGCGCGCGAGAAAATTTTTGATGGATTATAATAGCTCATATATCAATGATTTTTTTTAGAAATATCCACTTTTTCCTGAAACTTTCATTGAAAGAAAAATTGCAGCGTGTTTGTTTTAATCGGTGCTCGCAATGTGATCTGGGAAGACAGGCATTCTTGATACAGTCAACTCTCGCCTTGCGGACACCTCGTTATTACGGACACCCGCTATTACGGACAAAATCCAGCCCCCCACCTGGCGAAAGCTGCAGAGGTTTGACTGAAACTGACTCCTGCTATTGCGGACTCTCGCTATTACGGACTCCAAACTACGAACCGAGGGTGTTAGCCTGCGTGGCAGGCGTAGAAATGGGAGAGATGAGGGGAGTTCGAGCGCGAACCTCCTCTCTCCTCGCGCTTCGCGCCCTCCTTCCTCCCTCCCCTTTCTACGCCTGCCGCGCAGGTTACGAGGGTGTCCGCCATATAAACGAGTGTTGACTGTATAGTAACCGAGTATATTATGTGAGTTTATTATATGCCAAACTGATCCATTGTGTTCTCTGAAATTTAAAACGCTAAAATGGACCGCTCACGAATTAATTTCGTCAATTTAATAGTTATAATTTTTTCCGTTACTTGGTCGTGTAAAAATATCGGATTTATTTTCCCCTGCAGGTGGAGGGCCAAGCTGTGTTGCCGATCCGTTGGATGCCACCCGAAGCTTTATTGCTGGGAAAATTTACAGTGGAGTCTGATATTTACTCGTTTGGTGTCCTGCTCTGGGAAATCTACACGCTGGCCTTGCAGCCTTACTATGGCTATACCAATGAAGAAGTTGTGGAATTTATCAAAAAGGTTAGTTATGAAGTTCGAAGTATAATTTTTTGAAACACCAAGCGATTTTGTAACCTGCGAACACAGGCACTTCTGATCGCTCCCAGCCGGTATATATGTTTAATTTGCAGACGCGGCTAGCGACTTTGCGGTACTCGTTTTTTCTGCGAGAATGTTTGAACAAGCAGAACACAGCGCTTTTTTCGGAAATATAATTTTAGAAGAAAAATATTTTTAAAAAGCTTATTTTAATTCCTTGAAACAAAGTTTCCGAAACTTCGTAGACGTACCTTAAACACAGAATGATGACTGGCAAATGATTTGCCAGACATAAATGTATGTAAATTTCCTGTCATCTCGAGCAAATTTGCATATTTTGATATTCAAGATGGCCAAGCGACTGACGATCAGATCATTGAAAGTGGAAGACGCTCCGACAACTATAACCTGCGATCAGGCCCTCCTCGCTCGCTCCCAGAAAGAAAAGGAAAAGAACACCTAATCGCAGGTTACGACAACTATTGCGTCATTTGCTGGCGTGACATTGAAAAAAGCGTATTCAAATATCATATTTTTCCTCGGTTGTTCATGTGTTGACTCCGTGGCGCAATGGTAGCGCGTCTGACTCCAGATCAGAAGGTTGCGTGTTCAAGTCACGTCGGGGTCAGCTTATATTTTCCTTTTTTTTTTTTTTTTTTTTCCTTTACCTTTTTTCAATTACTTGAATGTAAAATATCTACACGTCTTTTTCAATATTTTACAATATAATCTGTAATACGCCATTTTATCGTGGATCCCATCAACCGACCTCGTTCCCAGGGTCTTCTCGTTTTTCAAGATGGCGGCTGATCCTACGATCGCAAATGATAATCCGATTTTAATTTTTTTTCGATTCGAATCAAAGAATAAAATAATCTAAAATTGCTAATTGAAGATTAGAAATAAAGTAAATCAGTTTTGCAAGAAAAAAAAAGAAAAAAAAAATTCCACCCCTGGTGGGACTCGAACCCACAACCTTTGAATTAGAAGTCCAACACGCTAATCCATTGCGCCACAGGGGCTTCATGAAGAAATCATGGTTAAATAAACCATCTTATTTGAATGTCCTCTTTTGTTACGAAATGGTAATTGCGTCATACAATAGGCAACCCCGTGATTTTTGCATTTACGTCACATTCTAAAAGTACAGGACAACTTGAATTGAAATCACTCAACAAAATTGATGAATTTCAGAATCATTATATGGATCTTTTCGTTCAGTGGATTAATCCGTCTTTAAAATCGAGTGGAAAACTATTCTACAAAACAGTCTGTGTTTTAGATCGCGGTCCGAAAAGGTTCTGGAACGAGTAGCGTGAAAATTACGAGTGGGTTTGGGGAAAGACGCTGGAATCGCGAAGCTCGCGCGTGGATTATCGGCGCCTCGCGACTCTTCAGTGATTCGCGCGTCACACATTCATCGCGTCACGCATCAATATCTCGAGAGATAAAAAGAGACTGTTTTGCAGTCTATTGGTCTTTCAAAATTCAATCTCTTGAAGTTGACAATATCGCCGGCCGTGACGCCCAGCGAATTTGGAAAGCTGATCGATGACGTTTCAAGCGTTAGCCTTTGTCGGAGCAAAATTTGCTTTGTCGGTCCGACAAAGTCGAACTTAACGTCAGCTTTCCAAATTTTGTTGATAATCAACTAAGAGTTTCGCCTGACCGCCGATATAACACCTGGGGGGGACTTCGATATAAAAGTGACGGGGGTGATCGCCGTACCTTTTAGGGGTTAAAATTCGTGGTTTGGTACCGCTTAGGGGTGTTAAAATCTAAAATGTCTACCGTTAGAGTTATTCCGGAACCTTTTAGGGTATTAAGAAGGGAAAAAAATTGACTAGAAGTAGTTTTGTCTTATGAATTAGTACCTCTTAGGGCAACCTCGTTCCCAGGGCTTTTCCCTTCTAAATTTTGCGGGGCGGGAAAATTTAGAAGGGAAAAGCCCTGGGAACGAGGTTGCTCTTAGGGGTGAAAATTAATTCGAGCCACGCCCACAAAACGAGATTCTGGTACCTTTTAGGGGTTCTTTTCCAAAATTCCGACGATCACCCCCGTCACTTTTATATGGGAGCCCTCCCCCCCCCCCCCCGGGATATAACAGTTTCTTTAGAACAGGTTTGTGTAGCTTGCGAGGGGGGCTTGGGGACGGTGTTATTTGCGCACCCCTGATTAGCCGCCAAATTCTCCTAACATGTTCGTAAATGTATGGCAATCACGGTAAGGAGAATTACTATATTATATCACAGGGAGTACACCTGGGGCAACCTGACGACTGCCCCGATTACGTGTACCAAATAATGAAGAGCTGCTGGCACAAAGAATCTGCACAGAGACCAAACTTCACTCTGATGATTGCGCAACTCAAACAGGAAGTGACGTCACACTACGACTCACTTGATTCACCCAGGGATTCACCCCAAGTCAGTGACAAACAACCGCTGTACCAGAACATTGGCGTCTCGGCGGAAGAGCACAAAGGCAAGTTAATAGATATTATGGCACCCTCCCCTCCCCTGGTACAAATCTTTAGAAATGCAACAGCGCTTTTCACTTCTAAGACGGACTTCTATCTTGAACAGAAACTCTTCCGTCCTTAGCTAATCACCAGGCCACCACTGACCATTACAGGAGCGAAGAAGGACCTGGAAACGAAATTAAAAGACAATTACACAATCATGCGCTGTAGTACTGTTGGGGGTGGGTTGGGGCGTCCTCGATCGGAGACCGAGGGACAGACAAAAGATTTAACGGACGAAATGGCAATGTTTAGCATCCATGGGATGCCATCCAGACAAATAATTTTATAACTGAACATTATCGTGACTGTAGTGGAATAAATTAGCTGATATTAATTTTTTTCCTCAGAAGAGGCCCCCGTTGCGATCCAAGCCACCAGGAAGATTTCCCAGCAACGTCCTGGCACCCGGATTTCCCAGCAAGCTCCAGACACCCCTCAGAGTGCAGTGCATCCCAGCTCTGATTACATCAACGTCGCCTGTAACCCTGGTTTCCATCATAGCGATGACGAAGAAGGAATTTTTGAGGAAGGCATCGTGTAGAATGAGGAACTTGACGAAAACCAGCGAATTTTACTTTGGCGACTGAAGCTAGTACATAACGTCGGGCGTACTTGCAAATCCTGTCTATTTCGAACCCTGCTAGCTCGTAAAATTCCAAATATGTTGTCAAATAAGTAACGTAATGACAGTTAGTTACGTTCCCGAGTCAGCTGTTGTGTATGTGCACCGCTGGCTCAGATGATTGCAGCACAGTGTTTGAACGCTGGATATGACGTCATTTATGACAAGCGAAAATGATCAACCCTTTTAGTTCTGAGCTCAAATAATAATTCTCCTGACTTACTGTCATATATTTCCTTGGAAGTTAGGAGAGAGAAATTAGAGATATATATCTTGTTTTACAAGTATGGATTTACACTACAAGTGATATTTGAAAATTCTCTCAAACACGATTTGAAAGAATTTTCAAATATCACGAGTAGTGTAAATTCGTAATTGCTCAGGCTTTCCGACATATATTCATTTATTATATGACTGAGAAAATTGCGAACGCGCGCAACATTAATTTGCACTGCAGTGCAAATGAAAAATTAAGGATAAATTTGCCTGCTCTCAGCCAATCATAATGAAGATAAAAAAAAGGCGTCTGAACTGAAGAACCGCATCAGTTGCCTTCGTTTGCAGCCCTATTGGCTGCGGATAGAAATGTTATAACTGGATTTTATTTACTTTGTCGCTTGTAATATTAACCACATATGGAATATATGTGTGTGATTTTAATGAATATTATAATTTGGCTTCGTTCAAACCATAATTTTTTTCTTTGAGTATCCATTTGCTAGGATTGGATGCAGAGAGGGGGGGGGGGGGGGGTGGGACTCCCATATGAAAGTGACAGGGAAGCTCGTCGTCTCGTTTAGGGGTCTAAATTACAGATTTTGGTCTCACTGATGGTGTTCAGGACGGAACGCAGATATTTTTAGCCATTAAGGTATCGTTTAGAATTGCACGCGAAGAGAAAAAAAAAAAAAAATCACCGTCATACTGTATTGGTAGTCTCATTATCGGAGATCGATTGCAACTAATTAAAGTCACTATAACTCTTGTTTGTCTGTCTCTTTTAGAATGGTATCTTTTTGTGGTCAAATAAAGCTTAAGCCACGACCAGATTTGTCTCCTTTAGGGGTTTAATTCAAAATTTCCGACGAGCACCCGTCACTTTCATATGGGCCCCCCCCCCTCCTCCCCCCGAGGGTTGGCATGGATGCAGAGGAAAAGATCATACCACCCCGCCCACTAGTTACTATGAACTTGGCCTGGCAGATTGAGCTTTCCATTGCCATGAGATAATAATTTTAATTCACCGAAATTCGAATTTTTGTACCACAAACATATACCTTTTTAAAAAATACATGATGTAAGGTCATGTAAAGTAAATTGATCACTTGTTTGCGCGATTCGCGGTTTCTGGCGTTACAATAGACGCGAGGCGAACGCGAGGCGAACGCGAGGTGAACGCGAGACATTGACTATTTTAGATCAACGGTAATTATATTTGGTTGGTTGTTCAAAGGGTATGGGATTCAGTTAACACTTATCCACTGGACAGCGATTTATTCGGTGGATAGCGTTATCCACCCCTTGAACAACTGCGGCCAGTATGTAATAATTTACTACAAATAGTGTGAATATTGTGAAACAGAAATATTGCTTAGAGAAGAAAATAAATAAACTTGATAGTTACGATGGAGAACCCGGGATCTCTTTTTCGCGGGGATGGGGGGGGGGGGGGGGGGGGGGGGGGATTGGGGCTGAGTGGAGAAGAGCGCGAGTTTTAGGGACGCGCTCGTTTTCTTCCTCTCGCGCGCGCCCCAATTCGCGCTTCATTACTCCAGAGATGAGAGACGCTGGGAACGAGGTTGCAGAGCGACCCGAGGAGGGGCTTAGGGAGCGTGTTTCAGATTTTTCTCTGTTTGATTCGGCCCGTTTTCTCCACAATATGACTACCTGGAACAAATTCCGCCCTGTTTCAGACCAAAATTAGGCTGATGTTGAGGACCATTTTCTGACCAAAACAAAATGAGAAACTTAAGAGTTTATATTTAACAAGATTACACAAAAATTAATTTGTTTCCCGCTGCGCCCAGAATACCTCGTGAGATTTATACGTTTATGCGGTCAACACGTACAATAATCCTGATCAGGAGATATATTTTGTGAATATATAAATATTTATCGTAGTACGTACGTGACTACGCTATTTTCACTTTTGAGATTACCAAGTGCTCTAGAAACGACGAATTGCGTTGTTCAGGGTCGATGCAGTGGATGTACTGATCTGCAAGTTATTCGACGCCATGCTTCAAAGCTCGTTGCTGTTCGCCGTTGCGTTCCTTCGCACGGTTTGTGATGACAAACAGTGAACTGCAAGGTACGTTACTCAACATTTATACGTCGAATTTCAGTCGCGTTGAATGTAATTCCAGCCGCAGAAATCTCGCTGGTATTACTTTACTCGACTACGTTACATACACCATGGACGTAACATGTTCTACCTTTCTTTTGTGTGAGCATTGCGCTTATTTAAAACGATTTCAGTGAATTTAATTTCTGGGACTTGAATTTAATAGATTCGACGCGACTGAAATGCGACGTATAAAGTGTATCAATTGGGTCTAAAATATCACTAGATTACATTGTAATTACAGAATGCCTAGTCACTGCTCGCAGGGAACTGTAAGACATTCTGATACCCCTTTAATGGATGGATTAGCTGACGCAATTCCTATAAAGTAATATAACATAATAGGCAAAACATGCTTTTCTTTTGTGAATGCGCGTTCAAATATCGTGTACATATATTTGCGCATACACCAAAAGTATTCACCATTTCATTTGGATTACAGTGTATATCGTAAGATAAATATCATGTACATTAATGTGAGTTGAACGTCACAAATATTTACCGATGATATCTGTTTTTTAAATAACTTCCGGAATATAAATTAATATAAGCACATTTACTAGGAGCAATACTTGGACGATATAGTTTTAAATTCAGTTGTATATAATCTTCTTTTATTATCCAAGTCAAATAAGTGAATGGTCCTCGCATGTACCCTCATCAAGATCTTTTGTTTTGCCGCTAATTACTCGAAATTACATTTTGCGTTCAAAAAAGCAGTGTATGGTTAGTGTATTAAAATTAACGTCACATTATTTGTAAGCGATGATTGATGTGTTGTTCAAGAAATCTGGCAAATGGACGGTAAACACATTTTTGACACTCGATGTTTTCGCAAGGATTGTATCCCGCCAAAAAAATATTTGTAAGTCTGGAAAGTCACTTCGACGAAAAAGCGAAAAAAAACAACCCGGCACGCAAAACATTTTTTTTTTTGTGACGTAATGGGGCAACTGATCGTATGGTTTACAGCTTAAAATTATGTCATCTGAAAATGAAAGTACGTCATGTTTGATTTGAAGAACTTGCGAAAGCTGAGGTAAGCACGTACAGTACTTCAATTCCTTCGCTAAAAGAAAACAATTCTTTATCTTTCTTCGATGCAACACAAACTTCTTGTTGCATGCAAGACCTCACAAAAAGCGTCGAAACCAGGAGGAGGGGCCGGGGGAGGAGGGAGGGTATATTCAGGAATTTAGATACTCAGTCAGCAAAGGCAATGAAGGGTAAAAAATGCGAAGAATGATACTCTATTTTGTTGAAAATTGTTCGAAAAATCACCTTGATCTGGAGCGCTTACCATTTGTATGGAAAAACCGGTTGTTTCGGCGGGAAATCAAATGGAACTGTCCTTTCCAGTGCGGAAAAAAGGAATACCTTCAGAGGTATTCCTCTTTTCTCGTTTTTACCGAAATGGTCGAAATATCACTGTACCATGTGCTTCTTGATGAAACACGCAGTTTGTTGCCCATGATTTTTTACTCAGTCCCTCCCGGCATTCGGTAAAATATCAAATGGTACAGCTCATTCCCGTTCCGTTTCCTTCAGTAAAAAAAGTCTAGTACCATTTGTAGGAAAATTCTGACTGAAAATTCCATACAAATGGTAAGCGCTCCTGGACTACGAACGGTATCTACCTTGTGGCAGGCTAAAGGGTTCTTGAAATCATGACCAGAAAAGGGATCTAACCACGAGGAGGCTTGATTATCCAGCGAGCGGTGCGGCCAATCAAAATGCGCATACATGCGTCTAAAAAAGTTGTTTACAAATTTGTTGTTTTATTTTATTTAGGCGTGAATTGTTCCCAGATACCCGCACAAGTTAAAAAGTCGTGTGGTCTGGTCAACCAAACTGCCTGCGAAGGACTGGGTTGCTGTTGGAATGAAAGCGAGGCCAATTCAACAGTGCAGTGTTTTCATAAAAGGTAATACAACTCTGAATGCTGATTGGCTAATGCATGCAGCATCTCTTGCTCTTATTTGTTTTTGTTTATTCATTTATCTGATTTTACTGTTTTGCAGCAGCAACGACTCATCAGTGTCTTCAATTCAAAATGTCACAACAAGCTGTTCCCATTATGAGGGCAAAGTTTGCCTGGAAGCCTTTTCAACAACTCTGCCTGCATTAAGCTTGTTACCAAGACTTCACAAAGTGGAACAGAACTCAGTTGAAAACGCTCTTGAAACCTCTGTCACGGCAATCAATGAAACTGTCACGCACTCCGAGTGCAAAGCTGCGTTGACTGCCATGCTGTGCCATTATACCATGCCACCATGTCACGCAAACAATAGCGTGACAAAATTCTGCGTCAGCGAGTGTAAAGAGTTGTTTTCGAAGTGTGGGCAGTTTATTCACCAACTGGAGTCTGCAATGAATCTTATTCCGGGTGGCAAGGAATTCGGGTTATCATTTCCTGATTGTTTTGAGACGAACAACACTTCTGAGTTTGAAGAGGGACATGGAACGTGTATCAAACTTGGTTTAAGTAAGTATACAAGTCATAGAGCGGTTCTCAATTGAGTGTCGAAAGTAATCGCTGAATTGCTTTGGTTTTACTTTACTACGCTCTATGATTGGTTTAAAAAACTCGCGCCACCTTCTCAATCAATCAGATGCAAAACTAAAACCAATCGCGACTTGGTCGCACGCGTTTTCCCGCGCTTGGCGCCGGTTACGTGTATTTGCTTTGAGTTCTCATTGGTTCATTGCGTTGTTTACGTTTGCTGTGATTGGCCATTGTAATTGCTTTGGTTTTGGTTTCACGACACTCAATTGAAAATCGCTCTATATGAGTTTTGTACATACACTGCAAAATAGTAACGAAAATAGTCACCATTTACTCCTATATTGCTTTTGCAGATTTCTCTTCGTCTTCCGAGGAGCCACAGACAGTCGACAATCCCACAACAAGACACCGTCCAGTGTTTGCAGGTAAGTTATTCGACTAATTAGCCTGCATAGCAGGCTCTGGAGTAAAATCCTTCAGACCTCCCTCGCCCCAGACTCTCGCGGCTGTGCCACTCGCGTTCGCCGCAAAAATTACCTCGCGCGCCAACAAGACCGCCAGCTACGCAGGCTATCGACTAATCGTCTGCGTTTTCTAACGGGATCTTCTTTGGAAAGCCCAGTAGGGCTTGCTAAGACCTCCTACCACTGTAAACCAACCGAATGTAATTGTGAATGTTATTCTTGTATGTTATTATGATGGGCGAATAATATAAAAAGGAGAAAAAAATATCCGTTTTCGGTGTTTCATCCGATTGGTGGTTTTCACCAATGTTACAAAAACTGTTTGCTTGCATGAAAAACCGCAGAAAACTAGCAGGCTATAAAGCAGGTAAAAGGAAACTTTTTGTTCAATTAAAGTTATAGCTTTGTAGCATTTCTTTAAGGTTTATTTACGGACAAAATATCGAATGTATACATACATCGAAATTGAATCCGATATTGTAATTTTTAGCTGTAATTTTTAGCATTGCCCAATTTTAATCTGATATTGTAATGTTTAGCTGTATTTCATTATTCTTGTCCATAATTTAGGTATATTGATTGTATTTGTATTTATAGTTTTAGGACGGAGGGCCACTAGCTCGTCAGTTGAATTACTGTTATGTGTCACCCTCCCCAAATAAAGTTGATTATTATTATTATTATTATTATTATCGATGTTTATATGTACAATAAATCTAAAATCAAAGATGTTCGATACAACTAAAAGGTACTCGATTCATTTGGGTCGATACAACTAAAAGATACTCGATACATTTGGGTCGATACAACTAAAAGATGTTCGATACAATTAAAAGATATTCGTTACATTTGGGTCGATACAACTAATGTCTAAAAGATACTCGATACAACTAAGAACTAAAGTGTAAAAGATATTCGATACATGTCTAGAATATACGAAATCGGAAACCGTGCGACTCATGCCCAGTCTTCCTCGTTCCAGTAATTATTTCCGGTTGAGTAAATTTGCGTGTTTGTTACCACCGAGTTGAAATCGAACATTTCCGTTTATTGTGCGATGAGTCATGATTTCCGCTTAAACATGCTAATTTATTGGACTACCATGGCAATTATTTGAATTCAACGTCTTGCTCAAAGATTTCTAAACTCCTGTCCCAGAACATACAGGATTTCGCTGCTAGAGAGCCGCTTATATAGAAACCGTGACATTGCTTACGAAATGTCTCTCTCCGCCGGCCAGTCCAACATGGACAACATTTTGCTTCCAAAAGTGGCGTTACTTCTTTTGGGCATACTTATGAGTTATGTCGTACTAACTGAAGGTAAGTACTGAGCATTTAAACGTCGAGAATTTGAGACAGAAACCTTTTAATAATGCAGTGTAGATGTGGAGTTTGTAGAGCGTGAAACTCATCTGTAGCGCGCGCAGCAAATGACCTGTTACTAGTTGGATATTGATCATTTAATACGAACGCGTTTATCTTCAAAGAGTCAAGAACATTAGAGATACAGTTTTGCCTTTTGTATCTTCCGTTCTAAGCGAATCTCTTTCGAATAAGGGGATTCCGAATAAGGTATATTTCGGTCAGAATTGAGGCATGTCAATATGAGACGTGATGCGCGAAGTACTTTGACCGACAATCACGCGATTGAAACCTACAACCATCAACATTGAATGAATATTACGACACAATTTAAAGTCCGATAGTTCACGATGCCGATTATCCATAAAGACAGAAAGTTTCAAGATTCTCTGACATCTGATCATGTGAACACCGTTTTGTAAACATCAGCTGTGATCGAGCGTCAGTTTGTTGTCGATTTCTCAGTGTGACTTGCATGACTTGAAATGAACATGGTGCAATATTTTTCATTAATCAACGAGGGATTTAAATTTCTTGGAGCATGTCTTTAATAAATAAACAGATCGAGATTTCGGAATTTGTCAGGAGCGTGTATAAATCCTATCAAATCAAAAGTTATTTGTTGTTGTCGCTAAATGGCCGACTCCCTTGGCTCGTCACACGTGGTCTAGCGTTCGTCAAACACATTGTTTCTTTCACAAACAATATTTTGTTTTGCATAATTACAAGTACTTCGGACAATAAAACTCTAATTTATGCGAAACAGAAGAGAGATTGTTTTGTTTAGAAATGATGACTTAAAAAATTACTTAATTTAGAGTCGAAAGAAATCGGAAGGAAATTAAATCGGTAGTGGAAGATCAGTTTCTCTAATAAATATGATCGCATTTATAGGTATCCAATGTTAGGAATTGCGTGGTTTTCTAAGTACACAGCCCTCGGTCACGTTCTTCGAATTGAATTTATATTAGTCTTTCTTTCGTCAATGTTCGTTCACTGTCAAATGGTATTCCGGTTAATGCCGGAGTGATTTATCGAGAATCTTAAAGGAGCTACGTCACGGTTTTTCGGTTTTTGCAACTTGAAAAAATTGGCCATTTTTTTCAAGTTCGCGGTTCATAACCTCAACCATCCTTGTCAGGACCTGTCCTTGTTCCTGTTTGGTTTCTTATTACAGTGGAACCCGGTTAATACGGACACCAAAAGGACATGAAAAAGTGTCCGTATTATCCGGGTGTCCGTATTAAGCGGGCTGATGTAAGAGAAAATATGTGTCGTCGGGACAAACAAAACTGTCCGTAATAAGCAGGTGTCCGTATTAACGAGTGTCCGTAAAGCGGGGTTCCACTGTACCTCTGTGTTTTTTCTACCTTAGTAAACTATGATTTTGATGCTTTCTTCAATTTGAAGGTGATTTTGCACTTCACTCGTGACATAGCTAAAAAAGCCTCAACTGTGCTCTGTTCTGTTATAAAGCACTCAGGAAGCGGCGCGAGCACGAAAGAAGTGCAGGGGGAAACTCGGCGGATGTCGTGAGCATTCGTCAGCTCCCGTGCTTTGTACTCTCATAAAGCACGCGCGCGCACGCTGTTTAAACCAATCACAGCGCGTGTTATATTGGCACTTTATTATAACACCGTATAAATGACTTCAAAAATGATTTGATATTTATATTATCTATAACTCTTTATTTTTGCCGAATAAATAGCAGAACTATGCATATCTGACATGTTACGTACTGAGACACTTGTAGCTGGTAAACTACTGTACATCCTTGTGACAGCAAGGATATGATGAGAACCAACAACAAACTCAACCAGGAAACGCTGCTAAAGTTAGCAAAGTGCGAGGCGAGCGCGCGCGCGAGTCATTCGCGCGCGTGCGCACCACGCGCGTCCTACAGACTGATAATGTATTAAGACGAAATCCATTCGAAAATCGAGTAATATTTCTGGCCAGTGGACAAAAATCCTGTACTACGACGCCATAAGCTTTCACGCTTAAACTATACATTCATGAGCCATACCTTAACGGTATTCACCAAATAATATAACTCCACAGTCCTTAAATTGCTTTCCGCCTTGAGTTTCCTCCCGTGAATTGGTTGAGTCATGAGAGGTGGCAGCAGAGTTTTTGTTAAACATGGCTGCCACCTCTCATGACTCAACCCATTCACGGGAGGAAACTCAAGGCGGAAAGCAATTTAAGGATTGTGGAGTTATATTATTTGGTGAATACCGTTAAGGTATGGCTCATGAATGTCTAGTTTAAGCGTGAAAGTTTATGGCGTCGTAGTACAGGATTTTTGTCCACTGGCCAGAAATATTACTCGATTTTCTAATGGATTTCGTCTTAAAGTGTTGTTTTTCTGCTGTTCAAGGAGCGCTCCCCCCGTCGCGGGCGAACTGTTTTACAATCGCTCCTGATGAGAAGGTTGGATGTGTGGTACCAAAAGATACGAACGTTAACTCCACCATATGTTACTTTCTTGGATGCTGTTGGAATGGAACAGAAGCTGATGCCACTAAGAAATGTTATACAAAAAGGTAAATGTATCTTCTTGTGAGAGGGAGGATTACAGAGGGGGGGGGGGGGGGGGGGGGGGGGCGCTAGGTGTGAGGATGTGCAATGTATTTATCATGTCGACAGCGCATGCAACTCATGTCACACACTTTCGTTACAACATGATTATTTTTACTTTTTAACCAATTAGAAGCGAAACCGAAAGAAATCATCACTTAGCTTTCGTGGGCTTAGACCGCGAGCTGTCCCTCTTTCTTTCCGATAGCGAGCGCGAAACGCGAGAGACCGGAAATCGAGCGCGAAGCGCGAGCGAGCGGAAGTGAGGAACGAAGGAGTGAAAGCGAAAGAAGAGGGACTGCCGGCTTTTCTGCATCCGACGCGTGCTAGAATTTCCCGTTGTACAGACAACGGAAAATTAGGATTGGTTAATTGAACAATAGACGCTGTCAGATCAGTTTGATTAGTATTAACTTCTTGACAACCTCTTGACGACTTGTTGACACTACATCGGCTTAGATTTCATAGCGCGAGACATCAATAGCGGCAACTCTTCTTTCGCTTTCGCTCGTTCGTGCCGCTCTTCCGCTCGCCGCTTCGCGCTCGATTTCCGCTCTCTCGCGCTTCACGCTCGCTATCGGAAAGAAAGAGGGACTGCTCGCAGTCTATCGTGGGCTTTCCCGCGCTTACTGAGCACCGGTTACATGTTTTCCCGCGCTTAGCACGCGCTTGTTTCGAGTTCTGATTGGTTCATTGGGTTTCTGGGGTTTGTTGTAATAAGAGAGTGACCAGGATTATGGCTGCACAGTTTAGCAGTCTTTTTCAAACCTGTCGATGTAACGCTCTTGTATCTCTTTTACACGTAGCTCGTCACGTAATCTTTCCAACATTACTCTTTCCGAGATTGCGTGACGAACCTGACTGGTTTAGTAGTTAAGTACCGTGACAGTTCTTTACACGAGTTATATGAACGAATAGTTGAATCAACTTTATAGTAAGTTAGAGAAGACTTATAGACTTTTCACTCCACAGAAACCGTTTTGTTTCACGATTCAGTGTAAGCTAATTTAACCACACGTAACAGGTGCCTATATATCAACCACGATGTTTATGTTATAGCAACCAACAACAATCGAGAAAGGACTAGATAGAAAATAATATTTGTGTGTTTTAGACGAAAACACAGTAAAATAAGATTGCTAAATTGTTCTTAACAGATATGTGAAGCCCCCGTGGCGCAATGGATTAGCGTGTTGGACTTCTAATTCAAAGGTTGTGGGTTCGAGTCCCACCGGGGGTGGATTTTTTACTTTTTTTAACGATATAAATTTCCACGAAAGACTGCAAAACACTCAGTTTCTAGATCTATTTTTTTCTTCTAAATATCGGCGTGCGCCGTGCAAGTTAACTTAAAATTTTAACGTTCGTTACAGAATCATTTTTAGGAGGCCGCATTTCGCCAAACGAACTCGCGCTAAAATATAAATCTCCTCAATTCATGCAAAAGTTCCCACATGCCCGTGAACGCACCACCAAAATTGTTTTTTTTTGATAGAAGTTCGCGCGCAATCTCGTCCCCGGGACCATCTCCGCTTTCAAGATGGCGGCTCCTTCGCGCCCAGCCGCCATCTTGAAAGCGGAGATTGCCCTGGGGACGAGGTTGGTTCGCGCGCTCCCTTACGTGTTTTTTGCACGGGGCTATAAAAGGCAAAACTCCACGCACGTTTCATGTCAAACTTTTTTATCTTCTTGCTGGAAGTAGTAATGTATTATGTCTCTCAATAGGGATAGGGACAGCAACGAGAACGTCGCTAAACAAAAGGTTTAATGAGCAGTAGTTTGACCATTCTTCTGTTTTCAGGGGAGGCACGTGTATGCTTTATCGAGGAAACGTTTGTCACATGTCGTTTAACTCGACGCTTTCAAGCTACAGGAATACTCCTCGATTCTTCGACAACAAATTCGGTCTGCCGGGGACTGAGGCATTCCTTGCGAATGGTATACGACTAATTAACCAGCTTGTGACGAGCAACGAAAAATGCCGATACATCTTGGTGAACATGTTGTGTCATTACACCGCACCGCCATGTTACCCAGATAACACATTCATAGATTACTGCAAAGGCGATTGCCAGGCCATTTTCAAGGACTGCAGTGCGTCGCTCAATCAAGTTATCGGCGCTGTCACGGTGTATGTAGCTATTAACGGCATTGACTTTATACATACGGGACTTCCGAACTGCTCTAGGCACAAGACTGCCCGATACTATCAGAGTAAGCCTGGGAAGACTTGTATAAAGACGGGATTCTTCAGTAAGTAAACCATTTCTTATTTTACTCAGTATGACCTCCACGTTACCGTAAACCTTAACCGAGTTGCCTTTTGCCGCTGTTTCAAAATGAGTCCTGGTGCACAACCCTTCGTATGGAAATTAGTTTGATTTGCAAGACAATAAACGTGCAGGTAAAACTCATTTCCATAACAAAGGTTGTGCACCAGGACTCGTTTTGAAACAGAGGCAAAAGGCAACTCGGAAATGGCAAGTCAGTTTTAATGCGTCTGATTCTCAAGTTCGTCCTCAGAGCCCGCGATTCTTTGGTCAGCACCCAGATCACGAGCTCTAACCAACCAATCAGATTTGAGGGAAAATCGGGTCTGGTCGGCTAGAGCTGACCAAAATAATCGCGGGCTCTGTGGACGAGATTGGTCTGATCCTCCGACACAAAAGAAATAAACAAACGAATTGATATCACTTCTCTCTTTACAGATTACACAGAGGCGATGATAAAAACCAACCAACCAACCACACCATCGACAATGGAAGATAAACTGAACATCATTGTTCCGATTGTCGTAATCGGCCTTCTCATCATTGTGGTATGTGTTGTTGTGTTTGTCCTTCGGCGAAAAAGCCAGAAGAGGAGAGACGCTGTGGACAGCGCGCATGCGTTGTCTCACAAAGGCTCGATGACAATGCGGGACAGGTTACGAGCGGAATCCCTAAAGAGCCTGGACTCGAGACTGTTGGGCCTTTATGATCCAAACAAACTGAGACAGTATAGACTGGATCACGTGCAGTACGTGAAGGACTTGGGAGAGGGATTCTTTGGCAAAGTGTTCCATGGTAATGTATAAATTTTATTTTTTCAATAACAAAACACGAACAGTACCATGAAAGTTCTGCTCAATAGCTTTCATTTGAATGGCTACACACTAGGGTTTCATCCACAGACTTAAAAGTTAGAACCACCTTGTACAGCATAATAAACAGTACCACATGAAAATACTGCTCAACAGCTTTCATTTGAATGGTCACACACTTAGGGTTTCTTTTACCAATGTTATCTGTGCAATAACCTTCTTATTGACTCGTTTGACGGTGGATATATCATTTATATATCAGGTCGCGCAGCTGGTCTTATTGACAAACAGCCCAAAAGGTGATTCCGTGGCAATAAAGGCTCTAAAGGACGAGCCATCGAAGAACAGAAAGACGAATTTTTCAGAGAAGTAACTCTAATGTCCATTTTAACACATCCACACATTGTTCAGCTGCTGGCGGTATCAACCGAGGAGGAACCATATGGAATGGTGTTCGAGTTCATGAGCGGAGGGGATTTGAATCAATATTTGAGGAATGCTCTGCCTGCGGAAACTTCACTCGACTCCAACGAGAAAGCGAAAGGTAAAACACTTTGAAATGATGAGAGAATAGAGTAGAAAGTATTTCTAGATCTCACAAGTTGTTAGAACGTTCTCCTCTCCCATACATTAGGGAGTTTAAGCAAATCACGACAGAAACGGCAACAAGAACGTCGCTAAACAGTAGTTTCAATGAGCAGTACCAATAGCTCTGCACGTGCGTTCTCCTATTTGTTACATTTCTAGGCCGTCCTCTGCAAAACAACAACGTAAAATAACCCTAACCAATATTATAATTCTGCGGTCACGTGAACCGCAACGGCGAATTTCTCTGTGGACTTAAACGCTGCCTTTATATATTCAGCTGAGGATAGTTCTGACACCGATAGACAAACTGAATGGAGCTAGAGATTCGCGGTGAGATTCTGAAGTAAAATAAATCAATTTTTTATCGAAGTAGTTGTGGTTGCTTAAATTCCTTACAGGTCATGAAGAGGTCTCCTAACTGTTATAATAAAACTCGCTTCCTATTGAAGCGTTTACTGGTGCTTTCTTCGTGATCTGTGCAACGTGTAACGTGTACGTTTTGTTTTTCCCGCCAGTTTACCTCACACAAGAAGACCTCGTCTCTGTCTCGATCCAGATCGCCGCAGGCATGCAGTACTTATCCCAGATGAAGTTTGTCCATAGGGACCTGGCGGCGAGAAACTGTTTTAATAGGAGATGACCTGGTAGTGAAGATCGGGGACTTTGGAATGTCACGTGATATCTATACCACGGATTATTATAAGGTAGGCTACGAAAATAGGTTTGCTGTTGTACCTTGTGCGATAAGCGGTTTTCAATCGAGTGTCGACGAAAGTAATCGCAGAATTACTTCGGTTTTGCTTTACAACGCTCAAAAATTGGTTTAAAAAACTCGCGCCACCTACTCAACCAATCAGATGCAAAACCAAAACCAATCGCGACTTCACCGTTTTTCCCGCGCTTGGCGCTGGTTACGTGTATTTGCTTCGAGCTCTCATTGGTCATTGCGTTGTTTACGTTTGTTGTGATTGGCTATTGTAATTGCTTTGGTTTTGGTTATACGACACTCAATTGAAAACCGCTCTATTTTACCCATGCAATTATATAAGCGTCCTAAATGACTACTAACTTTCCTATCCACATTTTCTAGATGAGCAAAGAGACCTTGTTACCTATTCGCTGGCTGGCTCCAGAAGCCTTTCTGTATGGAAAGTTTAGCATCAAGTCAGACGTGTATGCTTATGGTGTGGTGCTTTGGGAGATTTTCACGTTTGGTCTTCAGCCGTATTACGGTTACACCAACAAAGAAGTGATGGACTTTATACAGAAGGTACCGAGTTCACACTTGAATTATTTGGTATTTGTGGTCAGTTGTAATAATGCAGTCGTTTTAATGTCTTCTTAAGATTTCAACTCCGTTTAAGGGGGAATTATAAGACATTGAATTTCTATGAACTGAGATGAAAGTTGAGGAACAAATTAAAATTGAAAACGAAAGAGATTTCTTAAAAATCGCACCAAATAAATGACCCTTACACGAGGGTAGTACTTTGGGTTAATAGCAGTCGAATTTTAAATTCCTTTTTTTAACCACAAATTATTTTTAGCCCACTAATCACCCACTAATCACCATATACTTTCAATATTCTCGTCCAATTACCTTATTCTCACTAATTTTCGCGCGTACTTAATTTCGCGAAATCGACAGATCCGTATTTTGCGAGGCTTTATTTTCGCAATTTCAGAGAAAATAAGGGCTCCAAGGCTTAAAATTTTGCAAAAATATCGTCTTTATTTTCGCGTTTTTTTTTGCTACATCTCGAAAAAAAATTAATACTCGCGAAAATAAGTGAGAATAAGGTAGTTGCTCATCAGTCTTCAGACTTGACGAAATTTTCTAAATTAAAGAGATTCAATGTTCACAACTGGCGAGAAATAAGAGCTCATTAGCCTTCAAAACAGGCGTATTTTGGGCGAGCGAGCGCTGAATATTCCATCGAGTGTTTATAAGTCGCCATCTTGGATTAGGAAAACATTGGAGGGTTGGGGCGAGTGCAAAAGAACGACGAAGGGAGAGGGAGTCAGGCAGAAAGGCGAGGGAGGAGGGAGGGGGTTATTCTAACCCCTCCCAACCCCGCCCTCTTCCTCGCCCTCTTTCACTCGCCCCAACTCTCCACGTTTTGCGAATCCAAGATGGCGGCTAAACACTCGAAGGAGATAAACAATCGCAAGCCCACAAACCGCCTGCATTGCAGGCTAAGAGCTCATAGACTACGAGTGTTTACCATTTACCAAAAAAATCCGGAAATTTCGGTTGGAATGTAAATGGTAAGGTTATTTTGGTTTGCCCGACCGGAAAATTTCCGAAATAAATGGAACGTCTTCAGAGGTAGTCCAAAATTCCCAACCAGAATTTCCGAACGGAAATTTGTGTACCATTTGCTCTTAGCTACCAGTTCCAGGCCCTGCGCCAGTTTGATCCGTAAGCGTGGCCACTCTGAATGAATGTCAACAACATGGCTGAATGTCAACAACATGGCTGAATGTCAACAACATGGCTTCTGGCGTGGCTGCATTTATACTGTATTATATGTACTTCCATGTTCGACATGTACTTCAAAGAAAAGCCAAAATCTGCTTCTGTAGTGGAATCGGTTTCCCCAAATCGATTTCCTGTAGGAATTGCACTTTAAGCTGCCAACTCTTGCGTAAGTACTTCGACAGTATAATTATATTTTTGGTCATTCGAAAGTGGAATCTGAACTCATCAACTAAAGACGGCACCACAACCTCATGAAAACCGACAATCCTATTAAGATCTCTCTTCATGAAAGCTGCAGTTGTTGTGGATCTCTCTGTCGTACTCATAATCCAAAAGTAATTTCCCATCACTCGACCACCATTTTATAAGTTTTGTATTATTTGTGGGGTCCATACACAAGCGACCACAAGCTATACTTCCTTTGGACTCCAGTCATTTTACACCTAATATGATTTTGTTTATTGTTACTTGTAATTTATGGTGAAAGTGAAATAAAGATTGATTGAAGATTGATTTACCTCTGCCACCATCTTGAATCTAGTTACCAGACTCTCTCTCTCTGTCAATTGGAATGAATTGCGCAAATGGTACACGCCAATCTCGAACGGAATTTCCCATTCGGGAGTTTTGCTTACCATTTGCACAAACCGTGAACCAACCGGTTTTTCCATGTAAATGGTAAACACTCTACATCTCCGTATTTCAAACAGGGCATTCATCTGGGGAAGCCAGACAACTGTCCGGACTTCATATATGCTATCATGAAAGATTGCTGGCGAAAAGAACCGGAGAAGCGTTTGGAATTCACTTCAATTGGAATGCGTCTAAAAAATCCCTACCACGATTATGACGTCACTCCCGATGCCGAGGAAGGACCTGAGGATAGGGAGCCTGAGGATAGGGAGCCTGAAGAAACAGGTAATGTTTTGTCAATAATATATTTTTCTTTTTTTGCAATGCCCAACGTTGACAGATCGTCGAGATTTATTACTAGAACAGTTCACTACAAACTCGCCTTCTGACAAAACCCCATTTGAACTCGGGTTAGCTCATACAAACTCTGTATTTACACATTCCCGTAAGCGGCCAGCTCCAGTTGCGCATCTTTTCCTGCTTCTCGGCGGTGTCTGCTTCGACTGTCAGATTAGCTTCTTGAAATTATGTTATAAACAGATGACAGTGCACCTTTAGTTAACAACATTGTTATCACTATATTTTGCAGACACAGGGAACTACGACATTCCCAGGAGTCCCGCTCAAAGTGATTACGACATCCCACGCGCGGTATCACTCGCCGAGGGAAATTACGATGTTCCCCGATCATCCGAAGATGTACGAATGAGTGGTGCCGACGACAACGACGACCGGGAAGCTATTGAAGTATAATTGAACCTTTACATACGTTTTATCCATTCATAATTTTAGGAAATTCAATATGATTGAAGTTTATACTAGACTCTCCGTCGTTTAATGGATCTTTGTCATGAACGAGTCGTATATACGACAAGACTGTTCATAATGACATACTGATGGATGAGGTTCAGAGTTCGCCCGCAATGTTCATACCAGCGGCCTATCCAATGAGACACTAGAGAAATTAAAGCTAGTACCAATGACCTATTTTTTTATTTTCTCATCTGAATCTCAACATCACCCAAAGAACTTCTGCGAAAAAAATAATTGCGATTTGCAGAAAACGCGAATTTTTCAAATTTTTTTTTCAAACTTTTAAATTTGCCGCCATTTTGGTTTGCCATTTGCGTTAGTCCCCTCTCGGTCCTTCTCGGTTCACAAAGGATCTGTGACGTAGATTAACCCTATTCTGCCTGGGCTTTTTTTTCGTTCCTGAGCCTGGGGGGGGGGGGGGCAGATAGTGCCCCCCCTATGTATCTCGAAAAGTATTGACGCTATGAAAATGAAACTTACAAGGTGTGTAAAGCATCCGAAATCTTATTTTAGTGGCAGTCATGTGTCAATTATGACGTCACACACGCCATAATGACGTCATACGTTAAAAAATCCGCCATCTTGGATCCTAAATCTTGGACTTCTAAATTGTTCAGAAATGTCAGAAAATCTCAAAATTTGTTTTGAAAAAATCAAAAAAAATATAAATATGCTAAAACGGCAAAGATTTTGGAAAGATTTCATCGTAAAAAGCAAAAATTTTATGAAAAACTGAAAATTGAGCTAAAAAAACAACATATTTGGGTAAAACGATCTGTATCTCGAAAGTTATTTGTGCTATAAAAATGAAACTTATGTGGTGTATAAAGCATTCATACATGTTCATTTTAGTGACAATCACGAATCAATTGTGATATCATATCACGCCAAAATAACGTCATAATTTAAAAATGTCCGCCATCTTGGATCCGCCATCTTGGATTTTTCAATTGTTCAGAAATGTCAGAAAATCACCAAATTTGATTTGAAAACATCGAAAACAATATAAGGATGCAACAATTGCAAAGATTTTGGAGGAAACTATTCGTAGAAAGCAGAAATCTCATGAAAACTGTAAATTAAGCTGAAAATACCAAATTTGGCTAAAAGGGCCTGTCAAAACTTGGTTGCCATGGTAACATCAAGTCACGTGATCAAAATATTGACACACCAAAATGTTCCCAGATAATTTTTAGGAAAAGTCATAAGGTTTGGCTATGATTGCTTGAATGCTCTTTAAGTACGATAAAATTTGAAGTCAGCGCGGGCACTTTCAGCCCCCCCCCCCCCCCCCCCAGGCAGAATAGGGTTAAGGAACACGTGACTTCAAAACAAAGGAACTGTGACGTAGATTAAGGAACACGCGAGCCCGTCGGCCTTCTTAACAGCGGGACGGGTATACCGCAAAAAAGTAGGATTTTGAAGATTTGAAATATTAATTTAAAAAATCGGTTTTTGTGCAAATCGTCAATTTTTTTGCACAAGTTCTTTGGGTGATGTCTAGATTCGGAATACAAAATAATAAAAAAATAGTTTATGGGCACTTTAAGCACTACGTTATAAAGCAAACGGCAAATATCAGTTTACTGTTAATTCTGTTTACATTTTCTTTTTTTACAATAAATCCGAAGGAAAAGGTGGAGACAATTCCACGTTCACAACAACCGCAGATCAAACTACTCACTTAAAATTAGAAACGGAAAACAACGAAATGAAAACTCAAGATAATTGCCTTTCGCGCGAAGCCAGATGTGATGCTTAGTCTTTCTATTGAGAGGAACATTAAACGAGAGTTTCTCGGGAACTCATAAAAAAATAAAGTTAATTTAATGAGGTTTAATCATTTCAATGAAAATTATCGAGAGTCGTATTGTTCCCAGGCTTTCTCAAAGGACACTGACCTAAGAGCCCTGGACCATGTGGGTCGACTCTTTATTCCAGTCCCTCGCATATTTCTGGGTCGTTTGACACCGAGGCTCTGGAAATACAATGTAATAGAACCATTTTCTAATTTTGTCAAAACATTTTTAGCTGTTGTAAAGTTTCATTCAAGTTTTAATTGCCATTTATTATAGTTTTCGAGGAAAATGAGAACATCTTTTATATTATATAGTTGTCGTATTTGTTTACATAATATTGTACAAAACTACATGTAGTTCCTTCATACATATCTTTGACAATATATTTAAAAATTATTTTACAATTCAAATGTTAGTATTTTAAGTTTATGTTTTGTATTTTAGCGTACTGAGATCCAATAAATCAATCCCGCTTTTATTTATAATTTTACTAGTTATATATTCTGCGAATTGTTTCATAACTTAGTCATCGATAGCCTGATTTATTCGTTGTAACCGTGTATTAAAATATAGACTGAAAATTTCGCGCGCTCTGATTGGTTAAAAACCATGTTTTATCAGAGTATAAATCATAGAAAAGCGTGTTTTATCGTTTGCGCGCGTAAATCTATATTTTAAAGCACATAAAGAAGCCAAAACCATGTATTATACTGTCATTAAACACTCCGGGAATTTGAGAACACTTGAGAAATATAGAAAAACACTCGCCTGCGGCTCGTGTTTTCTAAATTTCTCTCGTGTTCTCAAATTCCCGTCGTGTTTTATGACAGTATAATACATGGTTTTGGCTTCTTTATTTGTTAAATAAAACAGGCTAACTCAATGAAAGTTCAGTGAGAAATAGAGGAGTTTTGGTGGGATATTTATACCGCTCTATCCTGCTAGTTTTTGTTGTACGGATTTATGATGTAGGTACATAGGTTCTCTACTCAATTCATTCTCGTTCCCAGATCCTCTGTTTCTTTTGGTCACGTGGTTGGCGAAACGGAGGCTCTGGTCTCAGCCGTTACCGGATGTCCGAAAATTCCGGACACCCATTCATTAATTCGTGTTGTGCATTCATTTTTTATCAGCCAATGAAAACATTTTATTTTTTCCTTGTGACCAGGGCTACTCATTTCCGGCGCAAAGAAAGAAAACGAGGAGCTCTGGGAACGAGGATGTACTCAACTGAGCAAAAATTCTGACTTATTGATAAATGTAATGCACAAACAAACCCAAGGTTCTCAGTTAGAGCGGTTTACTAACTGGAGTGTCATCAAGAGAGGATGACGTAAGAGAAGGATCTCCCATGCCCCATAATAATTTTTTGAAATCTATCAATAGTTTCGCGCCATGATGTAAAAGTTATTTTTATTTCCTTCTGATCAAGGCTCTGACATCACGTTACTACGAACTGGCCAATCAGGTTGCGCTCTTAAAATAGCTCAGCTATGGACTGAAAATTAAAAATAGATTGCAAAAAAATTATCATTGGAAGAGAGCCATGTATGGGGGAATGCTTCTCTTAGATCATTCTCTCTTGGTGTCATAAAACTGAAACCAATTTATATAGTTCTCCTGTGATGTCTTGATTTATCAACTCCCCTCCCCTCCTCCCTCCCCCGCCCCCCCCCCCCTACCCCCCCACTAACTTGACCAAGAAATAGGGAAACCAATATGAATAAAAATGTCACCAGTTGTAAAATATCATTAGAATGGAAACGGTGCGTACTGTAAATGGTTTCAGTTTCGTACTTATTAAATTCAGGAGATCCAGTTTACTATAAAACACTTCTGTAATCATTTCAATCAAGTTTAATTAGGAAAATTTATTAAAATACTTGTTTGAACTATTTCAGCGTATTCTATACTTGTTTTCCTGTAAATTGTGTTACTGTGCGAATCAAAAAGCGTGAATACTTTGATTAACTGTTACATGATCAAACCCCAAGTCAGGGAACTCTTGTTCAAATTTACACTTTGTTTGTACAGAAAACCTTTGCGAAAATAGCAATAAAATAAATACAGGAAAAAAAAAAAATAGACTTATTTTTGGCAAAGGAAAATCCAAGCTTAAAGATGGTTTCCATCCGTACTGCGCATGATCAGGGTTTGTTTACACTTTTGTTTTGAATTTGTTGATACGTTACACTTTGGTGATAGCGTACATGAAGTTGTTATGGAGTTTTTGAGCCCGCCATTACGTATCGTTGAGTTCCTGAATGCTCGATGAGCTCAAACGTCGGTTTGAGATAATGCCGAGGTTCTTCTACTCGTTATTATTGTTTGGCAAGGACATCTGGCGTTAATAATGAAGAAAAATGTAAGTTTGTACAACAATTTCTATTTTCGCTAGTATTTACATTCCTTCGTATGCGACTCATAAACATAGCAGGCGGAGATTGCGCAGTACGGACTGTAAATCATCTTTAAATCAAAGTGTTCACGCTTTTCTGATTGGCAAAATAAAGGAGCGTGCAGAGCGGCGTGCGGAATGCAGGCTCACATTATTTGCATAAGTTCAAAGATAAATCATTCTGATAGTTTATATCGCAACCGTTTTGGCAGTTGAAGATGCGTTGGTCAGTTTTCGGTGGATCCCGTTTAACTAACATTCAGTATTTGGAGTTCTTAGACTATTACCCAGGGCCGTCACAAATGTAAGTGTCTTTAGCAGCTTTCATTATAGTGTACTATTTTTAGATCTCTTGTCGTTCTTGTTTACTATAGCGACCGTTTTTGCGCACGCGTTATATTTATTTCAGTTTCAAGTTTCATCGATCAGTGGAAATGCGGTCTTTGATCAGTCCTAGGAGTCGATCCGCGGACATTTTGGTAGTTACAAGTGTCATATCTAGGACGCACGCTTCACCGGGACGGACGTGACCGCGGCAAAATAGAGACCTAGGAACTAGGCAAGTTCTAAAGCTTGTTTATTTGAATACAGTGATTGTGTTTTGAAGGAATTTGTAAAATACTTTTTGCTAACTTGAATCAATGTTTAACTTTTATCACGCACACCAGGGAAATGAAACTTTGCTCCTAGCTTTGTTTTATTCTTAAATAATTACTCTGTGACTATGATTCAAACACGTCAAAATGTGTACAACAGGGGGGTGGGGTGGGATGGGTGGATACAATCCCCTCGTGAGGTTTTTTCCAAATTTTAAAAAGAGATTTACTCTGGGATGCTCAAATTTTCAGTAGCTGTTCATTCATCCTTCTCGGATATTTTTTATGTTTATGGAGAAGAAACTACCAGTTGGAAGGCGACTAAATGTTCAGTGTACTGTAAATTACGCTGATCTTGCACATAGCACATTTATGGAAAGAAAATGGCACGCTTGTTTTCATAGCCTGAAGCAACACACGAGAGAAAGTTTGGGAGAATTCGAAAGTTTATATAAAGCCAACAAAATGCAATTAATAAAGTTTTTGATTGATTGATTGATTGATTGATTGATTGATGATACGTCATCCTCGTGCAAAACGACTACACAACCAATCAGAGCGCGAGTTACATGATCAGCAATTTTATAACATGATGACATAACCATAATGTTGCTTCTGTTATTTTATTTCATGCTTTTATACTGTATCTACAGCCCCGCTTTTTAGCATTGAGAAATGGTAGTAATATTGCAAAAATAAATCAAAGTTTCTCAGAAAAACACAGCATGCGCAAAAAAAAAAAACTGTTTACTCGGTATGCTGGGCAGACACAAGCTTCATTGAACACACCAATAAACATATGCTCTCTGAATATATTATCTTTTATATTCACTTTCGACATTACACAGCGTTATAGCGGTCTCGAAACCGGACGAACTTTACTCGTTTAAGACTAAAAGACGTTACTTGCCTGAGTCAACGGGAGATCTGGTACGTCACATTGGCCACGCTGTCATGACCTGATCATGTTACCGAACGCCATGTTCCTGTTCCTGTGTGCTCAACTCTTCACACATTTTGTGCTGATAAGCAGTGAACAAGGTATGTTTAATACTTGACTCAGATATTACATTTATACCGGAAGGTTTCGCCGTGGAAAGCCACTACACTGACAGATCCAGGGTTGGCTCAACTTCTCGAAACTTCCTTTCATTTTGATGTGTTGATCTGTTAATTGGTAACTGCGTATATATCTATAAAGAGTCTACATCTTTCGAGTGACCAATAAGCTACAGTAATTGTTTAATTATTTGAGTTGCTTTAGTTTGTATCACAAGATAAACATATCATGTGTTCATTGAAGTTAGTTCAGTGGTTGTTCAGTGGACAACAGATGCAAACATGTACCTACATATTAATGTAATTCATATCAGTTAAATAATTTCCGGGTATTTTGTGCACGCGCCGTTACTTAAAGAAACCCATTACAAGTCAATAATATAAATTGAAACCCATCCAAGTGTGCTCATCAAGATGACATATGTCAATCATACATTATTTTACGCTATTAAAACGATGCATTTTATTCATCAATCTCCTGTGGGTTATGAATTCCAAGAATAATGTAATCAATTAAACGATCTATATCAAGTCTGTTACTGAGAATCAGCTGAAAACTAGTCATTCACTTTGTTCTTCTCCCATTACATCGACGCGTAATAATAGAATAATAGAATTGACTTGTATAATAGAATTTGACTGTACACTTACGTAAAACAGCCATGATTAGAAAATGAAACACTCCCTTCCCAGCTTTCGTTTTTTTTCGACGGCAACTTCAGTGATATAAGGCAGTGCTATTATGCTGCTTGAAGACACAGCAAAGCTTACAAGCTGTTTGAAATTCATCAATTATTGCATCCGATGAAAAACTTCTAAAATTTAAATTAGCTGAACTTGACCGAATTGATCTTACTGTTTCATTAATTAATAATGAAAATTAGCGAAATAAGACTACGACGTTTCGAAGCCATCATGACTCCATTATCAAGTAAAAAAATGACAGTTATAGTTTTCGAGTTTAAATACAAAGAAAGGTGACAGAGTATATTAGAATATATAAATGTGTATATATTAAGTGTTTCACGGCTGAGCGTTCGAAAGTGTCAGTGCGTGCCGTATATGATTAAATAAATACTTTCGCACGTATTGAATCCGATTGCGTGTTACGTTTGGGTTTTCGTTCACGAATCAGGAGCATTTCATGCACTAAGCAATCAAGTTTTCCTTGGCATTTCTTTAGAACGGAAAACATTTTTGTCAACTCAGGGGTCATGACACCGTGGACTTCAATTATGTGCTTGCCAACAGCAGAGGCTCTATGCTCTTCTATGCGTTGATGAAGATGGCGTGTAGTGTTTCATTAATGACATTAAAATCGATCTGGCTCACATAGAGCTTCAACAATCAGTGTTATGTCTCTTAAATTTGACCAGCCAATTAGAAAAGTGTTTACATGTTTGTTTGTTTTTTGGAAAGTCTCATTTGCTCTGATTGGTCCAAAACTAAATCCTCACGCAAGAGTTTAGTAAAGAGCGAGAGGAACGCGAGGGACACGCGCGCTTCGTGTTCACCGCGCACTTCACCTCATGTAAGGAGGGGGGTGAATAGGTTTGCGGATCGGTGGATTTGGCCAAAAAATTCGTTCGGATTCCGGATTCAATGGATAATTTCCACGCATTTGCGGATCCTGCAGATGCAGTGGATTACGGATTGTTGCGATTTTTAGGACCGGATTTTGGATTTTGCTTATTATATTGTTCGGATCGTGGATTTCATCCTTCCTTATCAGTCAGGCTTCTCCGTTGCAAATATGACTTTCTTCAGAAGACGTAACATTTTTGGAGTAATAAAAAAATAGTAAGAGTGACTTGACTCTGAAGATGACTTCCGCTCAGGTTGTCGAAACGTCAGTCACCACAACAGCCCTTTTCAGGACTACACTCAGCCAGATGATCATTCTAGAATAACTACTGATACTCCTGGGTTCCAACCATTTATTATCAACAATAAATCGCAAGTCATGTTTGCCTTATTGAGAAAAAATTCAGTCCCGCATTTGTACTAAAACATAAAATTTAACTCTAATATTATTTCAAGAATCTAGCCGCAAATTGTATCTATGGTAATGAGTAAAATGAGTAAAAATGAGTAAAATGAGTAAAATGAGTAAAATGAGTAAAATGAGTAAAATGAGTAAAATGAGTAAAATGAGTAAAATGAGTAAAATGAGTAAAATGAGTAAAATGAGTAAAATGAGTAAAATGAGTAAAATGAGTAAAATGAGTAAAATGAGTAAAATGAGTAAAATGAGTAAAATGAGTAAAATGAGTAAAATGAGTAAAATGAGTAAAATGAGTAAAATGAGTAAAATGAGTAAAATGAGTAAAATGAGTAAAATGAGTAAAATGAGTAAAATGAGTAAAATGAGTAAAATGAGTAAAATGAGTAAAATGAGTAAAATGAGTAAAATGAGTAAAATGAGTAAAATGAGTAAAATGAGTAGTAAATGAGTAAAATGAGTAAAATGAGTAAAATGAGTAAAATGAGTAAAATGAGTAAAATGAGTAAAATGAGTAAAATGAGTAAAATGAGTAAAATGAGTAAAATGAGTAAAATGAGTAAAATGAGTAAAATGAGTAAAATGAGTAAAATGAGTAAAATGAGTAAAATGAGTAAAATGAGTAAAATGAGTAAAATGAGTAAAATGAGTAAAATGAGTAAAATGAGTAAAATGAGTAAAATGAGTAAAATGAGTAAAATGAGTAAAATGAGTAAAATGAGTAAATGAGTAAAATGAGTAAAATGAGTAAAATGAGTAAAATGAGTAAAATGAGTAAAATGAGTAAAATGAGTAAAATGAGTAAAATGAGTAAAATGAGTAAAATGAGTAAAATGAGTAAAATGAGTAAAATGAGTAAAATGAGTAAAATGAGTAAAATGAGTAAAATGAGTAAAATGAGTAAAATGAGTAAAATGAGTAAAATGAGTAAAATGAGTAAAATGAGTAAAATGAGTAAAATGAGTAAAATGAGTAAAATGAGTAAAATGAGTAAAATGAGTAAAATGAGTAAAATGAGTAAAATGAGTAAAATGAGTAAAATGAGTAAATGAGTAAAATGAGTAAAATGAGTAAAATGAGTAAAATGAGTAAAATGAGTAAAATGAGTAAAATGAGTAAAATGAGTAAAATGAGTAAAATGAGTAAAATGAGTAAAATGAGTAAAATGAGTAAAATGAGTAAAAATGAGTAAAATGAGTAAAATGAGTAAAATGAGTAAAATGAGTAAAATGAGTAAAATGAGTAAAATGAGTAAAATGAGTAAAATGAGTAAAATGAGTAAAATGAGTAAAATGAGTAAAATGAGTAAAATGAGTAAAATGAGTAAAATGAGTAAAATGAGTAAAATGAGTAAAATGAGTAAAATGAGTAAAATGAGTAAAATGAGTAAAATGAGTAAAATGAGTAAAATGAGTAAAATGAGTAAAATGAGTAAAATGAGTAAAATGAGTAAAATGAGTAAAATGAGTAAAATGAGTAAAATGAGTAAAATGAGTAAAATGAGTAAAATGAGTAAAATGAGTAAAATGAGTAAAATGAGTAAAATGAGTAAAATGAGTAAAATGAGTAAAATGAGTAAAATGAGTAAAATGAGTAAAATGAGTAAAATGAGTAAAATGAGTAAAATGAGTAAAATGAGTAAAATGAGTAAAATGAGTAAAATGAGTAAAATGAGTAAAATGAGTAAAATGAGTAAAATGAGTAAAATGAGTAAAATGAGTAAAATGAGTAAAATGAGTAAAATGAGTAAAATGAGTAAAATGAGTAAAATGAGTAAAATGAGTAAAATGAGTAAAATGAGTAAAATGAGTAAAATGAGTAAAATGAGTAAAATGAGTAAAATGAGTAAAATGAGTAAAATGAGTAAAATGAGTAAAATGAGTAAAATGAGTAAAATGAGTAAAATGAGTAAAATGAGTAAAATGAGTAAAATGAGTAAAATGAGTAAAATGAGTAAAAATGAGTAAAATGAGTAAAATGAGTAAAATGAGTAAAATGAGTAAAATGAGTAAAATGAGTAAAATGAGTAAAATGAGTAAAATGAGTAAAATGAGTAAAATGAGTAAAAATGAGTAAAATGAGTAAAATGAGTAAAATGAGTAAAATGAGTAAAATGAGTAAAATGAGTAAAATGAGTAAAATGAGTAAAAATGAGTAAAATGAGTAAAATGAGTAAAAATGAGTAAAAATGAGTAAAAATGAGTAAAATGAGTAAAATGAGTAAAATGAGTAAAATGAGTAAAATGAGTAAAATGAGTAAAATGAGTAAAATGAGTAAAATGAGTAAAATGAGTAAAATGAGTAAAATGAGTAAAATGAGTAAATGAGTAAAATGAGTAAAATGAGTAAAATGAGTAAAATGAGTAAAATGAGTAAAATGAGTAAAATGAGTAAAATGAGTAAAATGAGTAAAATGAGTAAAATGAGTAAAATGAGTAAAATGAGTAAAATGAGTAAAATGAGTAAAATGAGTAAAATGAGTTAAAATGAGTAAAATGAGTAAAATGAGTAAATATATCTAAGTTCGTCATGATAATATCAAATTTAGAAATTTCTAAACAACAAAAATCCACCTCAATTATTGTCAACTTTTTGGGATAATCTTGTTCTGTTTTTATTTTTTTATAGTTAGCGCAAAATAATTGTGACAAACTCATAGCAACTAAAAAACTTCAAGTGATCCTCAAATTGCTGGAAAGCGCATTTCCGAGGGCTTAGGTTTTAAAATTTTCCCAGGAGAGCATGCCCGCGAACCTCCCTAGAAACTCTCCCGCCTGCGATGGTTGCTGCCCAACTTTCGGCAGTCATTTTCTCGTCCTTCGTTAACATCATACACAGCGTTTGAGCCTGAAAGTTTCGCGGATTCGGATTATAGCAAAAATATTTGCGGATTGACGGATTAGCGGATTCGCATACCCCTATTCACCCCCCTCTGTAAGTACAGTTGGTAAATTATTATGTTCGGTAGATTGCGAGACTAGCACGCGCGTGTTAACCACGCGTATTAACCACGCGCGTCCTACAGACTTAATTTTAAAGCTAAATTAAGAATTTAAGAGTAATGTTTTTGTATTGTTTTTTTTTAAGGAGTGCTTCCGAAGCCAAGGTGGAAACTGTTCTGCAATAACACCTGACAACAAGGTGGGATGCATGGTGCCAAAACATACGAACTCCAGCGTGTGTTACTATCTTGGCTGCTGTTGGAATGAAACCGAAACTAACATCGCCATGAAATGTTTCACGAAAAAGTAAGGGCTTTCCCTCATGCGCTGATATAATAGAATACAGTCGAAGCTCTCTGAGCGGACAGCTCTACTTATGGCTGCCTTGAAAAAACCCTCACGGTTTGAATTCTAGCTCATGCAAACTCTGTATTTACACATTCCCGTAAGTGGCCAGCTCCAGTTGCGGACACTTTTTCTGCTTCCCGAGGGTGTCCGCTTACGGAAACTTAGACCGCAACTGAAAACCTACTATATACTGTACTGAACCTCTCAGTTTTGCCTTCCCGTGTACTTTAAGGTTTTATAAAAGAGGCTGTTCGTAGATTTAGTTTTTTCTAAGTTATCATGCTTACGTAGTATTTTGAACAACTCCTATACGACCAACACCGAAATTCCCCTCACTTTTGTCATACATCCTTGTAACTTGCTTCAACCTCGTTCTCGAGACGAGATACCCTGAAAACGAGGCTGCTCTCGCTTGCTTGCTGATTGTTTCTCTTGATTTCACCAGAGGCGTTTCATATGCTTGTCTTGTATTTTCAGCGGAGGAACGTGTATGCTGTATAAAGGAGAAGTCTGTCGAGAATCGCTGGACACGCTTCCAGACTACAGGGACACCAGGCGTTTTTTCGACAACAAGTTTGGGTTGCCTGCGACCGAGCAATTCCTGAAAAATACTATCGATGTAATTAATGAATTTGCTAAGGACAACGAGAAATGCAGATACATCTTGGTGAACATGTTGTGTCATTACACCGTACCGCCATGTTACCCAGATAACACGATCATAGATTACTGCAAAGGCGATTGCGAGGCCATTTTCAAGGAATGTTCTCAAACACTTAATCAAGTTATTGGTGCGGTGAAGATTTATATAAAGACAGAACACCTTGATTTTATACACAGAGGAATTCCTGACTGTTCTAAACACCATCCTCTTCAATATTACGAGAGCTTGCCTGGGAACAAAACCTGTATCAAATCTGGATTTTTCAGTAAGTCAACACTTCTTGCTTTCAGCGTTTTGATATCATTACAATCAGCCACGATTTGTTTTTACTCAAATCCTGAAAGAGTTTCATAAGAATGACATGCACTGGCAGAAAGAGGGGCGAGGTTCTTTTCTTGCTTAAAAAGCGGGCGGGGCGGGGCGGAGTGATGGTGGGCCGACTAGAAGGGGAAGGGGAGGGGAGGGGGGGGGGGGGGGTGGAAAGGCGGGGGTTAGGATACCAATCAAGACCGCTGGCTTTTTGTGAAAACATGAACGTAGACTGTCGCTCGAGTTGGCTAAAATCGTATGATATTCCGCAAGATTGAGCAGGATAATTGTTGTATTATTCAACAAAATGTCAGCGAGTCGCACAATAGAACATCGCAACGACCTATCAAATCAAGAGCATATCACCCTGGAGCCTCCATCTCCCTTATTGGGCCTATGACACGGCGCAGTTACACCTTGAGCTATTTTTAAGAATTACCTTTGACGCGAAAATCACCCGTTGCGAGCACGAGGACGAGGTTGTCATTCACGTTTCAGATTAAAAATAAAGCCAGGAATGGACGAGAGGAACGTGGAATAAAACTAGAACGGCGGATTGTCGTTACTACGAAATATCACTATTGTCCGCGGACGTACACGGGAATCTTTTCGCGGGAGAATTACGATGCTAAAAATAGCCGAAGGTGTAACTACGCTGTTGTCATTAATCAGCACAGATAGAGGCTCCTGGGTGATATGCTCCTGTACGGATGACAAATAACAAGGGCTTCTTGATCATATATGGACATCGTTACGATTTGTTTAATAATAACTTGGGATATTTGTACTCATTTTGCGCGTTTTTATTTTTACACTACTGATTAGAGTTGCATAGTGAAAGCATATTTTCTATCTTCATAGATTATACTGAAGAAAAGATGACTGCCCAACCTACATCCACCCCAACAGCCGACCACGATAACAAACTGAGTATCATTCTCCCGATAGTCTTAGTTGGACTTCTCATCATTGTGGTATGCGCTATTGTGTTTGTCCTATGGGGAAGACGTACTTACTTAAGACGCCAGGAGAGCGAATTGGCCATAATGCCCGAGGGATTTTCCATGAGGGACAAATTACGGGCGGAGTCGCTGAAGAGCCTGGATACACTTCTGTTACGACATTATGATCCAAACAGACTCAAGCAGTATAGGTTGGATCGCGTGCAGTATGTGAAGGATTTGGGAGCAGGTTCCTTTGGTAACGTGTTTCAAGGTATGTTTTATTTTAAACTACAGTCGAACCGTCCCGTAAGCGGACGCCCTCGGGACCAGAAAAAGTGTACCCTTATTTTTTATTTTATTTTTATTTTTGTTTTATTCACACTTTTTTCAAGATTACAGTAACAATGTACATAAGGAATTAAAAACGGTTGTTAGTGGGAATAAATAAAGGGCGTATTTCGTGGAATAGAGAGGTGTCCGCTTATGGGAGGTTAACAATGTAGTGTTTGTATGTAGCTGGGAACATGACCAAGTGTCCGCTTACGAGAGGTGTCCGCCTACGGGAGATGTCCGTTAGCGGAGGTTCGACTTTAATAACGTAGAGGGCAAAATTACTTAATTCTGATTGGCTTAGACAGATGGCATTTTTCGTCAATGTTTGTTTTTCGAGGGGAAAATTATACTCCGAAGATTCCTGAAGATCGCTCAATGAAGAAGATTCTAAAGTTGACCCGAAGGCTTCCGACGATTTCCGAAAAAGACCCGAACCCTTCCGAACATCGCCGAAGATTTTCCGACGTCCTCCGAAGATTTACTAACGTTTTCGGAAGGTCGGCAAATATTTCCGATAGTCTCCCGAAGAGTGCCGAAGATCGTCCGATGTCCTTATCACACATGTTTTGCCATTTATGTCATTTAAAATATGCTCGAATAATTCCCAAAATATAAACAGAAAGTCTCACTGAAAAGGTACAATGCTGAATCAAAATTCACGCTAATCTTGGATTAGTTTAATCATGCTTTGAACAACCAGACCCTGTGTAGCCTGTTCCAGGCTCTCGGATAGTGGCGACGAAGCGAAAAAGAACGGCCGCGCGAAGGGAGTCTGGGAGAGAGGCACTTCGCGCGGCCGTTCTTTTTCGCTTCGTCCCCACTATCCGAGAGCCTGGAACAGGCTAGGCCCTGTGCAATAACCGTCTTATTGACTCGTTTGACGATATATCATATATATTTCAGGTCGTGCAGCTGGTCTTGTTGATATTCAGCCCAAAAAGGAGATTCTAGTCGCTGTAAAGGCATTGAAGGATGATTCATCGAAGGAACAAAAAAACGAGTTTTTCAGAGAAGTAACTCTAATGTCCATTTTAACTCATCCAAACATTGTGCAGCTGCTGGCGGTATCAACCGAGGAGGAACCATATGGAATGGTGTTCGAGTTCATGAGCGGCGGGGATTTGAATCAATATTTGAGGAATGCTTTGCCTGCTGAAACTTCACTCGACTCCGACGAGACAAGTAAAGGTATTTTGAAATTGGAAACTACTTATTACAATGGCCGTTTTCACACTAGAGACGGGAAAACTCTTCTGAGATGGGTAATCCGTCTGAGACGAGTTTCCTGTCCTAGCATGACAACGGGACGGTTATAATTTTAGACGGGTAACTCGTCTGATTTTACCCGTCTACTTTTCCGTCGCTTTAGACGGATTTCTAAGACGAGTTCCCGTCTGTGACGGATAACTCGTCTTAGAAATAAGGAAAGGTAACCGCGCCTCAGCTTCAAAGTGAAATTGACAAGTAGTTATACTCGTCTCCAATTCACACTAGGACGAGAAACCCGTCAGACGAGTTTCCCGTCTCTAGTGTGAAAACGGCCAAGGAAGAGTGCGCTACCGTTGCCACACGACAAAGTTTTTTTAATCTAGTTTTATTTTCCCGCCAGTTTACCTCACACAAGAAGACCTCGTGTCTATCTCGACCCAGATCGCCACTGGCATGCAGTACGTGGCCCAGATGAAGTTTCTTCACAGAGACCTGGCAGCAAGAAACTGTTTGGTCGGGGATGACCTGGTAGTGAAGATCGGGGACTTTGGAATGTCACGTGATATTTATACTTCGGATTATTATAAGGTACGCTATGAAATTGCTGTTAAAAAACAAGTTCCAATCAACGTAATTTGTTTATATACCCACAACTGAAAAGCCTTTTTCGATTGGTCAAGAACATATTACACTATAGAGTGTAATACCCACTATAGAGTGTACTACCCAAACCAAAGCAATTACAATCTAACTTATGTTATCACAAGACACGTAAACAACACAATGAACCAATGAGAATTCGAAACAAATACACGTAACCGGCGCCAAGCGCGGGAAAATACGTGCGACCAAGCCGCGATTGGTTTTGGTTTTGTATCTGATTGGTCGAGAAGGTGGCGCGAGTTTTTTAAACCAATCACAAAGCGTAGTAAAGCAAAACCAAAGCAATTCAACGATTTCTTTCGACACTCAATTGAAAACCGCTTTATTTCCACATTTTCTATAGATGACTAGCGAGACCTTGTTACCTATTCGCTGGCTGTCTCCAGAAGCGTTACAGTACGGCAAGTTTAGCATCAAGTCAGACGTGTATGCATATGGTGTGGTGCTTTGGGAGATTTTCACGTTTGGTCTTCAGCCGTATTATGGTTACACTAACAAAGAAGTGATGGACTTTATACAGAAGGTACCGCGTTCACACTTGAATATTTTCTCAAGCTCAGCACTCGCGCTTTAAAGGAGCTATGTCACGATGTTTTAAGTCATTTTTGCGAAGTGCAAAATCACCTCCATTTGAAAAAAGCCTCAAAATAATAGTTTACTAAGGTAGAAAAACACCAAACAGGAACAAGGATGGTCGAGGATGGAAAAGATTAAGACGGATTGCGAATGGCAACCTATTACTAGTCTCGCGCCATGCTGTGAAAGTTATTTTTATTCCCTTCTGATCGAGGCTCCCACATCACGTTACTCGAACTGACCAATCAGAAAGCGCTAAGCGTAAATAGAGCTGTCCGTTTTCGAGAGTGTCCGTTCAGAGATCTTCGACTGTAGTGTATTTTTCTTTTGATCATGTACAGGGCATTCATCTGGGGAAGCCAGACAACTGTCCGGACTTCATATATGCTCTAATGAAAGATTGCTGGGAAGCAGACCCGGAGAAGCGTTTGGAATTCACTGGAATTGAGACGCGTCTGAACAATCCCTTCCAAAGTTACGATATGTTTATCTCAGCATCAGACAACGAGGAAGAAAGTGAAGATGTGGATACAGCGCCGGGAGGTAATCTACGGTTTAAATAAATGATGGCCCAGGCTCCATCGGAGGTTCTCCCCCTACCACCCCCGACTCCCTTGTATGGTCGCGGGGATATGACCAACGTCAGGACGAAAGCTTCGGGCTCAGTCAGTTCTCGGAGATTCGCCCTTGACCTCCGACTGTTATTGTCTTACACCAATAATTTGATTTATTTATAAGGCTTCTTTTCCGGAGCATCCAAACAATAAAATTTGAGCCGGGCGCTCGGAATATACGTTTTGGCCCTGCTCGTTTTTATGCGCGCTGGGGATGATTATATGCTTGCTTTTCATCTTTGACTCGGCTCCACTAATTCAGTCGAGAACAAGACAACAAGTGCCGCCTTGGACAAATCTTCGTAGAAGCACTCGAAGAGTTTCCGAATCTTTTTATCCAATCAAAAACTAGCGCAAGCACTCACGAGTACTCCGAAAGCAATCGCGCCAGCAAATACGTCATGTTGCTTAGCAACTTCGGGGACGAACACCGCGGGCTCAGTCCCGTCTCGGAGGCGGGATTTCGTCATCAACTGGTATTTGTTCTTCCAACTGATCAAGGAAGCCTGTATGCTGAATGAGAGTGTTAATTAACGCTTCTTCTTTAATTTTCATTCATAATTTTTTTCTTTTGTGTTGTTTTTCCATGTTGTTGGATCTCTGGAGTATTATGTAGTTTTTTCACACACTGATATCCGCACATGATTTGGTAATTAGCCACATTATATTATTTGTCACCTACTTAATATTATACATATACATTTGTGTAAACATCCTTGAACTGATGATGGATACTGAAGTAAAAAAAAATTATCATTTTTCTGTGATGTTTAATTTTGAACAAAAGGCATTCTGCGCGATCGATGTTGTATTTTTAGCCCATGCTGATAATATTACGTAGTTTGCTTAACAAAGCAAGTGCAAAAACGCAGCAGAAGAAAGCATGCAAATAGGCGTTATCGCGATGTGACTTGTTTGTTAGCCATTGGTCCAAACTTATTTTCCATATTCATGACGAATCACACGTGCGGGTCCGAGGTCTTTGTTTGTCAGTCAGAGAAGTTCGCGGACGCTGTGCTGGCTCGCTCCCTTCTTTACAAGAAGAAACTTTGAAGAAGAAATAGCGAAGGATTTTGGAGAACGTAATTCCATATTGCTTCATTCCATGGTTAGTATCTATTTGTTGCATTTTACCTTAGAGGCTAATATTTTTACAAAGTTACCGGTTCCAAATTCTGACACGTGGACTCTGCTTGCGTTTCGTGTCAACGTTTAGAACGTCTTATGGCTTTAGCAAAGACTACAACTTACATTAGAAGCTAGTGCAGAAACCTATAATTAATATTGTATCTTGTAGCCGTTATTTCGACGAGAGTTGTACTTCTTGTCTTGAAATATTTCTTTACCAAACTTTGACTTGTCAACGAGCGTTCAACATTTCATTGCGACTATGTTCATTCCTTGAATATTTCATTTGTCCTTAATAGTAGTAATTTTATATACTTAGGTTTGTTTCTTACGCCATTTTTATGTCTTCTATTTTCAGAGAGAAGAGTCTTGTCATGACGAAATAAATGTCGGGAAGAAATGAAGAGATGGAAAGGATTCAAGCAGCCAAGTTGGAGGAAACAGAGATAAGAATATTATTTGAGAATTTTGTTGAATTGAAATCTTTCCGATAAGAAATGGCAGATTTATAGGATATAATTTGGTACCTGATTTAAATTTCAGATCAAATCGGCTGAAATAGTATTTGCATTTGAGAGACATTCAAACGAGGAAAAAAATCCATAGTGAATTTTAATTCTGCCATATTTGTCGGAAAGGTTTTAAGATATTTTGTCAGTACATGTTTTCAAATTGTGAGGGGTGTATTCTTGAGCGATCCAAATTACAATTCATCGATTAAGTTAAATATTATCGGATGCTTGTATGTGTTACCATCTTGGCAAAGTTCAGTCTTTTTAAAATTTATTTTATTATTGAAAACTGCTAAAAATGCAGTAAAATCGCTCAAGTCCTTTTGGTTTGAAGACATGTCATAAGGCAATAACAAACATTAATATTGTGTAGAGTATTTTAAGGTGGCACTGCATGTTGAGTTCAAGGCGCGATAGCAATTGGCTTTTGTAACTATTGGTTACGTGATCATGTCAATCATGAAATTGAGCTAGGATAGAATTGGCCAAGCGAGAGAATTTCTTATTTGTCTTGTTTTCGTGTGAGAATTGTCAGTGGAAGATAATCAATAGTATTCTGCATAACTTGCAAACTTTACAGTATTGAATACAAATTGAGGATTAAAATTGGATGAGATAATCGATTGTAACCTTTCTCAAATCTTAAAATGTTCCAGAGAAGAAAAATAACAGTTACCGATTATTTTATTGCAAATGAAAGCACGTCAACATTGAAACTATTTAATTTGTCTTGTTCTCGAAAAACTCATTTTACGAAGGCAAAATGTTTATTGATGATGTGAATTGTGTTTGGTGGGCAATGCCCTTGCTCAAAATTAATGAGTGGTTGACATGTGAAATTTTTACAGCAAGCTGGAAGCTAATTGATATTAATAGTACTAAACAAGACTGCTGAGTTTTATATTACTGAATTATTATTACGGATCAAATTAAAATTGAATGAGATGATTTGATTTTGACGTTTCTACATCTCAAATCCTGAAACATTCCAACGTATTTCAAAAAGGAAAAAAGTTATCGATTGTTTTCAAATTTAAATTTGTTCGCAAATCATTTCAACTCAATTTATAATTAAAACACGTTCAAACTTTGTCAAAGAAAACCTGAATATTTGGAACAATTGTTGACATGATCACAAAATATTACTGAAAGCTGCGTTCATTCAGAATTGTCATTTGCTTATATGTGGAATATAGCAGAGACCGGCCCTGCGCGCAAATTTTGTATTGGCATACATGTACTGTCGCCTTAAAATAACTTTAATAAGAGATAATATTGGGTTTCTGAAGTGATCTTCATATACTGAAAATAATTTATCGGTTGATACGCGTTATGGGAGGGAACGAACATTTTCTGAAATAATTTATCGGCAGATATATTTTTTTGGAAGGAACGAACATATACTGAAAATATTTTATCGGCAGATGTTGTTTTTTGGGAGGGAACGAACTATGAAGAATCAATCAGAAACCGAGTATGTTCTCTTATACTTTTCAGTGAGGTTTTAAAATAGTAATGTCTGGTTTCAAGATCGCATCGAAGTGGAAACAATCGCTGGATTTGCTTTACAAAAACTTGATCTTGATCATATAGCTATCGTTCGCAATTCAATTGACAAACATTTTTACCAAAAATATTACGGATCGTGCTCGTGTACAGAATAGTTTTGAATTGCTCCTAATTGATAACCAGACATTAATCTATTAAAAGAACCTCACTGAATGTTTCAGAGCTTTCATCAAAACCAGTTTCTGAATGCTACACGGGACAACAACTGAACTTAGAACGCGGAAAAGTTTTCGAAGAAAATTATATTTGATTGTTGTTTAAATATTTTGGAAACCGCTTGACACATTTTATGTTTATTTTAATTGATGCGCTAAAATTTATTCGGATTTTGCATGACAATTTCGGCTCCGTATCGGTTGTTTTGTGTAGCAAACGGGAACGAATGGTTTTGATGTGGCTCGATTTTATTTCTAGAAGGTAACATGGCAAGTCATAAACAATTCTGTTTTAATTTTGGCTTATAATTTGTCTTTTTTTAACTCGGTTATTTTGAACTCGGTTTAGAAGCGAACGGAATTTCCAAAATTCAACATTGAAATTTGCAGTTCAATTTTATGGCTTGCCTTTGTTATCTCCTTGAAATATAACTTGTATGATGATATATCAACAGTCAAATAGTAATGTGCCTTGAAGGACGGGCAGCTAGAAATCTATTTACAGAAATGAGACGAGCAGGTTAAAATTATTACAAATGCAAAGTTTCAGCACACCAGATTTCTAAACATTGAGGCGGTGGGGACATTTTGGAATCGCTATACTTGAGAGAATTTATATAGTTGGGGCTCAAAACACCCGGCCATATAAACTTTCTTGAATATTTCGATGGAAAAATGTTTTCACCGTCTCAATGTTGTGCAGAAACGTTGTAGTTGTAAAAATTTTAACCTGCTCTTCTCATTTTTGTAAATATATTTCTAGCTGCTCGTCCTTTTGGGCTGACTATTTTGACGATATATCATCATGGAATACACCATCTTGTACACTACGAATTTTTTCTGTCGGTTTGTGTACAAGATGGTGTATGTTGTAATTTTTTGGCGGAAAGATTCAAGGGCGTAGCCCCTTAAAATTTTTGTCGAGAAAGTTGCCAGGGAAAACGCTGTGCAAAATTTTTTATTTTTCCCGCCAAAAGACTTAGTACAGTTTTTGGGAAGATTTTCTGGACACCTTTTTATTGATTCAATTAACTAATTAAAATATATTGATAGACAATAAAGAATAATACAATGATTGTTTGTTAATAAAACTTTATTGACAATGTAATAAATATGAAACCAGACACTTGAGTTTACTTTATTGAGTATTACAAAGAATAAAATAATTACAATAAATATTAGTTATTAACATCGTAAAAAAAAAAAAAATGGCGCATACGTATTTTTGGGCGCCTTGTAATATATTTATATTTTGAAAAAAAAAAATTAAAAAACGGCGCATGCGTATTTTGGGCGCCCGTATTTTTTCTAAGACTTTTGGCGGGAAAAATAAAATTTTCAAACAGATGTTAACAAGAAGTAAATAATTAAAAAAAGTTGGCGCATGCGTATTTTAGGCGCCCGTATTTTTCTAAGTTTTTTGGCGGGAAAATTAAAAATTCAACATGGGTTTACCATAAAAATAATTAGCAATTGAAAACAATGTTTACAAAAAAATATTTTAATCAAGCTGGAAAGTTAAATCATGAAAACGTGAAATATTTTAAGCCAAAAAAGACAAACAGACAATCCATTCTAAAATTGGTCAGTGGATGAAAGCTAGAAATTTGTTTCGCGTTACTGTGCGAATCAAAAAAGCGTGAACACTTTGATTTAACTTTGACATGTTCAAACCGCAAGAAGAATAGTCAGGAAACTCGAATTTACACTTTGGTTTTGTGGAAAAGCTTTGCGAAAATAGCAATAAAATAAATACAGGGAAACGATAAGACACATTTTTGCAAAGGAAAATCCAATCAAAGTGTTCACGTTTTTCTGAATCGCACAGTAAAATTTCACTTACAAAAATAATTAATTTTTCTGAAATGGTTCAGTGGACGAAATACAAATTGTGCACCGGTAAAACACGAAGGTTCACTATAAACATGGACTTCTAAGATAAAATCAAGAGCTCACGATACGAGAACTCCGTGGATTATGTGATAGGGACGCAAGTCACTCTTGAGCATCAACGATGTTGCGTTACACTATCGACCGTCGAGAATATCATAATAAAGCTTTGTTTGGGAATTGTTCTAAATTGCCGTATAATCCAGTAAATCAAGACTTTGGTGCTCTGAATCTTGTTTGTCTGAACAAGACAACAGAGTATCAAATGTAAGTTTATATTCTTGATTTTCTGAATTTTAAATTCCCACACTAAACATTATTAACATATTTTCAACAGCCGATAGTGTAACGCAACACCTCTGATGCTCAAGAGTCACATACGCCTCAGTCACATAACGTACCACGAACAACAAATATTGAAATTGGATATAAAATTTGTAATAAACGCCCGTTGCAAAAACATAAAAATAAAACTGAGAATCACTTGGTGTTGGGCCCAGTCTCTTTCATAGTGCACCTTCGTGTTTTCTGCTTGATTCGATTGCAAGAAAAAAATGGCGGATCCTATCATTTGGTAAACAAAATCCTAGGTGATATAATTTCGCTGGAATCGAGTCTAACAATCTGTCTTACTTTGTTCCCTTGTCCTGTATTGTCTTCGGAGGCTTGTCATTAATGTGTTTCCTCCAGTACCAGCCTTTCCTCAGTGTATTTCCAACTTCAATGTATTGCCTCCAGTGCCTCGTCTCCATCCCTTTCCTGGCTTGATTGTAATGCCAGAAATCCTGAAAATGAATAAAAAAGTTTGATTCAACATTTTGTTATAATTTCTACATCCATATTAGATGATGAACAGTTCTAACAAAATTCACAATTGTGTTTTCTTTTTGTATCCATGAAATTTCATCCATTAATTTTAAAACACAATTTTAAAACTAATAATTTACGTTCGAGAAAGACTAATTATTATAATTATTATTATTAATCCCAAGTTCGAAATATTAATTATCGACATTGATTATACTTTCGTTTCGTTTGATGAAAATCCCGTTGCATTTGTTCATATTCTGTGGGCTTTCTTTTCAACTACCTTAAGTCCCCCTTCTCCCCCTATATCCCGAGTAAAGTGTTCTCTTGTTGATATCTTTTATATTCTCATCACCTGTCTGCATGACAATGTATTGATATTGTAAGGAGAAATTCGATTTTGATCACGTTTGAAGATTAAAGGATTAAAACTCGCTTGACGACAATGAAACTTAGAGGATAAATAGTACGCCCAAAAATGTTTCTTTCGATGTACGCAGCATGAGATGATAACGTTATATGACGTAGAAATTACGTCATGATTTCCGAACAGCCGCCATATTGGATCCGCCATCTTGGATTTCTTGATGTTTCCAAAACGTCAGAAAACCACCAAAAATGACTCAAAAGAAATCAAAACCAATAAAAATGTAAAAATGATCTAAAAAGGTAAAAGTTATTACACGAAATTAATTTTCTTCTTTAAGGAACAAGAAAATTCCAAATTTGGAAAAATATGCCTGTCAAAATTTCGTTGCCATGGTAACAGAGTTTCTTCCAAAATCTTAGTTTACAGTTTTGTATCCTTATATATTTTTGATGTTTTCAAATCAATTTTGGAAAATTTATGACATTTTTTGAAAAATATTGCAATCCAAGATGGCGGATCTAAGATGTCTGAGTTCGATCCCCTCAGGCCTACGAGCGCCAAAAAAAATTAAGGCAGAATAGGGTTAAAATTACGAGCCATCTGCTAGTTGTCAGTGAAGGTGTTGAGATCGAAACATGATTTGTCAATTAAAATATTGAGCCATCTTTCAGTTGTCAGCAAAGATGTTGAGATCAAAACATGATTTGTCAATCAAAATATTCAGCCATCTTTCAACTAATAAGGAAAGCGAAAGACATTTAGCCCATTTCAAAATCCTTAGAACGATCAACAACTAATTTCTCCTTACGATATCAATACATTTGACAAGCAGACAGGTGATGAGAATAAAGATAATCATCAACTAGGAGATATTGTCTTGATGTACAACAAAATTCTCAGAGCTAACATCGAATGAAATATATGCCAATTGGTGGAAAGAATTCAATCTTTGAATGGCGAGTTTAAGTTTATGAAAGTTAACAATTTTATAACTTGGAAATTGGATTGGCTCGTCACGTAATCTTTCTCCATCATTAGTCACGCAATCTTTCCTCGAGAGAAGCGCGTGACGAGCCAAACGAAAGCCTGCGCCACAGGCTACTAGATCAGGAGCATAAGTCGTACAACTGAATATAGAATGCAGAACGAAGCAATTTTCAATTGGTAAATCCCCGATAAACGCTGTGCCCGAAGAGTTTCCGACTTGGAAATTGGACCAGCATTCAGGAATATTTTATATATAATTCTTTATTTCTTAGCAACATCCCAGCAGAATCTATGTAATGTCTGAAATACGGAACGCGACCGGTCAACGTAGCTGTTCTTCTCGTAGTGTGTAATTATAGGAGTACACTTCTTAATTAACTCATTCCAAATTTAATAAGAGTGACATTTACTAACCTGTCATGGCTGCATCTGACTCCATAATTGATCTTTCAGTATTCTGATGTCGCACTTTGCATGTGCTTCTTGTTTTCCTGATAAAAAAATACAGATATTCTGTTGAGCGCCTTTCGATTGACATTGCAGCATACTTTTGCTGATAGAATATGTAACATAACGCGCTTTTTGTAAAACAAATTTATCAACAAGGAATCCAAAGTTTACAGTAGTAAGAACTATCGAACACTCCGCCCTAGCTGTATACTGTGTATAGGCAGGACATCTTTACTAATTCCAGCTAAACAAATATCTTCAAGCAAGAAACGTATTTCAACCGTACACTTACTTAAAAGGGGCAACAAAAAATCAAGTTTTGATTACATACCGTGAACACATCAAGAGTATTCTTGTGTCGTTACTTCACATCTTAAACTCGCTTGCTGTTCCTGGCTCTTACGGTCCACCTGTGAACGAATTTTGTTCCAGAAAGTTCCACCAACGTAGGTCTCCGTTTGGGACATGTCAGGCAACGATTCGTCTGATGTAGAAACGATATTACGCGAATTTTGAAGGAAGAAGCTAAACTTCTAACTCCTCGTGCAAAGGTGGTGAAAAACATGAATAGTAAATGAGTGTAAAAATATTTGCATTGCAAATTCAAGTTAGGTTTTGAGTGACGATTTTCTTCTTGTTATTTATTACTAAAACCCTACTGTTAGCTACCCTTATTATAATTTGTTTTTCGTCACCTCCCGCCTCGAATAGCCCTGCTAATTTGCGGGAGGTGAAAATCATTGTATTTTAACCAAAGAGTTAATAAAGCTTGTTGTTGTTTGTGTTGTTGTTTGTTGTTGTTGTGGAGATTGGGACCAATCTATGTCCATCTCATGTTTTCTTCATACAGTAAGTAGTTCAAACACGTATTAAACTTTGTCCTTTCTCGCATCTTGCAGAATTTTTCAAGTTCATTTTTTATGATCCTTCTAAATCTTCCTTATTATTAACAATCCGTGTTCCTTGTTGGGTTATGACTGTCTGCCTTGAATTTACAGGAAGGATGCTGACATCTTTTATATAAAATAAACGCTGAAAATGCCTCGTTTTTACGGCCTCGTTATCGTGTTATTATCAAATTGGCCAAAAACGTGCGCTATTATTGTCCATAACAGGACGAGACGTCAAATTTGGCCGAAAATGCCTCGTTTTGACGTTCTATTGTCCCTAACAGGACACGATCTGAAATTGGGCGAAAATGCCTCTTTTTCACGTTGTTTTGGCCAAAAAAGGACGTGTAGAGCCTTTGATCATCCTCGGTATTGTTAGTCACCCTCACTTCCTTGGGTTTCTTGCCATTTGTCAAGCCTTTGTTCTAAAAAGTCAAATCATTACTGTTGGGTTTCACATAGGTATATGTTTTTGAGTCGCATTACAAACATGTAAAGCATCCCTTAACAATACTGTTATTACTATTTCGCAGACTCAGGAAACTACGTCATTCCCAGCAGTCCCGCTACAAGTGATTACGACATCACACGCGCGACATCACCCGAGGGAAATTACGATGTGCCCCGATCATCCGAAGACGCACGAATAAACAGTGGCGACGACAGTTCGGACGAAGAAAGTGAAGCCCCGAATGACTTTGCAGTATAGAGCAGTTCTTGACGTCACGGTGGCACATTGGTGTTCCTAATGAAACCATTCAATTTATCTTCAACAATTTGATCTCCGTTGTGAAACAAAGAGATGCTATTGTACATAAACATGACCAGCGCGAGAGTCATTCACAATCCGTCTTAATCTTCTCCATCCTTGTTCCTGTTTGGTTTATTATTACCTCTTTGGTGTTTTTCTACCTTAGTAAACTATTATTTTGAGGCTTTCTTCAATTTGAAGGTGATTTTGCACTTCGCAAAAATGACTTAAAATGTCGTGACATAGCTCCTTTAACTTCATAAATGTTATGTTCATGATTGTATGACGAGGACATCGACTTATCGTAGACAATGTTTTGGAGAAGACTGTTCAAATTGGGGGCGGGCGAAAATGTTTTGAATCTTAAAAAGGTAGGGGGTGGCTGGGGGTCCCTCCCACGAGTCTGCCACATGCATGTTTTAGTATCTTTTCTCTAAGGATATGCGATACAAGTTTTAAAAAGACATAGACGAAATAATTATACAAATAAGCTTTATTTTTAATTTAGTAAGACCAGTAATTGAAACGCTTCCCATAACATGATAGGCTAATAAATTTTACCTGTACTGTGTTAAATAATAAAATGTTTCTGTATCGTTTAAGAGTAATTCGAATACGGGTTTTCCAGCAAATACCTATTTGTTTCAGGAGTAAGATTTAGTGCAAAGTTTGAAATATAAATTCTCAACTCGACGTTGAAAATACTGAGATAATTTAGCTCTGAACATACTGACCTTTTCTTACAAATGAAATGTGAAGCTAGTGTTTCTGCATAGCTCTAATGATCGTCTCAAAGTGCCTATGAAGTGAAAAACAAATTGAGCATATATCCAGATATATTTTGTCTGCGTGTTGTGCCCTTTATGACGTCATAAGTCAACTAATTTACATCATTCAAAAACTTGAATATCTTTGGAATGAGACGAGATACTACAAACAAAAAACATTATCCTTCGTCATTTTGATAGGCCTTTCAAATAAGTTCGATTTGTTTCGCACTTCATAGGCATAGAGTTAACACTTCTATAAAGCTTACAGATGTAATTTAGGGTTTCCCTTCCCCATTCTTCTCTCGTAGAGGTGGTTGAGGAAGTCGGAGCTGATACAATTTTAACTTTTGTTAAAATAAAATGTACAATATTGTTTAAAATAAAATGTGTTCTATTCCTTGGACATTGCCTTGGTGTTAAGTTTACACAATAAAACCATTTTTGTCATTAATTTGTATTTCACGTAAGTTCTGCTTCATCAAGTTCTGTGTTTTCGGTGTTTTGCTGTTCAGTTTCTTGTTCATTTCCGACATCTTCGCTATCAGACTCATCTTCATCGTCGTCGTCGTCGTCATCATCATCATCATCATCATCATCGTCATCGTCGTCATCATCTTCAAAATCATCGTCGTCTTCACTGACTTCTTGTCCGCCTTCTCTCGCCAGTTTCTAAATAAATGACACATAAACATAAACAATGATACACGTAAACACAGACAGATAGACAACACATGCAGTGTCGTACGATATTTGATATTGATCCATCCACCCACCCACCCACTCAGCCAGCCAGCCAGCCAGCCAGCCAGCCAGCCAGCCAGCCACCCACTCTCTTTTTCTCTCTCTGAAATGACGAATCTAAACTGAGTTGTTTACAGTGCGACTACTCGATGCGGGCCAGTTTGAAGAAAACTTTATAGGTTTCCCGAGAGGTCCGCATTTGTTGGTGTCAAATTTTGTTGTAGAAGTATTGTCTCTATGCTTCCATGTGATTGGTCAGTTTACGAAAAAGGCCGCCATTTTTTGTTCTCAATTAACGTTTTGATTGGTTACTTTTCTTCAAACTGGCTCGCTTCGAGTAGTCGCACTGTAAGATAAAGGTAGGTAAAATCCATTCCTCGGGATCAGAAGGCTCGGTTTCTATGGCATGAAGTGATTAGGAGTATTGCTTCTACTCCTGGATGAGATGCTAGTCAATCGCAGGTTATCCCCTCCCATCATATATATTTTTCAGGTTTCCTCAACAATTCGCCGGTACCCATTTCTACTCCTGGATAAAGAGAGACACTGAGCGCTTACCATTTGTATGGAAACCGGTGTTTCTGGTGGGAAATCAAATGGAACGGTCCTTTCCAGTGGACATTTTTCGAAAAAAATGGAATACCTTCAGAGCTATTCCTCTTCTCTCGTTTTTACCGGAATGATCGAAATATCACTGTACCATTTGCTTCTTGATGAAACACGCAGTTTGTTGCCCGTGTTTTTTTTTTACCCGGGCCTTCCCGGCATTTGGTAAAATATCAAATAGTACAGCTCATTCCAGTTCCGTTTCCTTCAGTAAGAAAAGTCCAGTACCATTTGTAGGAAAATTCTGACCGAAAATTCCATACAAATGGTAAGCGCTCACTGAGAAAAAAGTATCTTTCCCGATAATATGTGTACAACAACCCCTGCCAGGGCTCGAACCCAGACCTCTCGATTCAGAATCAAACACACTAACCATCAGGCCACCGCGTCCCAGGCGTAATATTAAAAACATGAAATTACCTTGTATTTCAGAACTTTAGCATCTTGTTCAGTTAACATAACCAGTAGATCTTCATGTTCCTTGTCCAGATCTGTTTTTTCCTTCACTATTCTATTCATTTCTTTCTCCATTGCAGCTAACTTATCTTCTAATTGTTTGATTTTGTCGTGGCTTTCCGATCGCGCCTTCTCCAACTCGGCCTTCACTTCATCTGTACTGTTGGTCGGCGTCTTCAGTCCCTCCTCTCTCTATGTTAGTAAATAATGGAACAAAGATGTGTAAATGATGCACACGAGAACTTAAGGTGGGATTCTGCCTGAATGCCATTTTTCCGCGACTTAACATGGGTTAAATGGAAATATCTCGTTCACGTTTCTAGCAATCCAAAAACTCTATGCTCATCCCATGAATCTATGTTATGGGGTGTTTTGTAAATTTTGGGTGATTTTTGGGTATTTTGGGGAGGAAATAGTTTTTCTCAAAGGAGTTGTAAAATTTAGGGAAATAAGAAATATTGAAGATTTAATGTAGTTTTAAAATTAGAATTTTGAAGTTAAAAATTAGTAGATTGACATTGACTGTTGGTGTTCCAAATCCCTTCTTTAAACCTCTTAAAATTTCATTGAAATTCAGGTAGAATCCCCCCTTAAAAACAAACAAGCCTGTGTAGTAAAATTTTAATCTTCTTGACAAACTAAACTAGAAAACAATGTTGAAACAGAAAAGCTAGGACGACAAAGACAACAGCATTGTTGTGTTTGTAATCCACTTTTATCATTGCCATTGTTAGCCATGTTCAAAATGAAGGAAATATTGCAAAACAAACAGCACCACATGAAAGGACAGCTCAATAGCTTTCATTAGAATGGTCATACATTGCCCATTCCGAAGTTCAAATGAAGACTGGGGACGAGTTTTTTAAATTTAAATTTAATTAAAAATTGGAGCCCGTCACAAGAAAGATCACATTAAAATTAGTCAGTTTACCAAGTTTGAGGTTGTTTCGTTAGATTGCAACCATGTAGAAGGCTTTCAAAAATCAGAAAAATTAGAGACTTTGTATGGATTTGGGGGACGCCATCTCTGAATTAGAGACGTTTGTATGGAATTTGGGCGACCTTTGACAGCTCACAGCCTGGTTACTATGTAATGTAACATAACCAAACTTGGTGAACTTACTCATTTGCATGCGATCTTTCTGGTGATGGGATTAAATTTTTAATATGACGTAATTTGAACAATAGGTAAACTAGTGCCCAGTCCCTTTTTGAACTTCGGAACAGGCAATTGGGGCTTCATCTTCAGAATAAATGAGAACGAATAAGAATGGAAGAATGGAAGAATGAACGATAATGAATGAAAGAATGAATGAATGAGAATGAAAAAATGAAAGAATGAGAATGAATGAACGAAAGAATGAATGAGAAATGAACGAGCATTGAATGAATGAAGGAATGCATAACTATTGAACAGCAAAGTGCTTAACAATCTGATAACCAGGTCTCCTCGGTCAGCAGTTGGTCGTCGCCTGGTGGAACTCTGGGGGAATGGAATTTTGAAAAACCAGAAATCTGGTATTCCGGTCATTTCCGCTCCCATTCTTGTTACACGAACAGCCAATCAAAAAATTAGATATATATTCCATTCCTCCAGAGTCTAACATAGCGACAACTACCGCTGACAAAGGAGACCGTTGACTCCGGGAAAGAGATTGATCTAATATTAAACTGTTCTTCTCACCATCGAGTCGAGTTCATTCTGCTGCTCTGTGTTCATAGATCTCAGCACGTCCAATTCCTCGTGCAGTGATGTCACAGTTCGCCTCAGCTGTTCTAACTCTTCCAGCTGCTGACCGGTAAGTATCGCTGGCACTGATGGTATATCCTCTGTGTCAGATCCCGCTGCCAGTTCTGCGGCTGCGTGAGCCACTGCTAATGAAGCCTGGCAGACCTCAAGATCTTTTTCCTGAAAATAAGCAATTACAAGAAAGGATGATCTAAGAGAAGGATTCCTCGTGCCCATTATAATAATTGTGGAAATCTATTAATAGTTTTGCGCCATGCTGAGAAAGTTATTTTTATCCGCTTCTGATCGAGGCTCAGACATCACTCGAACTGACCAATCAGGTAGCGCTCTTAAAATAGCTCAGCTATGGACTGAAATTAAAAATAGATTACAACAAATTATCATTGGAAGAAACCCATGTATGGGGGAATGCTTCTCTTAGATCATCCTCTCTTGGCAATTACCAAGTGATTAACATTAAATTCTCCATACTATATCAATACATTGTCAAGCAGACAGGTGATGAGAATAAAGAAAATCATCAACTACGAGATAATCTTGATGCACTACCAAATTCTCATTACTAACTTACAAGAAATGTATGGTGACCAGTATGGAGAAGTGATATTTTGATCTTAGCACTGTACTTACCAACGTTTCTATCTTGTCATCTTTCGTTCTGACGTTCTCCTGTAGCGAGTCTCTGTTCTGTTGTAAATCACTCACTTGATTTCTTAGATTCGCTACTTCCATGCTTTCAGTGAAGAATGACTGGCTCACTCCTGTCTGAGATTGTAAACCTGTGAAAAATATAATGACGTCATTGAGGGAAAAAAAAAAACTATAAAGAATTAAAATATAAACTGAAAACTTTGTGCACTCTGATTGGTTAAAAACCATGTTTTATCAGAGTATATAAACATAGAAAAGCGTGTTTTTATCGTTTCGCGTGCGTAAATCTATATTTTAAAGCACATAAAGAAGCCAAAACCATGTATTATACTGTCATAAAACACGACGGGAATTTGAGAACACTCGAGAAATATAGAAAACACTTGCCTGCAGCTCGTGTTTTCTAAAATTTCTCTCGTGTTCTCAAATTCCCGTCGTGTTTTATGACAGTATAATACATGGTTTTTGGCTTCTTTATTTGTTAAATATTAATCATATCTACTCAAGCCAAGAGGGTCATTAAGTTCTTTTTACTGTTGATCATACACTTTCATTTACCTTGGATAAATCATGGTGGCCTAATGGTCAGCACATTGGACTCAGGATTGAGCGGCCCGGGTTCAACACCTGGCCTGGGTCATTGTGTTGTGTTCTTGGGCAAGATACTTTTTCTCACAGTACCTCGTTCCACCCAGAAATATAAATGAGTACCAGAGAATTGTTAGGGAAACCTTACAAAATGCCGGGGGATAACCTGCGATGGACTAGTATCCCATCCAGGGGAAGTAACAATATTCCTTGTCGGGTTCCGCATGCTAAGGAAGCCAGGATAAGCTCTGGAGGTGGACCACTTTGGCCCAAGCGCAGACTTGACCTCTACCTTACTGAGAAAAGAGTCGTTTGACTCTGAAGAGGACTTCAGTCACCAACAACAGTCCTTTTCATGACTAATACTCCTGGGTTCAAACCACTTTCTACGAGAAAAATTGTGCTACTAACTTTGAGCGAGAAGTAGTTGTTCGTGAAGTCGTTGAATCTCCTGAGATTGCTGCTGAATTTGGACTTGAGCCTGTGAAAAAGAATCGAACATACAACATTAGGTTTCTTAAAGTACACTGTACCGTACATCTTACAGCGAAAAAACCTCCCCAAAGTATGCCACACAAGACAAGTTTGCCTGAAGAACTTTACTTCAAACTGAAACGTGCAGTCAAGAAAATATCTAAATCCACCCCAAGGAAGGTCATTGGAGATTACAAGGGGGAGAGGTCTCAAAAGCAAAATCTTTAAAGGAAAGAATGAAGCTAAACTGGAATTCGGGGGGGGGGGGGGGGGGTGGAACCACATCATGTGTAACTTTAGACTGTAATAAGCTGCATGGCATTTCACCTGATTATATGAGGATTCCATATCACCATATCTTGATTTAAGTTTGCCGATTTCTTCATCCTGCCAAGAAATTAATGAAAATTACATGATAATTCAATGATGCTGCGCATCATTATTTGAGAGAGAAATGAGAGGCTTGAGTGAATAATACCTGTTCTCTGATAAGCTCTTTGTAAGATGATACAATGGAGTCATGGTTTTCCATTCCTTGAGGGGTTTTCCCATTGACATGATTTGTCATTTGTTGCTGTGAAGGTTCTTCTTCGATAGCTTTCGTGACAGCAGCTTAAAACAAAATAAACCGGCAAAATTTAGAAATATAAAAAAATAATACGTGCGAAGTTTGACAGTTAGTACTACTGGGCATAATTTTGAGTGGGAGGGGGCGGTGGTCAAATGCCTGTGTGTTAGACAACAGAGATCTTAACGCTAGTCATCTTCCTTGTGTTATGTTCATGGGCAATACACTCAATTATGCAGCGTCTCTCTACATCCAATGTATAAATCAGAGTCCATTGAATGGATTCCAACGCATTATTGGTACAACCCGACAAAATGCCGTGGACACCTGTGATGGACTAGCACCCTATCACTACTGTTACATTCTGTAGTAGCTCAATGCTCCAGAAGCCTTGTGCATTTAACATTTCACGATGCATACTTTTGTGACTTGGACCAACTAACCTTCCAATTTCTTGAGCAGCTTGGTAAATTCATGGTCAAACAAAACGTGTTGCTCAGATTCAACTTTGATCTGTTGTGAAAATAATTGACATGTAAGTATCAACTAATTTAGAGCAGGAACTCATGGCGTTTAGAATAATTAAACCAAATAATAAAACATGCACAAGCTCGCCTCAAAATGAACTTAAATGGGGGTCGTTAACAGTTCAAACGCTTGGGTTATGTCAGCGTATCCAACTGAAAATTTTTCCCATTCTTAAAATTCCCCCACCTTTTCAATTGTTATACATGTAAGTTTATTTCTTACACGTTTCTTTCTAATTTGATTTCTGAAACTTGACGTAATATTATTATTATTATTATTATTATAATAATTCATGAATTGAAAGAAGATTGTTTACCTCAGGTGATTTCACAGCTGCAGTGAAAAATTCTGACTTGGATATAAAACTGATCTTGTCCAAAAGATTGTCCGTTCCTATTCTTTTGATTATTAAGTTACGAAGATCGTCCCTGTACAAACAAAGAACAAAAAACGTAAACTAAAGCTGACATCGACCAGTAAATTACAAGAAATGAAGGTCAAAATGAAAGATACTGTACACTTAGTATGCCGGGGTGGTCCAGATTTTTGTCAAAAATTTCTGTGATGCCGGGTGGTCGTGATTTCAGGAAAATTTCATATACAGTCAACTCTCTCTAAGCGGACACCACTGTAAGGCGGACACCTCTCTAAGGTGGACATGGATGGCTGGCTGGTCCCGGCCGAATTTCACCGTTTGTCTGTAACTAAACTCTCTCTAAGGCGGACACCTCTCTAAGGCGGACACCAAGAGCTGGTCCCAAGGGTGTCTGCCTTAGAGAGAGTTGACTGTATTTTATTATACAGAGGAACAAAACATAACAGCTAAAGGCAAGAACATAACACGTAACCCTGATTTTAAACCTGCAATGATTATTGCATGGCAGATTGGTTCAGGCATACATGAAGTACTGACTTACTTCTGACATGTAGCTACTGAGTTGTCATTATTATCCAAACATATTCCTAGCAGAAGAGCACAGAGGGCGCCAACCAATCTGTCCGCTTCCTCGCCATGAGCTTCCACTTGAGCCATCAGCTAATAGCAGTTAAGGAAACTCAGCAGTAGTAACGCAAACTTAACAGCTGTAACGCAAACTTATAACAACAGTAATGCAAACTTAACAGCTGTAACGCAAACTTATAACAACAGTAACGCAAACTCAACAGATGTAACGCAACAACCATAACGAGAACGAAACAACAGTAGTTATGCAAACTCAACAGCAGTCACGCAGAATTAACATTGAACAGCAATAGTAACTTAACCTCAACAACAGCAACGTAACTTCGACAATATAAACGCATTTACTAAGTGACAGAAATGCAAACTCACAACAATAAAGTCACCTCACAACAGTAACACAAACTTGACAACAGTAACAATAAGGTGCATCAATGTCAATGAATCAGCATTTAGAGCTTTGTGGGAGATGCAGTGGTCCACTCTGGATCGAATGGTCCGGGTTCAAGCGCTCATGGTCAGGGTCATCGTGTTGTGTTTTGGGTAGTGCCTCTTTCCATCCAGGAGTATAAATGGGTACTGGCTGGGGGGTAACCTGCAATGGACTAGCATCCCATCTAGGGGGAGTAGTAATACTCCTAGTCGGCTTCATGCTAAGGAAAACCGGGATAAGCTCCGGCAGTGTGGGCCAGTTTGGCCCGAGTGCGGCTGTACGATTATTTTTCTGATGCAGTACTAAACAACAGCTAAAGGATACATATGGAACGTTTGCAGCATTATGAAGAAAATGAGCAACAGCCAATGAACAACTGGATAACCATGAGCACAGCAACAGTAACAGACCAACTCGTGTCTGTATCTCCCCTCCCTGGAACAAAACAAAGAAACATTAGCATTCTCTAGCTAGTCTTTACACTCAAATTAAATCATTAAAAATCACAAGAGACGGACACAGGTAAGTGAACATTCTTAGTCATAAGCGTGCACAGTTGAACCTCACTAAAGGCTGGTTTCATATGTTGGGAAAGCCCAGTCGGGCCAGAGATCATTGGGATTTTGCTATTTCCCGACCGTCCCAGAGATTCCCACTTACGAAAACCCCCTAGTCGAGACGGGTAGATGTCTCCCTGAGTCGGGAATGTCGGGAAATATGGGATTTTGCCGACATATGAAAACTAGGCTTGCAGTCATGGTCAGCCACACACAAGTGCAGTACGACCATGTGGAAGACACTTTATGGATTTAAAATGCAGTTATACAATAAACTATAAACAATAATTATTCAAGTACATTTCAACCAACCTGTGAAAAGCATATTGGTACATTGCTGTAGCAACGAAACAGGAGGATTTCCTGAAAAAAAGGTACAAACTGAGCCTAAGTACATACATGTACAAAATAACAGACACAAAAATAACAACCTTATAATGCTAAACCAATCCTACTTTTAAGAAACAGAAATGGCGAGCTTGTTAAACACGAGAGACAGTTAGGGAGAATTAATTTTGAAAGTATTATGTAAACCCGAACCATTGTGACGTGTGTTTATGGACAAAACAGGACCGTGCACGGACATTGGCCAAAAAATGCCTTGTTTTGATGAGTTTTTTTCGCTCAAAAACAGGACGTTGGCGTCAATTGGCACAAAAAAGCCTTGTTTTTGATGAGTTTTTGGCACAACCACTCCAACCCCACAAGAACGTGACGGCAACTTAGCCACAAATGCCTTGTTTTGACGAGTTTTTGGCCCAAACAGGCCTTGACGGCAAACTGGCCAAAAATGCCTTGTTTTGACGTGTTTTTTGGCCAAAACAAGACGTGACTGGAAAATTAGCCAAAAATGCCTTGTTTTGATGAGTTTTTGGCCAAAACAGGAACGTGACGACAATTAGCCAAAAACTGCCTTCTGTTTTGACGTGTTTTTGGCCAAAACAAGACGTGACGGCAAATTAGCTAAAAATGGCTTGTTTGATGAGTTTTTGGCCAAAACCGGACGTGAGGGCAAAATTAGCCACAAATGCCTTGTTTTGCCGTGTTTTTGGCCAAAACAAGAAGTGACGGAAAATTAGCCAAAATGCCTTGATTTTGATGAGTTTTTGGCCAAAACAGGACGGGCGACGTCAAATTAGCCAAAAATGGCTGGTTTTGATGCGTTTTTGGCCAAAAAACAGGACGTGACTGGCAAATTAGCCAAAAATGGTCTTGTTTTGATTAGTTTTTGGCCAAAACAAGGACTTGACGGCAAATTAGCCAAAAATGCCTTGTTTTGATAAGTTTTTGTCCAAAACAGGACGTGACGGCACTTAGCCAAAAATGCCTTGTTTTGATGAGTTTTTGGCCAAAAAAACAGGACGTCACATCAAATTGGAAAAAAAAATGCCCTGTTTTGAAACCCCCCCCCCCCCCACCTTGGTTTTTTGGCCAAAATGGGATGTGACGTCAAATTGACCATAAATGGTGCCTCGTTTTAGGCCAAAAACAGGACTATGACCTCAAATTGGCCAATCGGTGCTGTATGTAATGTGATGATAAAGGATTGTGAATGTCAACAAACAAAAAATCAAATTGACTAAAAAATGCCCCGTTTTGACGTGTTTTTGGCCAAAATGGGATGTGACGTCAAATTGACAGGAAAATGCCCTCATTTTGACGTGTTTTTGGCCAAAACAGGACGTCGACATCAAAATGGCCAAAAATACCTCGTTTTGGACGTGTTTTTGGTCAAAACGGGACGGGTCGTCAAATTGGCCGAACAATCTTCTAACATACATGCAGAAACCACAGTAAATCTCATAACCGGAAATCTAGGAATTGTATGTAAAAGTGGTAAGCGAGAATTTAGGAACTCACCAACACTGGTTAGCCAGTTGTACTCTAAGCAAGCTGTTCCTTCTGTGTGGTGGTTTCCCTTTAAACAGTGAGACAGAGCTAATGCTGCCCCACACCAGTTGGACAGGCCGGGTCTGGACTGAGAAGCAAGATATATTCTAGATCGTTAAAAGCACCAACTACTACTTAGTAGTTAAGATATTTTCTCCTATATAGAAAACAAGTCCACAAAACATACCAGTCCCTACCAAGATAACAGAAAGCACAACCATAGTTTTTGTAGATAAGTACTTGAAAAATAATCAGAAACCAATTAGGAAGTGAGGAGGAGTAATGATGGTGCACTCCTTCATGGAAATGGGATTGCAATCAATTACGTTAAACCTTCAAAAACTGAAAGGTCTGTTTGTTTCCAACCACAATCATGTCTTTTAATTTGAGCTCTAATTTATTATTTCCACTTTCCAAGTCCTGAATGTAGTGATTAGATTTGTGATAAGTCTATTTGTACATGGAATAACAAAACAAGTCAATCTACGATGTATCTATTACCTGAACAAAACCAGCCACAGAGTAACTGGCCCTTGCTAGTTCATTGTTTGTGGCTAAAATCAAAAAGAAACACAAATATAACACAGTTATCCAACAAAATAAGTTGTGGTTCTAAGACAAGTACTGACAGTTTCTTGGTAACAGTGTTTTCATCGCGTTTTATAGGCGTTAAAGTGAGTATAATTATGACGCATGAACGGTAAAGAAAAACCAAAGAAATATACATGGACAATGTGATCCTAAAATCTACTGACAAACCAAACTTATCATTATACCTTATAAAGTGTAATACTAACATATTATATAAATCTAATATTTGAAGTGACACATTCTCTGTTTTACTGCTATACTGTACTTGCTTGGGGGCATCGTAAGGTGCAATAATTTCATGTACTCGGAACTCATAAAGCATAACTTTAGGATGGAGTCCATAACTGGAATACGAATTTGCATTATATAATGTATTTTTTTTTTTTCTATTTTTTTTTTTCTCTCTCTTTTTTTTTTTTTTTTTTTTTTTTTTTTTTTTTTTTTCTTTTTTTTTTTTTTTCATTGTATGTACCATGTACAGTGTATCTACACTTACCAGCGGCAGTTGAAGATGGCAATAAACGTGGTTACAATTTCATTCCTGTCCCTGTTCATTCTTGTAAAGATAACACTGTGTTAATAAAAACAAAAACACAAAAAGATTTGTGCAAAGGGTTTTGTGAATTGTGCAAGTGTTTTGAAGATTTTGTGCATTGTTTTGTATTTTGTGCCACCAAGTATTTTGATATCTGTGCAAGAGTTTTGGGATTTGTACACTTCAAGTGTTTTGAGATGTTGCAAGTGTTTGTATCTGTGCAAGTGTTCCGAGATTTGTGCAAGTGTTTTGTATCCTCTGTGCAAGTGTTTTGAAAATTGTTTTGAGATTGAGACTGAATTCTGACATAGAAAAAGGTCCACGCCAATGAAACTTGTATGTGCCGTTAGTAATAACTATTTGGTTCTTACATACCTGGAAGCAATATAACACTGCACAGCGGAGACTGAATGGCTGCTTGTCATTAATCATCGACATTAGAAGGACTACAATGGCAGGACTGAAAACAGAAAATATCATATTGAATTTCTATCTGATTACAAAAACATAGGCATGCAATGCGTGCATTGTAAGGCATGGAAAGTTCAAGAACTTGAGCAAAGAAAGGAGGAAAATGATGTAGTCCAGATTATAATATTATCTTTTGTTACCTAGGAGGGTTTGACGGAGCATTGACTTGAGAAAAATATTCCTGATTTGCTGGGAATCCTCTGATCACTTCAGATACAGTGTTGATGGTCTGCAAAATTCATCAGCACAAATTAATAAACATTATTTATTATGTACTGATGTAGAGTATTATGTAGAGTACAAGTACAGTAATCTACGGAGTATACATACATGTAGATCAACCGTTTGAACCAAAAATGGTTGGAAAAGTGTTCTATTGGAAACTTATTAAAATAAATCAACTGTTTCAACCAAGTTTGATGACAGTTGAAAAAGTTACTTATTATTATAACCAAACCAAGTTTCAAAAGTGTTTGTTTCTAGCCTGCACAGTTCTACCATACCTCTGTGAGTATGTCTGCTGGAATTCCAGTTGACATCAGTATACCACAAAGTAATCGCAACAATCCTAAAGACAAATAACATGATTAGCTGCACTATACAGAATGTGTATGATTATTAAAATAATGGGTTAAAGGAGTTACGTCACGGATGGCACATCTTTAAAAAAAAATGGCCAATTTTTTCAAGTTCGTCGTACGCAATCCGTCTCAATCTTCTCCATCCTCAACCATCCTTGTTCCTGTTTGGTTTATTATCACCTCTTTGGTGTTTTTCTACCTTAGTAAACTATGATTTTGAGGCTTTGAAGGTGATTTTGCACTTCGCAAAAATGACTAGAAATATCGCGACATAGGATGGACAGAAATGTCACTGCCTCACAATCATCTGTTTAGAATGATAAGGATGGGACAAATCGGTTGTAAAGATAAAGATACAGTGTCATGTAAAACAAACTACAAAATAAAGACATGTCGCACTGGTGGATTTTCACACTAATATCTTGTACGAGAACAGCTCAGATCAAGATGACATAGGCAATCACAGAAGAATATTATAGGACTTGTCATCACTGCTGTTTTCTGATTACAAAATATTTTTGCACTTCACAATGTACACAGTACTGTCACTCACAGTACCTGTAGGCATTCACTACTCACCACACTGATTCATTATTTTCTGACAAGTTGCTGTCGCTTGTTGAGGATTGTCTGGCGACACTAGCACTCTGACAAGCTGAAGATAAAACAACAAAATGTAAGTGTTATAATTGTACACAGAAGAATATTCTGGGGGCAATCATTTTGTCATCACTGCTGTTTCATTACAAAAATTAATATTGAGCACTTTTGCTGTGTGAATCAGAAATATAAATGACACTGTCTAGACAAATTTGGCAATAATGACCAGTTCATAATAATTATTCCATGCTTGCAAGTACACTGTACAGTGCAGTAAGATGTTATTTACCTGTAACATAAGTTTGATATTTGATACTTTTGAGTTGACCAAGAGTTGTCTTGATTTTCTGCTGAAGTAAATATTAATATTAATTATTAATAATTATCATCATATTATCCATGAACAAAATGCTTGACGGTAATTGACCCATGCCAGGGCCTTTAACTCTGCCTTTTGGAGTCTGAAGCAGTAATGATAACTAAGGCCCACTTTAAGAGAAATTAGATACAGTGTGATGAGCTCACTTTAAAAAATAAAAGCAGGTTAAAGGAGTTACGTCACGGATGGCGCATCTCGAAGAAAATGGCCAATTTTTTTCAAGTTCGCCATTCGCATCCGTCTTAATCTTCTCCATCCTCAACCATCCTTGTTTCTGTTTGGTTTATTATCACCTCTTTTGTGTTTTTTCTACCTTAGTAAACTATTATTTTGAGGCCTTTTTCAATTTAAAGGGGATTTTGCACTTCACAAAAATGACTTAAAATATCGTAACATAACTCCTTTAACTAACCTGAAGGAGCTGGTGGAGTAACTTGTTCCAGCTCAAAAATTGAGAAAGCCTTTGAACATAACTGTAAAATAATAAATAAAAGTCAGTGTTAACAATATTATTGCACCTGTAGAAGTACTCTCACCTCCCCCCCCCCCCCCCCTCCCTTAAAAAGACAACAACCAACATACAAACAAACAAATTAACACAGAAAGAAAATGGTATTTCTTACCTTCCTTCTCTAAAGAAATTTTGGTTTGAAACATTTAATTTCAACAGGTTTGTCATCAGTAACAGACAGTCTTTCTACCACAATACCTGCAAAGGGAAAGTAAATAAATACTTGGTAAATAAAATGGGGGGGGGGGGGGGTAGCCTGGTGTTGGACTAGCATCCCACCCAGGGGGAGTGGCAATACTCCTAGTCTGCTTCATGCTATTGAGATATTAGCTCCACCAGTGAAGGTCAGTTTGACCCCAGACGGCTTTACCTTAAGGGGGGAACTAACCTAAATTCTAAGGAAATTTTAAGAGGTTTAAAGAAGGGTTGGAAGAACGAAAATAATTTTTGGAACACCAACAGACAGTTGATACCCACGCGGGTGCTCTTGCGTGGTTATCAACTGTCGTCAATTGTCAATCTACTAATTTTTAACTTCAAATTCTAATTTTAAAACTACATTAAATCTTCAATATTTCTTATTTCCCTAAATTTTAAAACTCCTTTGAGAAAAAACTATTTCCTCCCCAAAATACCCAAAAATCACCCAAAAATTTACAAAACACCCCATAACATAGATTCATGGATGAGTGGAGAGTTTTTGGATTGCTTGAAACGCGAACGAGATATTTCCATTAAACCCATGTTAAGTGGCGGAAAAATTGCATTCAGGTAGAATCCCGCCTTAAGTATACTGGGCAGGTGTACATGTATACAAAATTAATATTATTTATTGTAAATATGTATGGTCAAAACACTGACATACCCCCATCACTATAGCCTTCATCTGTGATGATTTCAAGAATTCTATCAAATGCATTCTCAAAGTCAACAATTTTCTGGTAAAAAGAGAGAAACATTCCATGATAATTATTAGAAATTCCTAGACCAATAAAAAAATATACATTTAAAAGCTACTACATCATTGCATTGTGCGGTTCCAGAAAATATTTATCCATGCCCACCCAAAGGAAGTTCATTGGAAATTCTGAGGAGGAGGGGGCTCTCAAAAGCCAACATTTTAAAGGAAAGTATGAAGTGAAACTGGAATTTTCAGGGGAAGGGTGGGGATTCAAAGCAAAAAAACGTCTGTGGGAGGGGGGTATGGATATTTTTCTCCTGGAAAAAAACAACCTCTCAATCAGATCGCTCGCCTGAAGCCTACAGTAAGAACTAACTACAGCATTTGTTTACCTGTTTGGCGGCATTTTAGAGTACTTTGTAAGTTGAATCAAACAATCAAAGTCCCTGAAAACAACAACTGGAGAACTTAGGTAATTTACTTTTATATAAATTCATGGATCGCGAAATAAATCATGCCAACGGTCATGCATACATGTATTGTTGAGGATTTAATTTAATTATGTGATTAAATCATGGAATTATTTTTAAGTTCTGAAGCCAAACTATGTTAATAATTATTTATTAAAATTCCTTATATTACACTGATGCCCGATGTACGACAGTACCCTCATTTCCTGATAATTTCTCTGCTATCTAGACACGGCTAAATCCATCAGTCCTGGATACACCTGCATACACCAAACAAAAACAACACAATACCTTATTTGATTAAAAAAATCACAACATGGTTACACAAAATATGGTCAAGAAAATAATAACGGCTGTGCAGAGCAATAATTGAAACTCTCGTTCTTACACATAGGGCTGACTAAAATGCATCTGCTGGATCTGATGACGTGAAAACATCAATCATAATTATTTTATTGTGCTATATCAGTTTTTTTGTTAACAGTGAAGATGACGCTTGAAAACTTAGATTGCCGACTCAACAAAGTTTTTGATTAATGTTTGAACAAATCTTTTTGACTAACTTTGATTGGGTTCAGCGTTTTGTGGCGCTCACATTTGAACTAGACTAGGAAACTAAAACCATTCCAATTGGAACGGACTCACTGCTTTGCTCTGCCCCTACTTCCTTGACTGGCCGACACCACTCCTTGGATTTTGATTGGTTCAAGCTCAAACGGAACCCATCTGAAAGTCGTTCAAAAAAGTGTCCAAAAATATGTCAAAATATGAATCAAAAACTTTGTCGAGTGGGCAACGGTAGCGTCATCTTCACTGTAACAACACATAGCACGCTCGTTATTGAAGCTACATGAATTTAAGTATAATTTAAATTTTAAAAATAAGAATTAAAAAAGAGAGAAAAAAAAAAAAAAAACATGGGCGGATGGCCTGCGTATTTGTGAATGATTTTTATAATAATCATTAAATTTAACTTTATAATTAACAAGCTTGGTGTCTGAAAGGAAAATAACTTGATAAATATAACTGTAATTATCCTGTTTATTTGTCAGCAATACTGTAAGAAGTTTTGAACAGTAGGGCAGCTGACCTGTAATTCATATTCGCTGAAACAGGGAAACCATCAAAAAAAAAAAATATCACACAAAATCAAATAAACATGCACAGATGACATAAAGGAAATACATTGTCCCACAGTTTATAATTTAACTTACACCTTACCGTCCAAGGGAAAAAGCTCTATTTACCATACGCCGCCCCCCCCCCCCCCCCCCCCTCTATTCACTATCGGTTGGGTCTGCCTTCGTTCTATCTCTCCCCTCAGCACCCCCACTGCCCTCCTGGTCCCAGCCACGTGTCGGGACCCCCACTCTGGTCTCTTGACCGCTCTATTAAAAAGCCCCCTTATTAATCCTTATAATTCAGATATAAGTCCCCCTCCCATCACCCCAAACCTTTGTGCACTTCTCCAATCTTTTTTTGTAATTGCAAGCCTGTACCACTTCTCTTTTAAGCCATCCTCCCCTGTTCGTCAGACTGATGTAATAATACTAGTGTCTTTAAAGAAATAACTTTTCTGTTGGTTTTTCAGTCAGCTTTGCATGGAAACATGGTCTTTTAATTTCTCCGGAACTACGAATGGTGTATCGTGGAGTTAAATTAGGATATAAATACATTGCAGTTTGGTAGACGGTGATTATATAACCCATCGCTTGGTTCTGTGTAATAGTTTGTGGGTGTAATGAGGAGGGTGAATAGGGGTATTGCGAATTCGCTAATTCCTCTATCCATTATATGTTTGGGTTGATTCCCAGATGTAATTCGGCACAATCCGCAAATAATTTTTGCTAAAATCCGAATGCCGCGAAACCTTTCAGGCTCATAATGGACACGCTGTGTATGATGTTAACCTACAATGACAGCCTATACCGGCCATAAACCGGACCAAGAGGGAAACCAACGAACTGTGTCCCACTTGTGACGTTCATCACTTTTAATGACCAGCGGATGTCTTTGATAATCAACTGATAGAGTTGGAAAAATTGTCTAAGCAAACCATGCCCTAATCCGATCACGGAAATTCGTTAAATTGGAACCGAGAGATACACACACAACACCTTGGGATTTTTTCGCTCCAAAATCACCAAAAAACCGCGACCTTCACGAGACCATTGACACTCTTTGTCAATAAAGAAAATTCCCTTTTCCCCCCGCCCAACCTTTGAAAGAAGTTAAAAACTAACTTTTGTTCAACAAAGTGGAAACAAGAGGCTACTGAAAGGCCAACAAAACAACAAAAATAAAATGAGAGAAAAAGGTAGAGCAAGAACGGCAAAAAAAAAGATAAAGGAAAAGAAAAGCCTAAAGTCAGGTGGAGTTTTTTCACAAACCCAAAAACTATGTCCCAAATTTTTGAGTTTTCTGCGCATTGCCCGAGTAGAAAAAATATTTAATTTTTGTTGCCTTTTACGTAAAAGGGGATGGTAGTTTTGCCGTGGTTTTAAACTAAGGTGTTATTAGACAGTTTGACATTAAAACTGTCGAGATAATGCCAGAAATAGGCATCTGGGATGTAGATTGGATTGCCGCTTTATTTGGGGGAAAAGCCTGGGTGTCAAATGGTTTCTCCTGTTTATTTTTCATTTCTTTCTCTTCAACCTACACGTCTCTTTTTTCTCTTATTAACAAAGGACGAGATAACATCGGACTGCCGTGAAGGTTGGGTGCAGCAACCATCTGCAGACGGGAGTTTTCCTAAGGGAAGGTTATGTAGGGTCTATTAACAGAAGAAATGAGAAAAATTTTTTTATTTAAAAATATAAGACATCGGTAAATAATGCGCCTTTACTAAAAGCGAGCAATTTGAGGATCATTGAATTTTTTTTTTAGTTTTTTAGGTTGCTATGAGTTTGTCACAATAAAAAAAATTAAAAAACATAAAAAAAAGATTGTGTCCAAAACAGTTGGCAATAATTGTAGGTGGATTTTTTGTTGTATAGAAATTTCTAAATTTCGATAAATCTCATCACGAACTTAGTATATACTATTGTACTCATTTTTACTCATTCCTTTTTAAACCGTCAGTGTGTTGTTTCACTCAGGTGGGCTACTCATTTTTCACTGCGCGTGTTTAACGCATCCTGGGAGGTCCCCAGGGTTACTACTCATGGGTAACTGCATGGTGTGGGGGTGGGGCGCGTTGTTTGACTCATTACTCGGTTTACTCTCGGGTTTTCTAACGCATTTGGGGACCTTCACGGGGACGCAGGGGGACGCCAGGCGGTATCGCAGCGGGCTGATGAACGCAGGGGTACTCCGGTTTACCCCCTTACTGCAGTGGGCAACTCATGGGGAACTCAGGTGGTGCGCATGAAACCCATAGATACAATTGGCGGCTAGATGCTGTGAAATAATATCTAGGTTTAAATTTTATGTTTTAGTACAAATGGACTGATTTTTTTTTCTCAATAAGCGCAACACATGACTTGCGATTTAATCTGTTGATAGTAAATGGTTGGAACCCAGGAGTATAAGAGTAGTTTATTCTAGAATGCATCATCTAGGCTGAGTGTAGTCCCTGAAGCAGGGCTGTTGTGGTTGACTGAACGTTTCCGAAAACCTGAGCGGAAGTCATCTTCAGAGTCTAAGTCACTCTTACTATTTTTTTTATTAATCTCCAAAATGTTCTCGTCTTCTGAAGAAAGTCCATATTTGCTACGGAAAAGCCTGACTGATAAGGAAGGATGGAAAATCCACGATCCTAACAATAATACATAAGCAAAACAAATTCTCTTAAATCCGGTCCTAAGACAAAATCGCCAACCCTCCTTAATCGCCACTGCCGTCTACAGGATCCTCAAATTCGTGGAAATTGATACAATTGAATCCTGTAATCCGAACCAATTTTTGTTTGTCCAAGAATACCACCGATTCACCGCAAACACACCTATTCACCCACCCATCTGTAATAGTAAAGTTTGAAAAATGAATGTGAATTGTTCCTCGAAAAATTTATGTATTGAGAAATAGTCAAGCCCCCCCTCTCTCCTCCTCTAAGCTCTTTTCTTTGCTCACACGCTATCTATAAACTTAAAAGTAAAGCCACCCCCAAGCGTCATCGACCCCGGTTTCCTCCTTGTCTTGGATGCTCTTCGTAGCAGATTCCTCGTCATTTAGCTCCCTAATAAAAATTCTAGCAAATATTTACCTCGCGTCACTCCTAACATCCCGCGTTTTCCGTGTCTCACCTCCCCTTGTCTTGCTCGCTCTCCCTCTGTCCCTCTATTCCCGTTTCCTCTAGAAATTTCAAGGCCAGCCCCCCCCCCCCCCCCCCTTCTTGAGGGCTGAAATTAAATAGGCTCCGGGGGGGTGGGCTTAATAGAGCTTTTACCGGTACATGTAAGTGTGTAAATGAAACTGCAAGTAATTTTTCCATAAATTAATAATTAACAAAAAATTATATATTCAATTTAAAACTTTATACCTATCTAATCAGACCAAGTAATCAAAGTGAACATTATCAGTTTTCTTTCCTTATAAACATCTCAGTTGAACTAAACCCTCCTAAACCAACAATCTTGCCCACGTTTGCAGTCCCCCCCCTGAGCCAGCGTCAAGGCCTCCGCACCCTCATCTGAACAAATAAAATTGATCAAACTCAATTCTCATCCTCTCGCATTCCCAATTACATTGTCTATAATTTTATCAAGGTGAATTTGATTCTCACAACTCTCTTCACTCCCAAGAGTGCTAAGTTTCAAAACTGAAAGTAACTGTATCAACTAAGCTTTTCAATATTTTGAATGGTCCCACAAACAAACCAGGCGCTAAAAAATTAACGGTTCGCCAGTGCTGATTTTGCGAGGGTCGCCATTGGCGATTTAAAACTGACCAGGGCGACTAAAAGTTGAGGTTTGATCGCCGCGAAGGGGCGACTAACGACGATATTAGCTTAGAAAAAGTGCCAAGAACAAAGTCTAAATAAAAATACAAATATGTGAGTTAAATTGGACCTATACCTTTCCCTTTTCTTTAGTTCCGTTCACTCTAAGTTCATCCCTTTAGTGGATTTTTTAGTTCTTAACAAGCCGATTTAATGGTTTCATAAGTATCTTAGAAGATCGATCCAACAAATAAATCTGGACGCCCATTTTGATTTGTTATTGCCTATCGTGACTTCCTTCTTACCTCAGAGTTTCTGTGCGGCACGTTTTGCGAGTCCGCACATCATTTTCATCGTCAACATGACTTGCCTTCTCGCCAGTTTGTAGACATAGAAATCGGGGATTTTCCTCCAAGGATGTGAGATTGCTGACCACTTTGGGCTTGGTCCAAAACAAACTAAACCAAGGAAGTGCCCATAGAAGTACCAAACAGCTTCGAAAAGTCAACGGGTATTTCAGAAAAGGCTGGACTCAGGAAGAGGCAGATGGTTTTGTTGTCGCAAGGGATAACGCAATGGTTTTTTGTCTTTGTATAAAGAGGCGGTAGATAATTAAACCGTTTATTCAAGTAAATACAGTATGTTTTTTAGAATCAACTTTTGAAGAAAATAAGGGCCAACTTTATTTTGGCTTGGGCCACTACGAATTCTCCAAGGACAACTAGCCCGACTGGCCACCAAGGCACTGGAGTTTAATTTTTAGCCGTGACAACAAACTAGGATTTTTATCCACAGACTCAAAAGGTATAACGGCTATTATTTTTTTAATTAATGACTCAAAGTTTGACTCTGGGAGTGAAAAAAGATCCTACAGCTTTTCCCAAAAAAAATATTGTAAGGCTCCCTCAGAAAAAATCTTGGGGGCTCCCATCAATTTGCAGGTTTCAGAAAAGTATCCATACCCACCGCCTCCCAAGGAAGGTCATTGAAATTCTGAGGGAGTAGGGGGGTCTCAAAAGCCAAAATTTTTAAAAGGAAAAAGAAAATTTGTTAGTGAAAAAAGGAAAAGGAAGCTAAAAGAATGACTTGTAGAATTTCCAGAGGGGTGGGGGTCCAAACCAAAAAACCTATCCGCTACGGGAGGGGGGGAGGGGGAGTAGCATGGATTATTTCTTGAATCACCTAATGACGGCTGGGGCAAAAATGACAGTAACCATAAAGATGACTGTTTCTTTGTTGCCTAAAGTCACAAGTTTACAGTGTACATTGTTAAGTAAGTAGTTCTAGGGCTGGCAGGATCACACTGGGTAGAGGACATGAACTTGACCGTCCTCTCTCTGGGAGTAATCAAGATCTTTGTTTTTGCCTCCACGACCTTTTTTTATAGCAGAGTTTGGTATAAAAAAATAATACCTTCGGGCCAATTTACATGGCAAATTTTTCAGCCCAGGTTTAGGGAGGGCGGCTGAGATTTTCAGCCCCTGGCTTCTGAAACAGAAACCTGCTTGAAATGAAGTTTGGCGATGACGACGGAACATAGGTTTCCAGCCTGGGCTGAAATACAGCCTGGGGAATCTTCAGGCCCGGTTAAACAAGACACCTGAAAAAGTCCCCTATGAATGGTAACTCGGAATTGGAATTTTCATAAACCCGGACTTATGAAAAAAGACCTTGTCATGCAGCAGGTGTTAGTGGTTTTCAATCGACACAAGTATGGCGGCTTATAATATTTCAATTTTCATTCTTGGGTCAAAATTCTTCTTGTAACTGCAAACAAGATTGCCAGCTGAAATTTCAGCCCGGGGGTGATATTTGCCGATGTAATCGGCCCATTAGATGGTGGGGATTAATCATTGTAGGAATTGCAAGGCGATTGACAACTGAAAGATCACTAAAAACAATCCAGCATTTCTGCTAGTGGATCAGGCTTACACTATTCTTACCTAGGCCTGGATCAAGCTGAGAGGCATTTACAGAGCAAAGTTTGGCAAAAAAGCTAAACCAGTGATTTCATGTATGCATTCCCTAAAATGGTTAAATAACAAAATAATGAATTTGTGTAACTGAATTGTAACTAATGAATTCAAACTAAACACCAAATTCTGCACTTGTCAGATCTTCGTTGTAAAAACTTAAAATTTGGCAATGTTCTTGCTGTATTGCCCGGTATATATGTACCGTATTCACATCGAAAAAGCAGCCTCCCATGAATAAGCCGCCGCGCCCAAGTAAGCACGACATATGAGAGCTAAAAATACTAATAAGTTCTGCACTTGAATAAGCGCCACACCCTCAACTAACAGTGGCGGCGCTTATTTGAAGCATGTGAGCTCTTGAGTGGTGCTTTATCTAAAAGGCGGCCCGATGAGGCTACGTGATTCACAAGGGGGGGGAATGTGGAAGGAGCCAGTGAAATTTTACATTTTTAACCTGAGTTTTCTGTTTTTGCATTAATTTTGTTATCGGTTTTTTTTTTAGAAAAAAAGAGTAGTTAGATTTACATACATGTACATGTATGGATTTATTCAAAAATGCTGTTTTTAATGAGTCTTTTAGATAAAGCGCCTCCTCCAATTAAGTGCCGCCCTCGAGAATAAGCAGCGCATCAAAAAGTCGAAACAATTTTTCAAATAAATACGGCATGTGATCTATATTAACTTTTTCTGGGAATGTAAGGAATATCATTCTTTCTCTGTACAATTAACAAGTGCTGGTAACAAAGTTTTTTTTTTTTCTCGTGAATATACAGTGTAAACAGGTAGATCATCTTACCTGGTCTGTTTGTAAAACCAGTTATTATCAGATCCATGGACTGTGTTCCAACTTCTAGACGGAATTTCTGAAACCAAACAACACCAAATTATTTTGGTGAAAATTTGTGATGCCGGATGTGTCAAAATGGAGTAAAAATTTCTGTGATGCTTGCCTGTGGAAATTTATCAACATTTCTGTGATGCCCGACATAGTTGAAATTAATTTTAGTGAAAAATTTTCATCACACCGGACCTGTCGATATTTTTGGGGAAAATTTTCTATGACCTGCGGCCCTGTGGATATTTTTGGAACTAAATTTTCAATCACCGCGGACCTGTGGATATTTTTTGGAAAATTTTCATGACCGCGGACGTGTGGATATTTTTTGGAAAATTTTCATCACCCCGGACCTGTGGATATTTTTGGAAAATTTTCATGAATCGCGGACCTGTGGATATTTTTGGAAAATTTTCATCACCCCGGACCTGTGGATATTTTTGGAAAATTTTCATCACCGCGGACCTGTGGATATTTTTGGAAAATTTTCATGACCGCCGGACCTGTCGATATTTTTGGAAAATTTTCATGACCGCGGACATGTGGATATTTTTTGGAATATTTTCATGACCGCGGACCTGTGGATATTTTTGGAAAATTTTCATCATCCCGGACCTGTGGATATTTTTGGAAAATTTTTCATGACCGCGGAACAGTGGATATTTTTGGAAAATTTTGATGACCGCAGACCTGTGGATATTTTTGGAAAATTTTCATCACCCCGGACCTGTTGATATTTTTGGAAAATTTTCAAGACCGCAGACCTGTGGATATTTTTGGAAAATTTTCATGACCGCGGACCTGTGGATATTTTTGGAAAATTTTGATGACCGCAGACCTGTGGATATTTTTGGAAAATTTTATCACCCCGGACCTGTGGATATTTTTGGAAAATTTTCATGACCGCGGACCAGTGGATATTTTTGTAAAATTTTGATGACCGCGGACCTGTGGATATTTTTGGAAAATTTTCATCACCCCGGACCTGTTGATATTTTTGGAAAATTTTCATCACCCCGGACCTGTGGATATTTTTAGGAAATTTTCATGACCGCGGACCTGTGGATATTTTTGGAAAATTTTGATAACCCCGCACCTGTGGATATTTTTGGAAAATTTTCATCACCCCGGACCTGTGGATATTTTTGGAAAATTTTCATGACCGCGGACCTGTGGATATTTTTGGAAAATTTTCATAACCCCGGACCTGTGGATATTTTTGGAAAACTTTCATCACCCCGGACCTGTGGATATTTTTGGAAAATTTTCATCACCCCGGACCTGTCGATATTTTTGGAAAATTTTCATGACTGCGCACCTGTGGATATTTTTGGAAAATTTTCATCACCCCGGACCTGTGGATATTTTTGGAAAATTTTTATGACCGCGAACCTGTGGATATTTTTGGAAAATTTTCATCACCCCGGACCTGTGGATATTTTTGGAAAATTTTCATCACCGCGGACCTGTTGATATTTTTGGACATTTTCATGACCGCGGACCTGTGGATATTTTTGGAAAATTTTTGATGACCGCTCCGGACCTGTGGATATTTTTGGAAAATTTCATCACCCGGACCTGTGGATATTTTTGGAAAATTTTCATCACCCCGGACCTGTGGATATTTTTGGAAAATTTTTCATCACCCTGGACCTGTCGATATTTTTGGAAAATTTCATCACCCCGGCTCGATATACCAGCCGCTGTTGGAAAATGAGCCCACTCATCCCCCGAAGGCACCTGGAGTCGTGAGCTTGGACAATTTTCATCACCCTAGCACGAATCTACAGGCATAAATTATCTTTTACGGATGCAAAGTGTTTGGGCAGTCGTCTAAACGGTCTTCAAGAGACATTTAGCTTGAAACTCCTGCAGGATCGTTGGATGTCATTAATGGGCATGCAATTTCCGACAGGATGACTCCGCAAAGGCATCACGGCGCGCTAGTCGGGGAGCTAAGCACTTCAAACCCACAGGCATAAAGATCCATTGGACATCTCATGTCATACAATACACAAAACAGTCGGTTAACTGTGTGATGAAATTTTTCCGGCGTTCGATCGTCTACGTGTGGTGCCGAGCATTTAGCCTTGGCAATTGCATCGAAATATATGCTTGCACGGACTGTCATGTTACATCGTATTTGGACATCCCGGTTTTCCGTCTATAGCTTCACACGAAACAGGATGGAATATTCAGATCAGATCCGCTTTCGAAGATGAAATACGATCACGGAAAGTTGATACGTCACAGAAGTCCGGGGTGCGAAGCTCACTACAGCCGTTCTTCTCGGGAAGGCAACTAATGAGATCGGCGGAAATCTAGCCTATGATCACCGCTGATCTGTCGATATTTTTGAAAATTTTCATCACTCGGCCTGTGGATATTTGATGGAAATTTTCATCACCCCGACCTATACTTTTGGAAAATTTTCAAGACTGCAGACATTCGATGTTTTTGAAAATTTTCATGACTCGCGGCCTGTGGATATTTTGGACAGATTTTCATCACCCCGGACCTGTTGATATTTTTGGAAATATTTCATCAGAGTCATATTTTTGGAAAATTCATGAGCAGAGCCTGTGAATAGTTTTCTATTTCAGGAGCTTAATATTTTTGGAAAATTTTCATACGCGAGCCTGTGCGAAAAATTGTCATCACCCCAGACCTGCGATATTTCTGTGTTTTCATGACCGCGGAGCTGTGGATATTTTCTCGGAAAATTTTGAGACGACCGGACTCGAGAGATTTTTGGCGGAAATTTTCATCACCCTGGAGCTGTCGATATTTTGGAAAATTTTCATCACCCCGACCTGTGGATATTTTTGGAAAATTTTCATGACCCCGGACCTGTGAATATTTTTTGGAAATTTTCAAGACTGCAGACCTGTCGATGTTTTTGGAAATTTTCATGACCGCAGACCTGTGGATATTTTTGGACAATTTTCATCACCCCGGACCTGTTGATATTTTGGAAATTTTCATCACCCCGGACCTGTCGATATTTTTGGAAAATTTTCATGACCGCAGACCGCTGTGAATATTTTTTGGAAAATTTTCTTCACCCCGGAGCTGTCGATATTTTTTGGAAAATTTTCATGACCGCGGAGCTGTGGATATTTTTTGGAAAATTTTCATCACCCTGGACCTGTGGATATTTTTTTGGAAAATTTTCATCACCCCGGACCTGTGGATAATTTTTGGAAAATTTTCATGACCGCGGACCTGTCGATATTTTTGGAAAATTTTCATGACCGCGTACCTGTCGATATTTTTGGAAAATTTTCATCTCCCCAGACCTGTCGATATTTTTGGAAAATTTTCATCTCCCCGGACCTGTGGATATTTTTTGGAAAATTTTCATCACCCCGGACCTGTGGATATTTTTGGAAAATTTTCATGACCGCGGACCTGTGGATATTTTTGGAAAATTTTCATCACCCCGGACCTGTCGATATTTTTTGGAAAATTTTCATGACCGCGGACCTGCGGATATTTTTTGGAAATTTTCATCACCCCGGACCTGTGGTTATTTTTGGAAAATTTTCATCACCCCGGACCTGTCAATATTTTTGGAAAATTTTCATCACCCCGGACCTGTCGATATTTTTGGAAAAATTTCATGACCGCGGACCTGTGGATAATTTTGTAAATTTTTCATGACCGCGGACCTGTGGATATTTTTGGAAAATTTTCATGACCGCGGACCTGCGGATATTTTTGGAAAATTTTCATCACCCGGACCTGTGGTTATTTTTGGACAATTATCATCACCCCGGACCTGTCGATATTTTTGGAAAATTTTCATGACCGCGGACCTGTCTATATTTAGTGAACATTTTCCTGATGCCAGACCTGTATTTCTGTGATGCCGGAGCTGTTGAAATTTTGTGAAAATTTATGGATGCTGGACCTGTTGAAATTTTATAAAAATTTCTGTGATACCGGAGCTGTTGAAATGTTGTGAAAATTTATGTGATGCCGGACCTGTTGAAATTTTGTGAAAACTTCTGTTATGCCGGACCTGTTGAAATTAAGTGAAAATTTCTGTGATAACGGACCTGCCGAAATTACCGTAAACACCGGCGTATAAGCCACACCTTTTTCCCCAGAAATTTCATTTCAAATCGAGGGTGCGGCTTATCTGCGAGAACATCTATAAAAGGTTCTGTAAATTTTCCCAATCAACACTTTTTACACCAAAACTATAAACTTACAACACAAAACAATAATATTATAAGAGAGCGAGACTGGTTGTTTGCAGTGTTGCCGAGGATGTATAATGGCAGAAATGTCGAACTTGTTCTCAAACTCCCTTTGAGCAATGAGTAATAATTGTCTCCTATGGATGGCTTCCAGACATCTTTGTAGACGTGAATGGGTGATAACCACGAACAGCCGAAGAGAACTCAAACTTCTCCATTTGACAAGCGAAGAACACAAACAAGGCACTGTAAACCATAATATTTATTTTCCTCGCCCCAGGCCTGACACGGCAGGGTGCTGATGAAATGCCCAGTTACCAAGCTCTTGACGCAATGAAGCATGCTTTTGTGTTGACACGGAAACTTCCCTCAAAAAACTAACTTGAATGGAGAAATGATGACAAAAAACTTCCATGGAGAGAACAATCATGTGCTGGCCAGTAGGTGTTCATGCCCTTCACATAATAACAGAGTTGAAATTACGTGTAAAAGAAACTATTATTTAAAACGTGATCGACACGAATGATTGATACAAACTTTGTACACTCGATATGATTGATAGCATTCATCGTTATTAACTTATGTTTATTGAAGCAAAGTTTTTTTTTTAAGACTCGACTGTGAACTTTTTTAGTTTAGAGCTTATAAACTCGGGGTCCAGCTTACAGTATCTGCGAGTGCGGCTTATACGCCGGTGTTTACGGTAAGTGAAAATTTTTGTGATGACGACCTATTGAAATTTTGTGACAAGGGGTACTCAGGAGTAAATAAGGGGCGGGAAGTCTATGGGAGGCAGGAGAAGACAGGGCGGGAAGTGGGAAGCGGGTGTCCCAAGGTGGTGGGATCTGTAATAGTACATTGTCTCATATGCCTCGAGTAGGGAACCAATCAGATTGTCAAAATTGCAATATCCTGTAGTGAGTATATCACTGTATAATGTTGTTTGGTCATCCTGGACAACGTACAAAACTAATTATATGTTCTAATACTTTAAGCAGTCAACAAACAACACACAAAATCGGGTGATACATAATGTAGCAGTACATCATGTCAAGCAAATTGGGCTAATCCGTATAATACATGTACATGTAGATCAACAATCCCCTTGTTATACCCCTGAAAGTCATGTTCCCTCCCCTAGGGATGGAGGGACAGGCTATAACATTGCAGTGATCATGTGCTTATATTAAATGAGATAAGATGCGATAAACTTAATAACTTGTTGTTCTTAATGGAACCCGGATGTAATTAACAATTAGATTATGAGCTCGAGATTTCTATGATGTGATAGTTGATGAGGCCGTAGGCCTCATCAACTATCACATCATAGAAATCTCGAGCTCATAATCTAATTGTTTTAGTAAAAATTATAACAATTTTATTGTCTTGTATTAACTCTAAATTATCTTCCAACATTTCGGAGAAATGAGAAGAAACCGCAACTTTGTAGACGACCTCCAGTCACTGCACACTAATGGCTGATAGTGTACAAGTAGCTCAGCCAATCAGATTGTCTCATTTGCATTAGTATACTAGTAGATTTTTACTAATAAGTAATATATATAGGATATCATTATATGACATAGCATTTTAGAGTGCGAATACGCATCAAAACGAAAGGCTCGAAAAATAAATACTGAATCATAAAAATACCCAGCCGTATCACATGTACATGTACAATTTTCCGCTGTATAACCTGCATGAATAATACATCGATTGGTGCACAGAGATATGAAATTTATCTTTGAATATCAATTCGATATCTCACGAGTGAGTGCAGTAAACGAGGGAGATATCGATATGAACACGAGAAGATAAATTTCATATCCCAAGCAACAGTGGTACTATTATTCTGTTTATTTATAAACATTGATACTAATCGGAAAATTTATGACGATTTTCCAAAGATTTCTGACCATTTTCTGAAGATTTCCAAAGATTGCTAAGGAAGATCCAAAGATTTTTCGACTGAATCCGGCCAAAGGAATAGCAGCATTACACGCACGTACATGTAAAATGCGTGTACAAGACGCAATTTACACGCGCGTTACCCGTGAGTGCATGTATAAAAATACACGCAATTTCTCAGAAAGTGCGTGTAAAATGTTTGAATTTTAAGAACATGTTATTTATTTTTTGTGGGATAAAACTCACTGCAAAAAATGCTGGTTAAATTTACTTTGATATAAAATACAAAACTTGAGAGCTCTGAGGCTTATTTGATGAAGGTAAAAATCTGTCGTCGGATTTCAAAATTATTATGGACATTTTTGATAATAAAATGAAGTTTTAAAAATATGCCGATATCTCAAACGTTTTTAGTTCCACAAAAAAATAAATAACATGTTCTTAAAATTCAAACAATGTTCATTTATGATACCAAAAATCAAAGAAATCGGTTAATTTTGTTCTGCTAAAAATGTAACCAATTACGGGCCACCTCAATGCACTGTCACGTTGCACGCTATATAAATAAATAAACAAAACTATTGTATTCTCGAATGCACATTCTCTACAGCATCATAACAAACCGTCTGGGTTACATTTAAAAGTAAAACAGAATACTAACCTTTGACAGAGACTTTAGAGCGCGTACAGCATCTCTCCTGTCTTCTAGAAGAGTCGAGGAAGCTACACGGTCACACAATCTTTCAACCTGCGTGAATAACCACAGTCAAAATCGCAATCAGAGAGAGTCACATACTGTAGATCATAACCAAGCACATGTATACGCACCGTTTCATGAGCAGATGGTTGAGAACCGGCTTGCTGATTGCCCAAAACTGACTTGAATCCCCTCGAAAGATACTCCATCTTTGTTTTCCGTTCGTAAATTTATTCGTACGCATGCGCGCGACGTGGCAAAACTCCCTTGGTAACCAGGCCGGACATGAAGTGGCGTTCAAATGTACAGCGGCTTCCCGCCAAAGAACAACTGGCTACACTTTTTTCGTGGCAAAAGACGATTTGTTGTTCTGAAAAATTTTACATTTCAAGCTGTTTACTAATTAATGATTTGATCAATTTAGACGCGTTTGATAACAGTTCACTTCTGTACAGGCATCGGTGTCGTTTTTTTGCAAAGGAAAGGTGGCAAACGAGATGGCTTTTCGAAGTGCTGTGATATGTTCAGTCGTGATGGCTTTTCTGAGCTTTACAGCGCTCGCTTTTCAGGATGGAGAACCGATGCGCTTTGAGACGCCGAAAATGAACGAAGAAGAACAACATTCACAGCACACTCCTAAGTCATTTGCGATGACGTGTGATTTTTGTACTGCGATCGCTTTTCAGGTAATTGAATAGTCACAGATTTGTGGCAAATTGTAAAGTTGATTTTTACGCTTATTTAGCACGAATGCGGCGATCAATTTAATGTCATTAACGGCGGTTGAACCAATAAAATACCTGCTAATTTTCAGATGATGTAACTTAACCTGGCAAAATAGGTTATTTTTTATTGTTCGTCGGGTCACTGCCTCTCAAGTAATAAGCTTATAGTTTATGAATTGCCTTAATGTTTTGGTCGAACATAAGCTTACATTCAAAAATCAAACTGTGTGTCATAAAGAGAGCAAGGGTAACATTTGAAATCAGAGTAGTCACGATTTTTAACACCTGTAGAGTACACACTCCAAGAAAAGAGGCAGGGTATTGAGCTGGGGGGAGGGGTTACAATGTAGTTTACACTGGGGGGGAGGGGTTAGTTTACACTGTAGCTTAAAACTTTGTACTCCTTCCAACCAAGAATCTCATCAGTGATGACTATTTAACAATAATTAGTAAAAGACAAGCTCGAGGTTTAAGTCAGCTGATAGTTCGCGACGGGCAAAGCCCTGAGCCAACTACATGTACCAAAGTGTCGCAGAAACCGATACAATGATGCATACTAATCACACCATGTTCTGACAAACTGCTGTCTACCGATAATTAGACGGCCCCCCTGCAGCCAATCAGATTGTGTGTTTACCTCATAGTCGGTCAGTGGGTTATACTAAACAGTTATATGACTGTTAGTCCTGAGAATTTGGTGATATCGTGTTGTTGTATCACCAAACTCTCAGAACTGACATAAAGGAAATGTATGGCGATCAGTTAGGAGAAGTAATATATTGATCTTGGGATGAAAATGTTTTAGCTACTGAGCCTAGAGAAACAACACACAGTTTTTTTCTGTCAATTGAAATAATTTTCTCATTTGCATTACCTTGTGTTTGACCAGTGATCTTTTCTTGTAGATGAGTAACGCTTTGCGCAAGGCTGAAGATAAGAGGCCATCTCTGAAAGGAAAGCCTCTGCCAGAGTCTGATTATCTTGATGTGTTTGAAACTGTTTGTGACAAATCCTGGGATGAGTAAGTATGAATGGCCAAACTGAACAAGAAAATATCCATGCAAGGGTGTTTGGTGTTTAACCCGCCTCCACCCCCCTGGAATTTCCAGTTTAGCTTCATAATTTTGGCTTTTGAGATCCCCCCCCCCCCCCCCCCCGCCACCCTCGGAATTTCCAATGACCTCACTTGGGGTGGTGTGGATATTTTCTGAAACTGGATATTGCAAACATCACACTGATACAGTCGGAATTCCCATAAGCGGACATCCCTGGGAAGCAGAGAATAGTTTCCGCAACTGGAGCTGTCCACTTACGGGAAAGTGTAAATTATACAGAGTTTGTATGAGCTAGAGTTAAAACAGGGTTTTGTCAAGGCAGCTGTTAGTAGAGCTGTCCGCTTACGAGAGTGTCCACTCAGAGAGCTTCGACCGTAGCTTGATTTCTAAGGGTACATGTTACACCCACAGAGAGAATCATTTGCATGATGAAAGCAGCATGATTTTGTAACGTTTTTGTTCTCCACATGTTGACTTGATGTTATCTCTTGCAGCTATGGTTTAAAGACAGTTAATGGAGTAAACCGCTTGTCTGGCCCGGGTCTGGAAGCTAAGGATTTCCCTGGTATGATGCAAGGAGGTGGCAAATGGCCAGGAAGGTGGGTCCAGTAATCATGCTTCTAAAAACCTAGTTAAAATTAATATTACCAAGCACGCACAAGGCCCTACACTGTATATACTCAGTGACTGACTGGTGTGTGGAAGGTCATAGGTTCAACTCCTGTTGGGAGAACTCCATTGGTTTTTTTCCGAGTAGCTTGTGTCACTGAAAAGTCTTTCTGAAGTTTGTTATCATTGTTATTATACCTCAGTATGCAGGTAGGCACCCTTCTACAATAGCCATGTACAGCTGAAATGTCACCTGTAGCCTGCAATGCAGGCGGTGTGTGGGCTTGCGATTGTTTATCTCCTTTGAGTGTTTCCAAGATGGTGACTTATAAACACTCGATGGAATATTCAGCGCTCGTTCGCCCAAAATATGCCTGTTTTGCAGGCTATGTCACCTGGTAAATATTGACTGAGCATATTCTCTTTTATTTTGTTTTCAAGACTTGCCCAAAAGTGTGGTAATCTGGTAGGAGATATCGGAGAAGATGAACTTTACGAGGAATACAGAGAGACAAGGGATCTCTTCAACTACTTGTGCAAAGAATATACCAAGGACTGCGTGAAAAAGGACAAGCAAGAATTATGATAAACACAAGACATAGTTCAGTTCATATGACGTTGTTCTTAAAAATATTTAATACAGTATGTAGAGAGGTTATATTTCAGTCATTTTAAATGAATTACGAGCAAAGTTTTCAAGAGATGTTTTCTAAGTTAAGCAAAACTCCTGAAATCCATTTTTGTGGTCAATTCAACCCATTTCAGCTTTCTATGGATAGATCGATCAAAATTATATTAAAAGGGGCCATTTTGGGTAAAACAAGGTTCTTTGCTTAACCCATTGACACCCAGGCTTTTCCCAAAAAGCGGCAATCTAACATCCCAGCTGCCTATTTCTGGCCATTATCTCGACAGTTTAATGTCAAACTGTCTAAAACTTAGTTTAAAACACGGCAACTAACATCCCCTTCTACGTAAAAGCAACAAATTCAATATTTTCCTCGGGCATGCGCAGAAATCAAAATTTGGACATAGTTTTTGGGTTTGAAAAACTCACCTGACTTTAGGCTTTTCTTTTCCTTTTATTTTTTTTTGCCGTTCTTGCTCTCCTTTTTCTCTCATTTTATTTTGTGGTTTTGTTGGCCTTTCAGTCGCCTTTGTTCACGTTGAAAAAGTTTTAACTTAAACGTTGGGAAAAGGGAATTTTTTTGACAAAGAGTGTCAATGGTAGTGAAGGTCGCGTTTTTTGGTGATTTTGGAGGAAAAAATCCAAGTTGTTTTGTGTGTATCTCTGGTCCAATTTAACGTTTCGTGCTCGTTTAGGCATGGTTTGTTAGACATTTTCCAACTCTATCCGTTGATTATCAAAGACATCCTCTGGCATTAAAAGTGATGACGTCACAAGTGGTACAAGTTCGTGGTCTCCTCTTGGCCGGTTATGGCCGGTATGGGCGTCAATGTGTTAATCAATGTAGCTTTACTAAAATTAAAAGATTCTGACCATTTTGGTCCCATATTGATGACATGTATCTTCAACTTCTTACGGTTTTGCCACATATATTTGTACCAAGAATGACAACATTTTACAAGTCATTGGAGTTCGACTTAAAAGTCAGAAAAAGTGTGGCGTACAGTTTGTTCTTCATATTACTTCTAGATTGCTGAGTACAAAATTATTTATTCATGAAATAAATGCTCTCGCCTCAAATTCCAGTTTGCACTTTGAGTAATCAACTTATTATTCAAGTTAATATCTGTTGTATTTGGTTGCTGATAAAATTAATAAAATAGAAATCATTTTTAACAATATCTGGTTGTGGTAAATTTCTAATCAAATGCCTTTTATTTTAGATCAACGTTTTGGGAATAACTCCTCTTTTTTTACACTAATGAATGAGTTATTCCTGAAACGTCAATCCAAATAATATAATTTTTAGCAATAATAATATCATTTTTACAATTTTTAAATAATAAATTATCTCCTAGTTGATGATTTTCTTTATTCTCATCACCTGTCTGCTTAACATTGTAGTGATCGTGTCAGGAGAAATTAGATATTGATCACTCAAAAATTGGAGAAATATAAGCTTACTTGTTCGACTGTGTATCTGAAATGTCCCACACTGCAATATGTCTATTCCGCCTGTTCATTATTCCACAAGTACTGACTTTTTACCCGCCAGTCGATTGGGTAAAAATATACATATTTTCCGTTTCTTTCACACGTCTCAGCCCATTTGGGCATCTCGCGTCGCCGTTGCCCGACGATTAGTCCCTCATTTTTCGGCCCCCATTTTTCTCAGGGTTCGAGCGCGCGCGAAAGTCACCTTCCACGAGGACACGCGTCGCGCGTTGCGTCTTTTCGTGGGAGACGATTTTCGCGCGCGCTCGCGTGTACTACCCTACGGCAAGAAATAAATGAATTGGATCGTTTTGCCTTCGATATAATCTAATCCTAGTTTTCGTTCTTTAGTTTACAACACCTGTAAGCGAATGAAATAACTCTTTTCGGCCGGCGATACACTCTCGGATAGTCGATATATAAAAGCTTACGTCTATAAACAAAATAAGTATTTAGTAAGTAGAATTCGACGTAAATAATTTTCTGAGCGGGTCTTCACTTTTTCAAACTGATAAACTTTACTAGAGAAAAAAAAAAAGAAGAAGAAGAAAGAAAAAAATTCGACCCTGCCAGGACTCGAACCTGGAATCCCCTGATTCGTAGTCAGATGCCTTATCCATTGGGCCACAGGGCCGTCACATGAAATAAAAGCAAAATTTAAGTTTATAAACTAATCATAATTGGACAAAGGCAAACAAATAAGACACTTTTATTCGCATAAATTTCAAACAAATGACAAACCTTCCAAATTGTCAAAGTTTTCGTACGATTAAACAACTGACCATTTTAAAATGCTGACCATTATGTGGATTAACAAGCCGCTAGCTAAAATACTGCAAATCAGCCGAAGAGGACTGGGAACGAGTCTTTTTCGCTCACTGGTCACTACGGGCGCGGGCAGCTGTCTTCTCAAACTTATAATATCCCATAATATTCATCTCAACGAAATCTCATGTTTTTAGTTTGTCTGGATAATAAAACGAAATGTCGCTCTGGGAAGTTTTCATTCTTCGTGTCTCTATCAAGAGAAAATAAGTGTGTGAAACTGGTCACTGACTTACACCGCCTTCCTTGATGCACCACCAAAATCTCATTACCAACACGAACAGAAATGTATCGTTACCAGTAAGGAGAATTAATGTTTCGAGCCAATCTCGTTCTTAGAGCCCTCGTTGCCCTTATCCAGCGGAACGGAAAACGAGATACTCTGGATAAAGCGTTCTGCCATGACATGCGCAGTAAAACCGGAAGTCCAAGAATCGTGTCATGGCGGAAGTATCTCGTTGCTCGTTCCGCCACTGGATAAGGGTAACGAGGACTCTGGGAACGAGATTGATTTCGAGCTTGTTTAGCTTCCACCGCTGTTTCTGTATCAACTTGTTTGTGTTACAAGAAACCAACATAACCAATAATTTACATACTCACTCCCATACCGGTAAAACCTGACCGGTAACTGACTGGCACGGAATATACCCAGGAATAAACTTATATGATGGATGAATAATATGACAATACTTCGACTAATTTAATTTATAGCTAACATAGAATATACCTGGCTTTTGACGCAGTAATTTATAACAACTTGAGCCAGACTCAAGCCGTTCTTCAATAGCTAGAATGCTAGAGTAGGAAGGAAGGAATATTGTGCAAGAGGGGAGGTGAGGTAAAAAAAATGACCTATTAAACAAAATTGTTCATAATGGCTATAGAAGGCGAGTATGGTTTTATTTTATTTTTTTAATGAAGATTCTTCCAACATAGGCTATCAGGGAAACAATCCTGAATTGAGCATTTTATTTTCCAATGAAACGTTCCTTAATTCGTGATTATCCTAAAGCGTTTTTTTATGGAACAGTTAAAAATTAATGAGGAAGCCATAGTCCACCTGTTGCTTGTGGCATCGAGTCTGTTTATTTAGTTAATTTGACTGTATATATATATTTTCAGTATAAATTAGCTTATTTCGTCGAGTATAACTGAGCCAAACCGGCTGTACGAGTCCAAGCGTCAGATCTGCTGAAGAAAATGAGATGATTTGGCTGCAACAAACCATTTGAAAGAAGCCGCGATGTGTTTGCGTCAATGTTAGAATCAATGGAGCTTCACGTTACCTGGGCATAAAGAAGCTAGATATAATATTACGAACTTGACGGTTGCTAGCCACAACACTAAGTCTCCATAAACGACGACTCAACCCAACCAGAACAAATGCGCTTCAAGTTGTTCAGCTTCCAACAGTTCTGACCGTAGATATCAATTTTGGCCGTGATCGATTTTAAGCGCGAAATTTCAGTCGCTTTTAACACCTGTTGAAATTGAGATGTTGGTCTGTCCCGCGAAGGAATAAAATCATGGGTAACACTGTGGATTGCTTCAGCTGTTTTGATGTCCCTGGTTTGGTGGTGACAGTCAAAACTGGAGATACCAAAGGCGGAGGCTTGCACAATAAAGCTTTTCTTACCATAATCGACGAAAAAGGAAATAGGTCTAAAGAATTGTGCCTACAAGGGTGTTGTGTGACGGTCTTCAAGAAGGGACATACGGATACCTTCAAGTTCTGCGAACCCATGAAAATTGGACGTTTTTGTAAGATTGAGTTCGTCCGACGCGACACGCCGGATCGGCGAAATTACGTAGAATGGTTTATCGAAACGATTGAAATTCGGCGTTACAGCGGAGAAGCAGATTACGAGGATTTTGTCTTCCCGTGTCATCGATGGATTAAGAACAAGCATCCTTTAATTTTGAGGACGTTCGATAGCACATTGCCTCAGTTTGATATCGAGACTGAGCAAAGGGAGACAGAATTGTTTTGGAAAAGAACTATGTACCGATATTACAGAAGAAGGCCTGGGGTCCCGCCGCAAGTGAGTAGTGAACATTAACTCTTCGTTTATTAAATTAATTTAGCTTACACTTTATTAATTTTAAATCTTGGCTTCGCATCCCCAATGTATAATACTTGGGGATTGATAATGTGCCAAAGTGAACGAATTTGATAAGCGTCTAACCAAACCAAACGGCTATCCAATTTATATACCTTATTCGTATTATTTTCTCGCGTCTTAATTTTCGTGATTTGAAAAAAATCGCGAAAATAAAGACGATATTTTAATTCGCAAAATGTTTAAGCCTTTGAGCCCTTTTTTTCTTTGAAATTGCGAAAATAAAGCCTCGCGAAATATGGGTCTATCGATTTCGTGAAATTAAGTACGCGCGAGTTTAAGTACGAATAAGGTATTTACAATAATAATTACTGTATTTTTAACACCATTGAGAGGTATTTTAGCGTTTACATAACTGCGGGTTCTGGAAAAACGCCAATTTCTAAGTTTTTCCTTTCAGAGAATAGCGTCTTCTGTAAAGTTTTATTTTGCGGTGTCATTTATTTTCTTGATAACATTCATAAATGAATCACGCAATTGTGAGAAGTCTACTTTCGCTATTGCTTCACGATCACCAAAAGCCCGCGTCAAGTACAGTCAATAATTAAGTTTTAGAGCCCTGTTTTAGAAAAACACATGCCTTGATATAGATATAATTATTAAACTGGTTTACAGCTTGATTTAAACAACCCTCAGTCGGGAAGACCTGTCTTTCCGACTGGTTTTTCACCTCCACGCCAGTTTTCACTTTTTAAAGAGTACTTCGTTGTTCCGCATTCATCAGAGAATATATGTTTCAGCTAGTAAGCCTTGAAAATGTGGTTTTAGCAAAATTCTGTTTTTCTCGGTGCTAGCACAGGCATGCACAGTGCAGTTTTGCGGGCTTCTTTCATAACATTGCAAGACGGCCCGTCCTGCAAACCAGGAAGGTTAAACAACTCAGGTGAATTAAGGCATGGGCCTAAATCTGTTCCATAAAAAAGTGAGGGGGTGGTCTAACTTTTTAAGCATTTTACATAGCACGGAATAACCTTGGGATATAATTAACAGCAATAAGTTATGGAACCTTAAATGTTGTTTAAGGTCGTATATTGTCACGTGACCTGTCAGGGCTATTTTTAGCTCAAAATTCTTTTTAGCAAAACGGCAACACTTTTAAATATTTTCTGAAGGCTGCTGATAGCTTTATGATGTTAAGACTACTAGATACATCATTTCTGTGCTTGGCCATTTTAAGATAATTCGAAATAAAAGTATGAAATACGAAATTACTTTTATAGGGGGACTGGGCACTAGTAAAAAATGCCGTTTATTTTCAAAATTAATGAAAAATTTAACAAAGGCCAAGCACAGATCTTTTGTTTTTACCATTTTGATTTATCTGGTAGCAGTAAAATTAAATGTCAATTGGTATAAACTGTTGCCATTTTCGTTCAAAGAGGTTTTTCGATTTTTGTGGCCGTAACAGGTCACGTGACCTAATTTGCATATGTCATCCATGTCAATATGACGAGATTTACAAACTTATTAGTCTGTCAAAGTTTTAGATTGTTAGGATTAAAGCCTCAGAACATAGACCACCCCTTAACTTTTTTAGAGCAAAAATGGGTAGGCCCATGCCTTAATATTCTTGAGAAAATGTTGCACGCATTGCCCTGTCCGGCAATTGCAATTGGACAAGTCTAATTTTATACAAGTTAATTATCAACTCTTGTAGTTGTCACAGTCGCAGCTGACGTTTACGAGTGTTAGCCGGCAGATAAAGTTTCGTTATTTGCAAAGAACCGAACAAATTGAAACTGTCTCAATATTCGATTGGTTCGTTTCAAAAATCTCGCTGCACCCCGAGTCATCTTTTTTTACTGGGCACGCTTGTGAACCGCTGGTCAAATGGAACGATGGCTCGTACAAATTGTACGGTCCTACTAAAATATATTCACATTTATCCCAACCGTACATTCAGCCTTTCTTTGTTGTACCTACATTTTCGCACTCAGTTCTTTCATCGTTTTATTTCGGCCAAAAATGGCTGCTGTAACGTAGACCCTGGGGGCTTGGGGACAAAAAAATGGCCTTCGACAAGCAGCGAGTCTGGATACTTATGGAAATAATAAGTTGCATGGAAAGAGACACAATAAAGTCTGTAATGATTCATTACTTGACATTACTCCTTCTCTTCCAGAATCAGCCCCCGTGGCGCAATGGACTAGCGTGTTGGACTTCTAATTCAAAGGTTGTGGGTTCGAGTCCCACCGGGGGTGGTTCAGTTTTTTTTGTTATTTTATTTTCAACTTTTTCCATGCATGAAATTCGTTGAAGTATCTAAAATGCATGAAAACAAACTGGATTGGGATATGTTAAAACATCAGAAGCATCTCATAAGACTGAGCTTTTAGTATTGCAGTACTGACTCAGGATATGTGTTCTTTTCAGATAAGCTTTTGTCCAAAGGAGGAGGTTTTCAGCTACAATCACCAGGTCAGTGCATACCCGGGAGGATGGGGAGGGGCAGGGGGCGGGGTACTCATCAGAATTTGTTGAGGGTGTGCCTCGCCCGATTCTCCAAATCCTGACCAAATTTCATACCAAAATAGGTAAAATGCCATACCCATTTTCAGACCTGACCTCTAAAATCCCTACCCGTTTTAAGACCTGATAAATCGCCCTTTATCATATCGAATGATCATATGTCTCTCTTTTTTCGTCTGAAAGATGAAAACTGCTGAAACTGCCCGATAAAAAGAGACCCTCTTGTGGTTCTCTTAAATTTTCAGACCAAAACAGCTCAAAAACCATATCACGCCCTTGCCTATATAGCTTCGGGAGTGCATACCTCTTGGGAAAGTAGAGGAAACTGTCCCAAAAATAAATATAGTTTCCAAACCGATGGAAAGCTTCATGATAGACCCATGATAGGAACATCCAAGTATACAAACCATACATACAAATCACGTATATATAGTGTTCATTTTACTAGTAATTTCTAGTACTTTACACAAAAAATCGAATCAAATCCTTATGTTATAACAAGAGAAAATAAAAACAAAAAATATCCACCCCCGGTGGGACTCGAACCCACAACCTTTGAATTAGAAGTCCAACACGCTAGTCCATTGCGCCACGGGGGCTTCACATGAAAACTAATACCAATTTTGCAATCCTATTTTATGATGTTTTGTTTCGCTCATGTCTGGCTTATTCTAAACGCAAAATATTATTTTGTGTCTTGTCTTGTCTTCGCGGTTGTTGATTTGGTATATAATGTAAACAGCATGGTGAATTTCAAAGTACCTGTTAACATCCATGGTTTTCCAGTGAATAATTTCGAAATGCGACAGGCCTGCGCCTAGATAAAGAGACTACCGTATATATATCACGCCATATTGAACTACCATCGAAGCTCCCGTAAGCGGAAGCGGAAGTGTCCGCAACTGAATGTGTAAATACATAGAGGTTATTCAGCGGAAAGTTGTGTAATACGGCTGGGTATTTTTACGAGTCAGTTTTTATTTTTTCGAGCCTTTAGGCGAGAAAAAATAAACACTGACGAGTAAAAATGCCCAGCCGTATTGGCACAACTTTCCGCTGAATAAATTGTTTATTATACGACATAATATCTTTCCTAAAATATAGGCTTTCAACAGTGTTTTCCGTAGTGCGCGGTCAGGGGGAATAAGACTCGTGTAATACGGTCTCATATCTGCTCTCGTCTTTGTGCGTATTCGCACTCTAAAATGCTATGTCATATAATAAAGAGTTTGTATCAGCTAGAGTTCAAACAGGGTTTTCGTCAAGGCGACAGTAAGTAGAGCTGTCCGCTTACGAGAGTTAACGCTTAGAGAACTTCCACTGTAATTCACTTCTGACATTTGGCGGAGGTATTATAATACCAAGAACTTTTTAAAATTTGACCCAGAAATTGTGCATTTTTTCATATCATTCCTCATCAGTTATAAAGGGAAAAAGCTGAACGGAGACCAAATTAATCTCGCTCACATCAGATTTTATATTTTCTTCTTGTTTTGTTTTTTAGTGGGATATCATTGTTAGACGATCCAGTTTAGTCAACAAATACAATCTACCAGACTATGGCTCTGAACCGTGGACTACACTTCATGACTTCGATGAGATTTTCGACAGGAAGTTCGGCAAACCAGCGGTGAGTAAAGTGTGCGAGAATACAGAACGAGTACTCTGAGCATGCTCAACAAATTGGGACTGGGCCAGAGGTCTCGATTCTTGGTGCTGACCAAAAGGATCGTGGCTTCTGGGGACGAGAATGGCCCTGTATGGGGCGAGGATAGGAAATAATTTGCCGTGTTCTTATAATATTTCACGATTTTCATTTTCCTTCATCTTTTTTTCTTCAGGGAAGGAATTTTTGGCGGGATGATGTACATTTCGCCAGACAGAGATTGTGCGGCTGCAATCCAACGTTGATTCGTCTGTGCACTAAAATACCCGACAAGTGAGTGAACTCTGCCCTAAAAGCTGTTTAGTTTAATAATATGGCTTAGAACTGCTTTTTGAACGCTGCTTACTAAGGTTTGTTAAATATTCGACTAGGACGTCATTTGAAAAAAACGCGCAAAATACGAGAGTGATCAATCTGTAGTATTCCGGTTTGACGTTTTAGAACCTGGTTTACTGGCTAAACATGTTTTTTTGTTGTGAACAGAATAAAGTGTATCTCGTTTAGACGTAATATATCAAAGTTTCATCACATTTCCAAACACCGACGAAAGGAGAGTTGAAAATACGACGCGCAGCGGAGTATTATTGACGAAATTTTCGAGTATACGTGTTTGGAAATCGGATGAAACAAACTTCGATTGTTTGATATATCTTCTCACTCAAAACAAAATTGAACTAAGGAGAAAACGGAAAAATAAAATGGTAAAAATCTATGCTATATAATTAAGATCAGATATCCAAACCATCGTCACACTTGTGATTTGTTTTGTTTTAACTTGATTAATTTTTAATGAGTTTGAAAAAAAAAACTGAGTGAAAACAAACGTATCTGTCTTGTGTGCTTTCTTGGTAGGTTGGCAGTTACGTCTGTAATGGTGGAGCCGTTTCTTGAAGGACAAACACTGGATGTTGCTCTGGCAGAGAAGAGGATCTTTCTTGTCGATTTAGAAATACTGAGCCGGTTAAAACTGGATGAGACTAGAAAGGTTGGATCTCAGTTTTGAATTATTATTATTATTATTATTAATTGATCATTATTTCTTTCCATACATATTAAGTGCTGTTTGCAAGAAGTATTGAATCATTTATTAAAGGATGGTTTTCACTAGTGATGAACACAAGCAACATACGCAGACGCAGTAACGTGTTGATCATTAGTGCCTTTTGTTAGAACAAATCAGTGCTGCTAATGATCAACACGTTACTGCATCTGTGTATGTTGCTTGCGCTTGCTTGGGTCGCTAGCGAAAACCAGGCTTAAAGAGTCCTAAAAGCATTACAATCTAACCTTCTTCTCTCTGTAGGTTGTCTCTCCAATGGCGTTGTTCTTTTTGAGCCCAGCGAAATGTTATCTTGTTCCCATAGCTATCCAGCTTTACCAAGAGAAAGGAGACGACAACCCGGTACGTAGTATGTTTGTTACGTTATATAAGTAAATAACGGTAATTATTACACGACTAGGAATCGATCGAAATAAGCGTAGTTATAGCTTACTGATTGGACAGGAAAGGCGCCAAACAGTCACACATAATCACGTGATTCTTCCCGAGTTTTCTTCTAACCACGAGAACGTCACGTGTTCTGACCTTGACCGGCGTTAGACCCTTCGATGTGTGTATTGAGTTCGACGGTACTCGAGGGTAAATAATGATTTGTTAATAAAATACAACAGTCCCTCTTCAACACAAACGTTTTCTCGTCAGGTTTTCCTTCCCAGTGATCCTTGGTACACGTGGATGTTAGCAAAGATGTGGTTCAACAATGCTGATGCGCAGTATCACAGATCATGTGTACTGCTAGGTAACAGCTACATAAACTAAATATGCCGATAATATACAGACTTTCTGCCGCCTAGCAAAACATTTCTTTTTTATCATAACTTCTTAGTAACGTATTTTTTAGCCTCTTATAGTAATTAGTTTTGTATTTTTTATCATAGCATTTTTTATCTTATTGTAATTAGTATAGTAATTTTTTAAATCTTCTTAAATTGTAATATAATGTATTTTTTAGACGCAGGGCCCCTATGGATACCAGCCTAGAGCTGAATGGGCCACCCTGCTTAAATAAAGATTACTTACTTACTAAATAAATATAGCTGGCTGTTTCTACAATTTAGCCGCGCGCAGTCCCTGCAAAAGCACAGAACTAAAACGAAACAAGAGAAGCTCTCAATCTCTCAAGCTCTCAAGGTTTTTGAGGCGGGAGAAAGAGAAAGCAAAGAACGCGGTCAAGAAACGTCCTCGGAGCAAAACGAGAACCAAAGAACAAACTCAATCTGCATGTGACTCTATATGCCCAAGAGAGGATGATCTATTAAAGAGAGGATTCCTTCCCCGTGCCCCACGATACTTTTTTGAAATCTATTATAATAGTTTCGCGCCATGCTGTGAAAGTTATTTTTATTCCCTTCTGATCGAGGCTCCGACATCACGTTACTCGAACTGACCAATCAGGCAGCACTCTTAAAATAGCTCAGCTATGGACTTAAAATTCAAAATAGATTACAACAAATTATCATTGGAAGAGACCCATATATGGAGGAATGCTTCTCTTAGATCATCCTCTCTTGTTATCCGCCATTGTTGTGATGTAAGGGCTTATCCAATAATTATTGTTTTTTATCCCCCATTGTTCATGGAAAGTAAAACCCCAAACAAAATCAACCTTTTCCAAACAAACATTACTTTACTCTTAGCATTTAGCTGACCGATTTACTCGTGTTTGTCCTATTTCTGTTTTGCTTTTCTTTTAAGGCTACACCCATCTCTTTTTGGAAGCGGTTTCCATAGCAACACATCGGCAGCTTTCGCCTTCACACCCAGTCTTCAGATTGCTTGCACCGTACTTGCGTCACGTGATTCCTGTGAATTGGTGAGTATACTGACATGAAGTACTATCTGAAGTTAGCATTCTATTGGTTCAGGAAATGCTTTCTATGTTAGTTAGAACTTTATAACTGTACCATAGTAAGAGCAATTCTCTTCTGTTCTGTTAACAGTTTTGAAGTAAATGAGCTCCTCGCTCCAGGCTCTTGGATCGATAACGCGACAACTCTGGGAGCGAAAGGCACCATGGAACTTATAGCATTGGGGTAAGCTAAGCACATTGCAGTCAGTCTAGTTAACAGACTACCCCAGACAACTGTGCTAACTCATTGTATGTTACTTGGTATGGTTCTTTGTGTGTTTAGATGGAAAGACTGGAGAATGGATCAGCAGGGTACCTTACCAGCGGACCTCGAGCAAAGAGGGGTTAGTTGTTAGGGAGTGGTTTATTTTTCAAGAATAAGTAAAATAATAACAAAAAAATAAGTGAGATAGTGTCAGGAAACAAGTATACAGTCGAAGCTCTCTGAGTGGACACTCTCGTAAGCGGACAGCTCTACTTAGGCCGCCTTGACAAAACCCCGTTTGAATTCTAGCTCATACAAACTCTGCGTTTACACGTGTTGCAGACACTAGCTTTTTCTGCTTCCCATACTTTAAAGTACACAGTAATCCTTCTTGTTTGCTCTATCATATAATAAACACTCTAGTGACAAAACACGTAACGTTATTTTTTTATTGCGTTACCATGGTGACAGGTTTCTGATCCGTCAGTGCTGCCTGACTACCCTTACAGAGATGATGGACTGATGCTGTACAGCGCCATCAACAAATACGTCATGTCTATAATTGAGGCGCGATATGGTAAGTTTTAGCATTTAAGAGAAACAAATAAAATTACAAATATTGTTAACTTACAAAATTCTGATTATCTTAAAAAGCATTTCCTTGGGTTTATGTTCCGGGGGAAAATTTTGTGACTTTAATATGGTTGAGAGAATATTTGGATGGAAATTTATATCTGAAAGCATTTCAATATTCAGCCTTAAGTAATTAATTTTCATTGTATGAATTTCTGGATGCGTGTTTGTATTTTGGCTCAGCCAAAACTTTCCTATTTTGCTTGAGGTTTTTTGTTGCGATATAACAACATTTCAAAAGCAGAAAAATTTGTACTATAACGCGGCATTTTGGCTCTTCTTTACTGTTGTATTAATTCAGTGAACTGCAGGCTGCCACAATGGACAAAGTTATTAGTCCATGTCCAAAGGAAACGCAAGTTATTTTCGTGTTCTTTGAAAACAATATGATACCGCTCTCTGCATCAGATGCGATAAAAAAAAAACACGTTAGGAACGTGCCTGAGCGTTTATAATAATTACCTTATAAGGAGACGTTAACGTCTTTTATTTTATTTTTATCATAATCAGATAAAGAGGATAAGTTGACGGATGATTATGAGCTTCAGGCCTGGGGACTGGAACTAGTTGCAGATGGTAACCCTGGATGCGGAATCAAGGTGAATTGCAAAGAAAATGTATTGCGCTTTTTTTATTTTTCCAGACATAAGTTTGGATTATCAAACTTGATCGCAACAATTACTTGCAATCAGTCATTACATTGGCTTGTAACAGAAGCATATTTCTTTGAATAAAATACTTTACAAGGCGTCACTTTTCCAAAAAAATATCAAAAGTCTAAAAGTGTTTGAATTTTTCAGGGCGTTCCAGGTGAAGGCAGGTTCGCTACTACAGAACAACTCGGCCAGGCAATAACTTCCATATTATTCGCCAGCACGGTCGGTCATGCCGCAGTCAACGTATCTCAGTATGACGAGTATGCATTTCTTCCTAACTATCCCGCCATTTTGAAAGGTCAACCGCCCAGAGACAAGGTTAGTTTATCCTCGACATCTTCCTTAGCATCTTCTCGCACTCTTATAATTATATTCAACATGGCGGATAAAAGCTACCATGTTAGATTCTGAGGATTTTGAAAGCAACTCAAGTGGAGTCGGCCATGTTGTTACATCATTCTATGTTTCCCTGTTAAAGCAGCTACGTCACTGTATGTGCATCTTGAAAAATGTATCCTAAATTTTTCAAGTTCGTCGTTTGCAATCCATCTTAATCTTCTCCATCCTTAACCATCCTTGTCCCTGTTTGGTTTCTTATTACCTATTTAGTGTTTTTCTACCGCAAGAAACAATTATTTTTGGGTTTCCTTCTATTCAGTTTAATTTGAAAGTAATTTTGTACATCGTGAAAATGACTTTAAATACTATCGTGCATGACATAGCTCTTTATAAAATCAGGTTGTTGTGTTCATTTGAGGAAACGCCCTGGCCTGGTAGGCGTGCGGGATCGATCTCGGCAGACGGGATGGTGATTTTACATATCAACAATTTGTCTCGGCTTCTAGCAGAGGTTAAAAATTCTCAAGTGAGCATATGTGAAACAAAAAATGTGTTTCAAAATGGCTGAGTCTAAAGTCCAAAGCAAAAACACCCCAGGCGATTTATTTCCTTGTCCTTTTGTTTTCAAACTGTGTTGCATTCTTGGACAAGACACTTTACTCTCACAGTGCCTCTCTCCACCCAGGAGTATAAATGGGTACCGGCGACAAAATGCTGGGGGTAACCTGCGATGGGCTAGCATCCCATCCAGGGGAGCAGCAATACTCCTAGTCGCGCGCTTTATGCTACAGAAACCGGATAAGCTTCGGCAGTTGTGGGCCACTTGGCTCTTGAAGACTGTTTTACTTTTTTTTTCACAGAAATGGAGAGAGGAAAAGGAGATCTTAGCGTGTTTACCAGCTAAGAACATATGTCTGGACATCATAGTTATAAATAAACTACTCTCAGATAGACATACTAATGGATTAGCTGATTTCCACGCCATGTATCAACATGATCCAGTTGCCAAGAAAGCAATTTCCAGGTACACTTACAAACCAGACTTACTAAGACCAAGAGAGGATGATCTAAGAGAAGCATTCCCCCATACATGGGTTTCTTCCAAAGCCAGATAATGTTTTGAAATCTGTTTCTAATTTTCAGTCCAAAGCTGAGCTATTTTAAGAACGCTACCTGATTGGTTAGTTCGAGTAACGTGATGACGGAGCCTCGATCAGAAGGAAATAAAAATAAATTTTACAGCATGGCGTTCGAGGGTGGTAAATGCTGTTTTCATGAGCGGGGAAGTGACATTTTTTCGCGTGAAATGTGAAACGTGATCTGCTAAATAGCCACTAGCTGAGTCTTTAGTTTGTTGCTAACTGTGGTTTTGTGGGCATCTCCCGTATTTATATAATTCAATACGCGAACGATTACGAACGTTAACTGCCGGGAAAAAACGTGAAATGACTGCTTCATTTTCCCCGTGAAATGTGATGCGTGAAACGTGATCGGGGGTCACCTCCCTTTACCATTCTTCTAGATCTCCTACACATAACAGTTGACAGAATTGTTTTAATTCTTTTAATTTGAAAGTCTCAGTCCCAACGTATTTTTTTTCCTCTGGCTGTAATTGCTAATTCCTTTCGTCTTCTTGGTACATTCAGGTTCTTGGACGATTTGAAATGCATTGCATTGACCATATTGGACCGAAACAAGAAGAGACAAGTAGTCTATGAATACCTGAATCCAAGCAGAAGTTCTAATAAGTGAACTGTAATGACGAAACAATGAAAAGGTTTGCATCACTCTATTGATTGATTGATTGTCATTTTTATTTTGGTTAACCTATATTGGGGAGGGGAGGGAGGGGGTGACATCGCTGCGTTTTGCCCTAGATAAACAGCTGAAAACAACTTGTTTTTCTAGTTTTTTTAAATTAGCTTCTTCCTGTTAAACCTGTTATTCTTTTGTCGATTAGCAGTGGAATCTGACTGAGTTTTTTATCAATCGTGTCTTTTTCTTTAGTTTCCCTACATTATTTTATTCTATTGTTTTACTGTCAATCTATGTTATCTCTCTGACGTATTTCCGTTATTACGCAAAAACTGTTAGTAGCTACTATATAACACGTATATCAATGTAAAATTTCCTCATTGTACCTGAAGAAGTCGAAATATAGTACTTAAAAAACTTAAAAATCTACGTTGTATCGGTCTCTGCTTCTACAGTATATTTTCACTTGTTTTAGCCGATTAGATCACTTGTTGATCCAACGTACACCAGCAGGATTGTCGTCCACGGTTGCTTGCTTGAAAATTTTGTCTTTTTCTGCAGTAATATATATCATGGTTGTTATGTTTAATTATGAACTTACTTCTCTTGTTTTATTCGTCCTTTCCAGGTAGTCTTACCACGGCGGGCCGTGCGGACTAAACGAAGTCTAATAAAAGTAGCCAGGCGTTCCTTCCCGCTAACTCGTGACGTCACTATTTTGCGACGCGTGACATCCCCCGGGGTCTCCCCGGGTGGTTCCCAGGATCTTGCTCGATTTTCACGCTTTTCAAAGATAGGACTGTTTGGGACTAGGCTGATAGAAATGTAGTAATGTATTCCTTCAGTATATGCTACTATAGGTCAGTTGAATATGACGTCATTTGACTAAAACTATTACAACATAATTAATATCACTTTTTCTTTACTTAAAGAGGTGAATTTACAGCAAAATTAGCACTAGAAATAGAAGACCTAACGAGTCTGGATATTTATTTATTAATCGGTTTGTTTACTTATTTATCAATTATTTGTTAGGCATTTTATTTGCTATAATCTATGAACTGAGGAAAAGCAGTAAAAAACAGCGCTTTCACGTAACAACCGCGGGAAATCTTACATGGAAGGCGTCCTGTGTAACTTACTTGAAGAAATTCGAGAATTTTTAGAATGATAATTTAGTTCATACATATAACAGTCAAGAATTTACTGTTACGTGCTGAATATATGCTATGACGTCAAAGAGTTCACGATGACATGCCGATAGCATCGGTTGCCATGACAATACTACGGATAACTTTTTTAAATGTACACTGCACTAATTTATAATTATCTGATTATAATGTTCAGAATGTAAATAATTAAGTATTTAATATTATAAATACAAAATATGTTTAGCTATGTTTAATAATCTATCGATATAAATTAAAGTAATAATGAAGTAATAAGAACATGAATGGATCAACAGGCCATTTGCACTATGACGTCATTTAAATAACGCTAACGACTGTCGAGTTTGACTTCATGACAATCGGGATTGAAGTGTCCTAATAATAAGGATGAGATAAATAATTGAAATATTGCGGTAGATATGGAATAGCGTAACCTATAGTGCAATTCACCTGTTAATCCATCAATTAATCAGTCATAGGCCAATGAAATAATGTGTACAGACAGCTAAAGAGTTTTCTTCATGATTGGTTTGTAAAAATTTTGTCAAAATGCACGTGGCTCTTGAAGATTTTGTTTTCGAGTTTCGGGATGGTTTTAAATTATTGAATCAATGCTTGTTAAAATATTGGGGACTCTAGTTTGCAACGCAAATATGTTATTATAATTTGTTTCAGTTTGAAAGCAAAAAAGAAGGAGTGAATTAAGCTAGAATTGTAATATGATTTTTGGGTGGCAGTAATGTTATAACAATGTTAAATTTAAAGTGATTGTCACGATTAATACAGTGGTGTAAACCATTTTTTTAATTTAAAATTTATTTAGTTAGTTTTACCGTTGAATTTTATGATCTTTAGACAGCACTGTGGTTTGTTTTAATAGTAAGGAATAACGACATGTATATTAAGCTTGTTTGTATGGTTGGTTTATATGTTATTATATTTGTGATTTCTCAGCGTAACATAATGATTAAGTTCGATTAAGTTATAACCCTTTGAAATCCACCGTAGGAAAAAAGATGGCGGCGGTACATTCTACCACAATACCTTGCGAACCTAACACAGCCAATAGGCACATCTGAAAGTCATATTTTTGCGAAATTCGTCCCTGTACTAACAACATTGTGTATGCTAGGTTTGAAGTTTTTAGAACTTTTCTGTGCGTTTTTATGAGCGTTTTTAGGTTTTTCGTGCGCTAAGAATTGTGGGTAAATGTACCAGCCGCCATCTTTTTCTTACGTTGGATTGCACTGGATGAACAAATGCTGCCTTTACTCTTCATTTGAGTTTTCTAAAAAAAATCGAAATGGAATATCAAGGGCTCGCACAAAAATTGTATGATGCTCTTCTTAGAGCCTTTCAAGAGCTTTATATAACATATCCAAGGCATCCAATCTTATTTGTGCTATCTTTTTTTTAACAGTAAATTTATACATGTCACTTTTTTGATGCTACGTAACTATAAGGCGGCCCGTGTCCACGACCTATATTGAATGACTGCAAAGGCCATTTTTGTTTCGTCCAATGCAAGAGAGTTCGAATTAAGCAAAGTTATTTGAGTTGTATATAATTCCTTAAATCAATAAATCAAACGTTCAACTGTAGCATGTTTATACACTATGTACACCCATGACTGGGAACTCTACTCCGTTTTCAACTGAACGAATTTGGAGCCATCTTTATTCTTCTTTACGTTTGAATTTGCCTGCATGCAAACACTGAGTTACCCAGATCTTCTAATTTTACTAGAATGAGAAGATCTGGGTAGGAGGCTTCAAATTACCATTATCGAGACCAAACCAGCCATTTGGAAATTTCTTAGTGAAATGAAAAATTCCCCAGTTAAAAAATGTTCAATTTTCTTTTTGTTAATTTGTTGGTTATTTGATTTTTGCATAAATAATCCAAAACCCACTCTTGTCCCAGAGTCCACGGTCTCCTCGGTCAACAGATGGTCGTCACCTGGATTGTCCGAGAACAGTCTCGTTTTCATCGCTTGTCCTGCGCTTAGTTAGCTTCCCGCTGACCACATTTTTTGTTAAGGTAAATAATATAGAAATTCTGTGCAAACGAATTTTCTATTCCAATCGATTTAAATGGAAATAGTGTGGAACCCCACAAAACTATATATTCCTTGAGAAAATTTCCATCAGAATGTATTATCTATATGACTTTTAAACCGAAATTAATCTAAAAGTATACGTAGATATCCTTGATTTTGTATGTTGGCGTGCCACATGAAGTACCGGTATATATTCCCGCCTTCTCTGCCGCCAGTTGTCTTCTGAGGACGACTGTAGCGTATCGCACGCTTGGGGAGGTGCTGTACCAAAAATTTGTCTCTGCATTGTTGTTGCATTTTGTTGTTTTGCCATCAAACGCGTGAGCTGCAACACAAGAGAAAGCAATTCTTAGTCATTGCTACAGTACGCGGACACCCTCGGGCAGCAGAACAAATGTCCGCAACTGGAGCTGGCCGCTTACGGGAATGTGTAACTGACAGAGTTTGTATGAGCTACAGTTCATACGGGTTTTCTAAATGTGGCCGTAACTAGAGCTGTCCGCTTACGAGAGTGTCCGCTCAGAGAGCTACGACTGTATTTTTATTCGTTTAATTGGCCATCCCCTTTTCTGAGAAAGAAGCCGGGAGGGGGGGGGGGGGGGGGGGGGTGTAATCCCAACAAAATTGGGTGGGGGTGTGCCGCTGGGCTATAAAAACCCTTACCCTGTACCAGACCACAAAACGCTAATTTTGCGACCCTGTTCCAGACTAAATGTTGAAAAAAGATACCCTGTTCCAGAGGATTTTTAACAATTTTTTTTCTAACCCAAAAGGCTAAACTACTAAGTAGTACTGCGAACGTGTAGTAGTAAAGCTTCTTTAATACACCTACGCGTTTCGTTTCGTCTGACTAACCTAGACTCCGTCCACCCTATTCCAGAGTATCAATTACCGATCTTCGTGCAAACTTCTGGGAAACTGATACCCTGTTCCAGACCAAAAAAATGCCTTTTGGTATACCCTGTTCCAGAGCAAAATGCTCAAAAACCATACCCTGTCCTGTCCATACCCAGCGGCACGTACCTATATAGCGTATATAAGGGAGTACCCCCACCCCCCCCCCCCCCCCCCCCACCCGGGGGAAAGAAGGAAGAGCATGAAACTAGGAGGCCCGAAACCCCAGGCATCATTGCCATAGCCGAACTTGGAAACAATAACACGTGGTTATGAAATCAACGCGAAGAAAGAAAAGATTGCTGTAGTTGTTAGACTGAGTTCGTTACTTTAGAAAGGTAGAAAGGATGCTCCACCACAATTGAGCTAGACCCTTCTGTTGTTCATAATTTACTGAAAATTGTTTTAAACATGTATTGGTAAAAGCATTAGTTGGTTTATTTCCGCAGATAAATCAGTGATGTCCGACTGCATTGCCCACCACACAGCGTAATTTATGTAAACGTAATTTATGCTAATGCATCAAGCAAGAAGTTCACATTACTTACAGTTTCCTCCCATGTAGTACTCATTCGCGATGGTGTCTCCTTGCGATGCATTGAAAGCATACAAGCCTGTTGTTGACTCGTTGTTCACTGATACACGACCATAACTACAAAATAAATTAGAGAAGAAGCTGATTAGTTTCTGATTAGAGTAATAAACATCGTAAAAGCAAGAGTGGTGCCACGTGACCAATTTTGGCCAATGTCGCGCCAAAATAACGACAGATGGATTCAAATAAGTGCTAATTTTGGTGTGTGTGTTCTTATTTAAATTCTATGTCACGATATAATACGTAATTTTCTTGCAACATATAAAATCTGGTTCAAATCCAAGGAAACTTCAGAATAACAGTTAACTAAGGTAGAAAAACACCAAAGAGGTGATAATAAACCAAAACGAAACAAAGATGGTTAATTGAGAAGGATTACGAAAGACGAATTTGATAAAGATGCTGTTGAAAAAGTTAGACTAAATTTTTTTTAAAAGATGCGACTTACGCGACGTATCGAATTTAAATGGATTGAAGTTGCATTTTAGGGACTATTACTGGAGAGAATTTTGTCCCTCGTAGGAGGGCTGCCCTCCCCTCCCCGAGCCATCTTTTACCGCGCGTTTATATGAACAAAGCTTTCACTACTGACCGAGCCAAAACGTGGCCCTCTCGGGTTCGCGCATGCTCTATATGTCTCGACTTGTCCTGGTAGGCGAGTCAAAAACAGCCAAAGTGTTTTATATGGAAAAAAGTTGCTCGCCCTCAGGGTCACCCTACCTTCAAAGCGAGTGACCCTCCACCGAGGGTTACCTGCCCCCGAGCCGATTTTGCAATTTCTCATGTAAACGGTTCACTGCTATTTATAAAGAAATATATAAAAGTTATCTTGCCACGGGATGGCTTGGTATGGGGGTGATCCGGGGGGGGGGGGGGGGGACTCCCATATATAAAGTGACGGGGATGATCGTCGGAAATTTTGAAAATAAAACCTAAAAGGTACCATAATTTCGTTTTGTGGGCGTGGTTCGAATTCATTCCCCCCCCCCAAAAAAAAGGCACCAAGGCTAACGACAAAACTAGTACCTTTCATATATTTTTTCCTGCTTCAGTACCCTAAAGATACCGGAATGACTCTAACGGCAGTCATTTTAGAATTTAACACCCTAAGCGGCACCAAACCATGAATTTTAACCCCTAAAAGGTACGACGATCACCCCCGTCACTTTATATGGGAGTCCCCCCGTTCCCCCCGGGGGTGACCCTATCAGGGACAACTTTTCTCCATATAAACACTCTTAGATTACAAGAAACCACAAGGAGATAATGGATGAATAATTAGCATTTTAACATTTAACTATAATCCTAAATAATCCTCACTGAATATCGCCAAATATGCTCCAACATGCCGATCTCCCACGAACTCTTGAGTGAATTTTATTTAGTCCAGTAGCCTTTGATGTATGTTAAGGCGCCTGCCTGTGGAGGATGCGATCGGCAACCGTGTGACGTCACTTGACCTGAGATGACGAGCCCGTTGTTTTCTTCACTGTAGGTCAGCGTAACTCCTCCTTTGAGAGTGTTGTCAATCCAAGATTGCGTGACTCTTTTCCATTCTAAATAATAAATAACATGACTGGTTAAGTTTATGACTTGATTTCGATTTTAGTTTATCGTTACGCATTATAAGCAGAATTTATATATGAACTCAAGCTACACTCGCTGATGCACAAAATGGCTCCTGAACAACAAGAGAAAGACATCAATTCATTCTCCTGAGGTGGGACAAACCAGAATAATTGATTTTGAGCTATTTTTCTCAAGAACAAACGTCGGCCCGACTTTTTCAAGTTTCATTTTACCCGTCCTTACTTAGTCAAATAAATTTTTTAACAGTTTTTCTGTACTAGTATTAATAGTAACTTTTAGCAAGACCAGGCCACTATTAGTGGATTTCCATTGATACAAACACTTCTGCTAGGATGTTTAAAATTACTAAATCTTGGTGACACTGCTGGTGTTTCAATACCAACAAATGCTTAATTCATGAGTTTACGTTATCCCTATGATTTCCTGCATACTTATTACAATAAAATTATTTACCCCGCTTATGAATATCAAAGAAGACTTGTATGTTTGGAAATCAGATAAAACACTATCTCAAACCCCACAGCGGTGTCCACAGCGGTCAACGTGACGCGCCTGCGCAGTTTCCCGCCAAAAAACCCCTGTCCTAAATTTACGAAGTCCTCCACGTTTGTCACTTTAAAGCTCAAACTTGAGAAATTTACTGGAAACTTAAGCTTTGTACTGGGAGTATGCATAGATAATGTAATAATTGTTATCCACCAAGTGTCTCAGCTCGTATTTTGGTTTACCACTGCATGTTCTTTAACGTTTCCTTACAAACTTCGCCGTCATTACGCATCAATCTCTTGCAAAATCAAGGCAGCGAAAACCGGAAGTGGCGCCGGATTTTTGCGTTTGACCGCTGTGTGGTCTCAAACACACAACAACCAAACTTACGCCCGACCGCTGACATGTCACAGTATCCTTGGAAACTGACACGTGACCCCTTCAGTCTCATCCAGTAAGTGCCGCTTGTGTCAAAATCACCACTGTCTTTTGATGTCCTTGCACGACTGCCCTGGTACAGGTGGCCATAGAACCTTTCTTTCCTTTAATAAGATAGAGTTCGATAAGATGAAAGGTGAAACTCTATGCTGTTTACAAGTTATAACAGACGTTGTTGGCCTTTAGTCAGCACACAGGGGCATTTCTTGCATGTGACTTTGAAACGTTGAAAAAAAAAAGGGATTTTCAATGAGCTTTTATCTTTGTTGCAGTTGGAGATACAATTCCGAAATTTAGGTATTCTTTTAGTGTAAAGGCCCGATCATCCGGTCTCAACATTCTCCTCAACATTTTGTTGAGTCATGTTGAAAGATATTGAGACCATTCCGAGGCAAACGGCGTGATATTTGTATTCATTATATTATTGCCCAACAAGTGAGTATATATGAAGCTTATATTCTTTCTAATGTGTCCGTATAACTAAAATTAATCAATTCGTTTACTTTATTTTTACGTAGCCTACGAGCAAGCTGTGCTCGCAGGTTAACTTTTACCGTCTAATGTAGAGCTACAAAATGTAACGAAAAAATCTCTAAACGTGTTCTTCTTGACTTGCAGACAAACCGTTATATCGGAATTTTTATATGAAAGCTTGCTATTTTTACATGTTGAAAACGTTTTACAAGAACGATTCTTGTTTTTTAACTTATTTAACCATACTTATTCACTCAGGAAAAACACATTCAACAATCTATCATTCAAGTCAAGTTATTACTCACCCGTCAGGATTTTCAGCGTAGACATAACATTCCTTTTTTGAAAATGTTCAGGTCGACTTCTTTTGAACTCCGAACTGAACTCGCAAATATTGGTCAGCGAGGTTATAGTTCAGACTTTGGCAGATTGGGTCTGCTTTGCAAGCGTTATAACATAGCAGAAGGTTTTTTTCTGAAGCGAAATATTTAAAAAGTATGTCCTACGAGGACAAACCCATACGTAGAACTTGCTGATTTACACGGTTGTGTGGCAAAAATCGACGAGAAAAATGCGAAAGCATTTGAAGAGTGAAATCCTTAAAGAAATTGCATTATTTTGGTTTCATAAGTCAACTGAGAGAATTAATGAAAACGAGTCCTGATCTTTTATATTAAGAGCTGGGGTTGGTTTGCCAAACAAGACAGAATTAATATTTTGTGTAAAGACAAGACCTTTCAATAAAAATGTTAACGCCAGTTGCTATTATTTATTTATATCGATATCTGTTGTAATTGGAGTTGTGTATGTTGCTTGGCAACTAAGAGCACTTAAGAGTCAGTAAAGGCTGACAAAATTGTCAATTTTTAAGTAGTAATCTGAGAAAATCTAGTTTTCAAAAGTTCTATTAACTTGAACCACAGGATTTGATTTTTTGTCATTTTGTTAGAAATAGATGATTTTAATGAGCAATTTTAATTACTTCACCGGCCCGTATTTTAATTAATATCCTTTCTTTCAATTATTCTTTCGTATTTTTAATTATTTTTTCTTTTTGCTCTGCATGGAATTTTCACACATGGCTACTTGAAAAGCAGCTTAACTGAATGTATTTTTTACCGTGAAAAATAAAGGTTATTATTATTATTGATCATCCCTGTGTAATCTTGTGGGTCTGATTTTAGCCAAATATCGGACGATATTCCGCGCGATTTCGCGCGATTTTTTTTTTTATTATTTCTTATTTTTATTATTTTTATTTTTTATTTTTTGGCGATTTCGCGGGATGATAATTTGTTAAATATCAAGCAAAATGGAGTAAAAACGTTTGTCGTTGTTGTCGATTTTTATATAACTCGTTTAAAACTCGACTCCCCCGCGCTATCTCGAACTCAACCCATTTCCCTCGCCCTTGTTTTTTCTGTCATTTATTATCGGCTAACTCGAACCCCCGCTATCTCGAACTATTTCATTAGTTTCCTTGGGAGTTCGAGTTAGCGGGTTCTACAAGTACCTTATATTACTGAATGCATATCATACAAATCGCAAGAAGAGTGATACAAATATTTATGATTTCATTATTACCTCTCTGTGCTGAATTCCAATTGAATAATTACAGTCGTAAAAAATATCCGTGTCTGTTACTTCAAATTTCTTTATTGAAAAGAAAAAATCTTTATTCAATTTTCCTATGTACAATCGCGTCCCCCGGACTTTTTAGAGTCCAAATTCCTCCCTTCACCATGGAAAACAAGACTTAAGGGGCAGTATCCGGGGATTTTGACCATTTATGGTCCAAACTGTGCTTCAGTACTTTTTCTTATTTACAAAATTTCTAGAACACCAAGGAAATGAATGTTTTGTAAACCGTGTGTAATAAATAAAGATTCTATTCTATTCTAAAAGAAATCAACCAAATTCTTGAAAGAAGAAAATTATGATCTGTTCTAGTGGCTTTTAGAAACGAAAATGCGAGAACTTGAAAAAAGTTAGCCTAACCCTTTTCAAGATGAAATCCATTCCGACCCAGTTTTTCTATGGCCAGAGACACTTATTGACAGTTTTAGTACCACTAGGATGGTAATTTACAACAAAATTTTGATCATTATTTGTAGGTTTCTGTTAACACAAAAAACCGTTTTTGGTTTTTGAAATGACATCAAATCCCCGTGATACTGCCCCTTTATTAGTGCTTGTCAGGACTTCTGACTGTCTCCTGCATGGTCCCCAATTACATATAAAAAACAAATGCTTTAGATCTGAAGTCTTGAAGTACTGCTGAATAGCTTTCATTTGAATGGTCACATTTCCCCTGTTTTATTCACAGACTTAAAAGTTACAACCACATTTATTGAGTCAAAGTTGACGTCTTGGAATGAAAGGTTAACCGCTATTCTGCCTGGGCTTTTTTTTTCGTTCGTGAGCCTGGGGAAGGGGGCAGATAGTGGCCCCCCCCTCCCCCCCCTCTGTATCTCGAAAGTATTGACGCTATGAAAATTAAACTTAATGGTGTGTAAAGCTTCCAAAAATCTTTATTTAGCGGCAGTCACGTGTCAATCATGACGTCATACACGCCATAATGCGTCATACATGAAAAAAATCGCCATCTTGGATATTAAATATTGGATTCTAAATTGTTCAGAAATGTCAGAAAATCTCTCCAAATTTGTTTGAAAAAATCAAGAACAATATAAAGATGCTAAAACAAGATTTTGGAAGGATTTCATCTAAAAAGCGAACATTTTATGAAAAACTGAAAATTAAGCTAAAAAAAGAACAAATTTGGGTAAAACGATCTGTATATATCTCGAAAAGTATTTGTTCTATAAAAATGAAACTTATGTGGTGTATAAAGCATTCAAACATGTTTATTTTAGTACAATCATGCAAAAAATAAAAATGAAATGTCAGAAAATCACTAATTTTGATTTGAAAACATCGAAATAACAAATATAAGGTGCCAAAATTGCAAAGATTTTGGAGGAAACTATTCGTAGAAAGCGGAAATCTCATGAAAACTGAAAATTTAAGCTGAAAATACCAAATTTGGCTAGAAAGGCCGTGTCAAAACTTGATAGCCATGGAAACATCAAGTACGTGATCAAAATATTGACACACCAAAAGTTGCCAGATAATTTTTTAGGAAAAGTAATAAGGTTTGGGTATGATTGGTTGAATGCTCTTTAAGTTAGCAATACAGTTTGAAATCAGCGCGGGCACTTTTCTGCCCCCCCCCCACACCCCATCCCCTCTCCCCCAGACAGCAGATATGGGTTAATACAAGTATGGGACTGCATGGCGAGTTTTCTACAAATAATTTGCCTCAATTTGGCAATTTGCAGTATCATCCTCCAGAAATCGCCTGCCAGGAGATTAACTTTGTTTAATGAATTAACTTCACATCTTCAATGAATTTTTCTATCAATATTCGATTTTGTTGAAAAGTTCTTTAATTTTGCATGTTTGGTTTAATTTTCTACCAGTACCAGAGATAGATGTTTCGCGCGCTCACTCGACCCATAATTACCCTTTTCTAACGAGTAAGTTATTAAGGTTGAATTGGCCTTAACAGTAATCAGAATTTAATTCACTCAGTCTACCCAAGATATCTTCACGATTATCTAGCTTTTTGGCTTGTCGGAGTTCCGAACGGTGGTGCTAGACGAAGTTCACAGGACATAATGAAACTATTACAATACATTTGTTAAGAGGGCATGCAGTATACCTGGATTTTTATGAAATTGAATGAAAGTTGAGGAATGATTACATTGGTTAAAAAAAAAACCCATCCAATATAGTCTGCTCCCACACGAGAGCACTTTTCGCGTTGGGTTAGTCTATTTGGGTGTCCATCTATCAATTATTAACTAAAAATTCTACTGAATTTTTAAATCTCCATCAAATCTTCATTTTTTTCCCAATTAATAACAAATCCACTATTTCCCATCCCATTCTTTCTCCTTCACAAACATTAAAAATCCTCAAAAAACATTGTCAACATTCACTATGGGACCGTTCACTGTGAACCTATGATGGCATTTTTTAATTTGCATGAAACCTCAAAGAGACCGTAGTGCTAAAATGTATGAAAAACATCGTATTCAGGTATATTGCCACCTTCAATACGCATTTGAAAAAGCATCCATTTCTGTACCCACTTTCTTGCTCTTAATTCTAAATCTGTGTTTATTTCATGGAGTTTATTATCCATAGCTGTTCCTAAAATCTCAAGGTGATCTTACAGACCTAAAACTTTAACTTAAATTAGACATATGATTATTTGGGAGAGCGATAGCTTTACATTTTTCTGAATTAAGTCCAATCTAATCTTGAACTGACGCAAGATAACTAATACGATTATTAGCTTTGGCACATCAATCTGATGGATAAATTTCCTTCAAATTATTTATTATTTTCTGTTTTCTTATTTCATCTGGCCTGCTTGAAAAATGATTGTGACAACTCTTTTTCTGATCTCAAACGAGAAAATGCTTATCGTCCCATGGACATCATCAATAACGAAATAAATATGCATACATCGGTAATTTCTTCTGAAATCCTTTATAATTATATCAATTCGAATTAAAAATTAATCTTTGAAATTCCATCCTCTTCAAATACTCACTCACGCTCGGTCAGGATTGTCGGCGTACACATAGATTTTCATTTGGTTGTAAACTGCCAGGCCGACTTGTCCCCGGACTCCGAGTTGAATTCACATGTTTTGTTTGACGAGATTGTAGTTCAAACTCTGGCAAGTTTCATCCGTATTGCAAGCGCTGTAGCAAAACGCAAGTCGTTCACACAGTTAAACGATTTAAAAACATGATCTTTGAGGAGAAATCCATGCTTCGAACGTGTAGTGACTTTACACTGTTTGTGTGGGCAATCGTAGATGGGAGAAGTGCGAAAAGTAATTGAAGGATTAAAATTGTTGAAGGAAGGCCATTTTGAGTTGTTACTTAAAGGTTAAAGTCTTTCTCTGTTGATGTGCCAACGACAAAATGAATTATATAACGCTTTTGACAAGACATAGTTAATAGAGGGAAATGGTTTGAAGCTCCGCAAAGTTCTTTGTTTATATGTTTTTTTGTTCGCTGTTTTGGCCTTGACCGTGCACAAAACTGACAAAATACAATAGGTGTTTTGCGTGTGTTCAAGCAACTAACCAATAGAAACGTTGCGATTACGTAATTCAACCATCGCAAAACAAAAGGTGTGCACGGTCATGGACCTTCCAACATAAATATTGGCCTCTTTGTTTGCTCCTTTGAAGTTATAGCCGGGCTTTCAATAACGATGTCACAACTAGTGGACAAGCACGCGCTCACACTTATATTACAGTGGAACCCCGTCTTTAACAGTATGACTCGTTTAATACGATAGTTTTGTTTTGTCTCGACGACACATTATTTTGATCTTATATCAGCCCCGCTTAATACGGAGACCGGCTAATACGGGAACCACCTCTGTGTTCATGTCCCCTGTTGGTGTCCGCATTAACCGTGTTTCCACGTACTTATTATCTTCTTAGTACTTATTTAACAGCTTTTCATTGGAAAGCTTATGTGTTTAGTGTGATTACCCTTTTTCAAGAACTGTTAGCCGCCAAATTTCCAAAACACAGACGTAATTAACAGCATGAGAATACGACAGGGTAAATGTCTCTTGTTAACATATAAGTTTATTCCTTATCTACTTAGTTTCTTCTAGATTTATATATTGCAACAGTTCGGAAGCATGAAAAAGTTTCGCTGTCTTGTCTAGAAACTTTACAACCTCTCAGGGTTCTCTGTCAGGGACATGATAATCTCTATCTACTATCTACTTATGACTTTGTTTAAAGCTTCTTGATAATTGAAGTCATGTTAGCTGTTTTATACCGCTTTTCTATAACTGTTACGGCAATGAGGACTCGGTGGATTTTTTCCCACATATAATTTTATCCCTTGCATTATTAAGAACTTACATGATTTTTAGCCCTGACATTGTAATTTTACAAGGCTACCAATAACCAGTTTTCCAGGCGCGTGGGGACTGGGTACGTTCTTCTTTCGTCTCCCCAGTCACTGACCCTATTGTTTTCCTTCTCTTCACCCGCGTTTTCGGCCCCCACTAACCGAGAGCCTAGAAGGAGACTAAGGTAGGCGACAACGGGCAATTCGAACCCATGCCCTCTCGTGATACCGGTGCAGATGCTCCTACCAACTGAACTATGAAGGCCAATGAAAACCGCGCAAATTAAATTAAACAGTGTTACAGGGCCAACCTTATAAGTTTACATAGAATATCCTTGATCTTGTAGTGTTGGTTCTGACCACATGAAGTACCAGGGTATATATTCCCGCCTTCTCGGCCGTCAGATTCCTTCTAAGAACAAAACCGTCGCATAACGCACGTTTGGGTTGCGGTTGAACCGCCAAAAATTCGTCACCAAGTTGTCACATTTTGTTGTTTGCCAGCAAAGTCGTGGGCTGTAACAAAAAAGGAATGATGGCCTATATTACATTATTCCCCGATATTTGGGCGGTAAAATCTCGTTTTACTTACAGTTTCCTCCCATGTTGAACTGATTTGTTTCGTGTCCACCTGCGCAGGCATTCAAATGGATGTATCCCTGTTGTTTTGTTGTATGGTCGACCATACCTGGATATATAAACAATAAGTGTTTCTTTCCAGCGCAAAATATATAAACAATAAGGGGACGTGGCAATAATTATCAGGAGGGGTAAGTGGGGAGGGGGGATCGGGGGGGGGAGGGGGGGGGGGGTGGGGGGGGTGGTGGGGTGGGGGGGGGTGGGGTGGGGTGGGGGTGTTGTTTGAAAATGGGACCTTCATTGGAAAAAATATTAAGGTAATACGCGTGGCCCTGCCTAAAGGAATGAATTTAGTTATTGCCCTCCCTCTAATCAGTCAGAAATTATGGTACGACCCACCCCCCGCACGCGCCACCCCCCAAACCCCACCCTCTGCACAGTATGCACACACCTTTATACGGAAGTACCCTGCATTTTCTCTACCCGCACCCTGTGCGATTAAAATCTTGCTAAAACAGAGAAAGAAGAAGCCACCATACTACCTTAAATGTTTTAAATTTCAAATGTGTTGGACATCCGCGTACTGGAACAAACATCACCTGCCCTTAGCAATGTACAAAAGAGCGCATAGCGGAGAGTGAAAAAGAGCATGTGTGTTATTTCATGTCCCCACCTTAAAATAGGTATGGATTCGCCATGTAAATATTTAGCCTTGAAGTTAAAATTTTTTGTAAAAGCCCTCCCTGTCTTGGTGACACTTATTTTTCACCTTGATCCCCCCCCCCCCCCCCCCCCCCCCCCCCCCCCCCCATCCTTGCTTTGATTTTACTTTATGACCCCCCTCTGGTCATGTCAGATTAATGTCCAAGGACAAATATCCGTGCATATTGTTGAAGCAAATGGCAGTGACTCTCGTCCTAGGGACATCTTCGAGACGTAGTTTGGAGTCCGCAATAGTGAAAGTGAAAGAAAACAGTGCCCTAAATAAATCAAGGAAGGAAAAGGCGTAAGCAAAGAACAAAAGCAAAGTCCCGACCAAGAAATCCTACAAAAAGAAACATTCCGGACGTTTTTGAAAGTGTGTATACTGTATACAAGTTGACACAAGACGAACAACTTTCTGCAATACATTGAAAACCGCTGTATATAGCTTTAATTCTGCATACTTACACATTGGTCTCCAAATATGCTCCAACATGACGATCTCCCACGGAACTCCTGCGTGTATTTTATTTTAGTCCAGTAGCCTTTGATGTATGTTAAGCGCCTGAAGGAGCTTCGGATCCGCACCCGTTTGACGTCACTTGACCTGAGATGATGAGCCGTTTTTTTCTTCACTGTAGGTCAGCGTAAACTCCTGCTTTCAGAGTGTCCTCGATCCATGACTGAATGATTCTCGTCCATTCTTAAAAAAAGAGTTTTTGGTTAGCTGAAATTCAGTTCTCCCTAGTGATCATGTCAACAGTCTTTACTAGACATTCTTTATTAAACGCAATGGCATAAATCAAAGACACTTCGGCCAGCCTTGTGTAACAAAGCTCTTATCTCTATATTTATTTTTTCTAGGTACTACAACTCTTATGTTTTCGCTATATGTTGCAATATCGACTACATACACAGAAGGAGCCTGCGTGACCAGTGGACTGATTTAGGTTCAGTTAATTAACGAGCCAAGTATGACTCGAGATGCAAAGATTGAGCAATCAGCATTTGTATCATTTTTAAGCAAAGTTCGAACAAAATTTCAAACATCAACTCACAAACGAAATAAGTAAAGAGTTTGTGCATAACCACGCAGTTAACAGTTTGGAACTATTTAAGGTAGTACACCCACCCTCCCTGCGCATGATCATAAAATGATGGAATCCTCGGTTGAATAACGTGGGAAGATTTTGGTTCTTGCTCCGATATTGTTGCATGGGTTTATGCGCCGGAGAGGGGTGGGTGGGGGGGGGGGGGGGTGGGGGGGGGGGGGTTACTAACACTCATTTTATCATGCAGCCTTACAACTCACGTTCGACCGCTGACATTTCACAGTATCCTTGGAAACTGACACTTGAGCCTGCCAGGCCGAATCCAATAATGCCGCTTGTGTCGAAATCTCCGCTGTCTTTGATGGTTTTACACGACAAGCTGGTACTTCTCGGGACCCTTTCTTTCCTGAGAATAAAAAGTAATGCATTTTGCACCGGACAGCTCCCAATAATTGATATTCACATAAATCATAATTATTTTACACAGAAGCAAACTAACTCCTCAGTTTTTTTTTTTTTTTTTTTTTTTTTTTGCCCGATCCCCCTTTTTATGAAGCCATTTATTTTGTAATTCCACTGTCTAGGTAGTTTTTGTTACCCTATGTTTTTTTCCCCTTTTTAATTTGCTTTATTTAATTGTTATTTATCTTTCTATTATTGAGGTTTGTTAAGTATATCGTGTAACTTAGTGTCATGTCTTTGTGTATCAGCTCTAAAAACAAAATAAAAAACAAATAAAATGCAAAAAAAAAACTAATCTCCTTCGGCCGATATTTTAGGGAATGAAAAAAAAAGGAAAGATATAGAGGTCCGAAAAGGTACCTACATTCAAACTGATTTACTCTATTTCGTGACACCGATAAATTCCTGTTCAAATTTTTATTTCTGTCACCATTTCATCTGGCCTGCTAGAAAAATTTCACATATGAAACTCTTTATTTATTTATGATTTACTTATTTTCCAATACGGCCACCCCTCATGATAAGGATTTCTGGCCGGGTGGTCAGCAACCTAGCTGTTAAAAATTTTTTAAATATTTCTAGATTTCCAGAGACCTGAGTAAACACATGTTCAGGGGGAGAGTTCCATTGATTTACAAGAAAGTCTATATGACTAGCGCGGTTTACAAAGTTATTAAATGTATGCTCTTGGTGTGCCTGGTTTTCATAGCTACAATCTTGGACAATACCTGTTGAGACAAATCAAGCTTGCGCACTTTATACAAGTCGGGAGCCGAATATACACGCCGAAAAATAATATTTCCCCCCTCCCCTTATATTCTATGGTTGTCTTTAAAGGCTTAAAATGTTGTGGCGTACACATTCAGACCAAAACAACATTGATTAGAGGGGAGGGGGAGATGAAATGACCACGAAACAAGAGTACAAGCAAAAAATTACTATAATTAAGTTAAGTGTCTCAACAGTATTGTCCAAGATTGTAGCTTTAACAAGTATTTCTAAAAACGAGAAATTGCTTGATGTCTACATGACATTACAAATAACGAAACAGAAAATACTTTTTTCCATAATGTTCTTCTGAAATCCTTTTTCTCAACTCGCAAAAAAAAAATTATCTTTGAAATTCCATCCTCTTCAAATACTCACTCACCTCGATTAGGGTTATCGGCGTACACATAGACTTCATTTGGTTGAAAACTTCCAGGCCGACTTGTACTGGTCTCCGAGTTAAACTCACATGTTTTGTTTGCGAGATTGTAGTTCAAACTCTGACAAGTTTGATCTGTATTGCAAGCGCTGTAGCAAAACGCAAGTCGTTCCACAGTAAACGATTTAAAAACATGACCTTCGAGGCGAAATCCATGCTTCGAACGTGTAGTGACTTTACACTGTTGTGTGGCAATCGTAGATGGGAGAAGTGTTAACATGAATTTAAGTTTTAGAATGTCTAAGAAAACCATGATATTTCAACACTGTATATAACACCTTTCTTTCTTGAATATTATTTACTTGTTGATGGTTAGTGATATTCACTGGTGGTCTGCCAATGGTAAAAGTAATTAATTTACAAGGCCGTTTAATTAGTGTTTTTTTACGAACACACTTATTACTTTTAAGTGTCATTGTCAGTAAGGACCAGGCAAGGTCCACGGATCGAGGTCGGCGGATTCCCTCCAAATTTTCGGCATTTATTCTCTATCAGATAAGATTACGATCGGTGGTATTCTTAGTAAAATAAAAATAAATTCCTTCGAATTTTTGACCACCCCCAAGTTTTTGGTGCTATTTTGGCAAAATGAGATGGGAAATTTAGGTCAACTTCCACAGCTAGTTTTGCATACTTCACATCGGCCTTATTCATTTGTACGAACTGTACATATTGTCCGGCATACAAACAGCTCATGTCTGCAATATAAATGATTTGGATAAAACAGCTTTACTTTGGAGCGGTTCCAAATATTACCACTTCGTGGCCATCGGATGTAAGACGAATTTTGGCAATTTTCAAAGCTGATTTTCTCCAAAATGCGGCAGTTTATTTTCAAATCAAACCTATTTTTTATTAGTCTGTCTGTAGGTCTTTACAAATCCGCAAACTCTCATTGGCAAGTTAAAATCCCGTCGCGTGAGCTTTCTCACGAGTCACCTAATTTGACCTAATCTGCATAATTTGACCTATTTTGCATCATTGCTGTTTTTCCCGGAAACTTTCACGCTTTAGTTGTTACATATTGCAGGTGTTTATTGTCTCTTTAGTATGACTGAGAACAAACACTAGACTACTTTTTCAGCTTAGTGGGCATACTTCACTTCAGTATTTTGTCATTTGACAAGTAAACTTCCTTTAAATTTGACCAAATTTGCATTATGCCCATTTTTCCCGGGAAAACTTCACGCATGTGTTGTTAATCGATTATGACCCTACACGTCATGAAACAGTTTGCACGAGTTCTAGTTTGACTTTGAAGTTAAGTTATTTTGATTTTTCACACGTTAAAAGTCCGCAAATTCATGGCGAACGTGTCAGTTCGAGAATCGAATTCTATCATTTGACTACACACGGATATGTAAATTTCAAAGTTTTCAAGACTGACAGAGTTTAATAATGTTTTCTTCGCATGTTTATTATGAAAGGCAAACGTGTTGCCGATTCGGCGCGAGAGGAAATGCCATTCGAAAATTAAATTATGTCATGAAGTACAGTAAACACGGATATGCAAATTTTGAATCGAATTTGATACACATATAAGTTATTTAATTGTAACGCAATATATAGTTTCTTGTCTGATGGCGTGACAGAACCCCAGAACATAGCGGAATGGATGGTACTAAAGCTAATTAATCCAAGTTCATTGTTGAACAATTAGTGACAGTAAGGAATATTGGACACAATTGGGGGTAACAATCAACTTCGCAAATCACTTTTGATACCTAAAATAACAAAACAGCCTGACTGGCTAGCCTGCGTAGGTGGCGGTTTGTTACTTCGCGATGCCGAATTCGCGCGCCAAAAAAGCTACGCAGTCTAAAAACCGGCCAGTGGGTATTCTCATATTCCTTACGATTTTACATGTATCTACAAATCCTGTTATCTCAGAGTCTCCCTGCACCTATCTTAAATACCCCAATGGAGAAGATGGGGGTAGAAATACCAAGGCATAGGTGCTCTTGGGACAATTAAACTGACGTCTGACATTTCTTGCCAGAGTACCTCCCTGACCCCTCCCCCCCCCCCCCCCCCCCCCCCCCCCCCCCCCCCCCCCTCCAAGATCTTTCTTACAAAAACTATGTAACGTTACTTTTGAAAGCATGTACAACTCTCAGAAAATGCTTCAATGGGTCAAGGAAAGTCTTTCTCCTTGACAGCGGTCCACTTGTTGTCAGGTGTAGCTGCTCACAGATTTCTTTCAGGACTGCCAGTTTGAGTGAGCCAAGATTTTTGCTTTTTACAAGTTCGCAGATATTGCTGGCGCCCACGATGATTGGATGGCTTGGTTTGCCCATGTCATTCATCACTAAACTTCTAAGGGTGTCCAAGGCCATTTCCGACTCTGCGGCCTCTTCCTCAGGGATTTCCTCAGCATCAATACTCCTATGACGCTGCGCCGCTGTCTGACGTGAGAACAGGCTGCTGATCTGCTGCGCAGTCCTCCACTCTTCAGGCTTAAAGGTGGGCTGTCCGTCCTCATTTCTGAGAGACTTCATTACCCTCGCTACCTGCACAGGATCGGCCTTGTTTCCAGTTCTTGCACCTTCTTCGAATTTCTTCATCAAGAATGGCAGCGCTGCTATTATCCTCACCCTGCAATGAGGTTGATGGCACATCCGGAGCGAACGTCACCCTGTCACCATTCCCGCCCATTTCCTTCTAACGCGGTCATACATGGACTCGCAGTCCACCTCAAGACGGTGCTTGCCCGTGTCCATATGGTTGTCTGCCTCTGCCTGGGTCTTGAACGTCAGGACGCATCCAGTCTCCTGGCAAGAGTATATCTCAGACTTGTGCCTGACGCTCTCACCACGCTTCCCATCTGTGTAGCTTGACCAAAAGGCTGGATCACCCTTAGTCCTGTATCTCCTTGTGATGCAACTCCGAGATCGCTGTAGGGGATGAGGCGCCAGGGCCGATGTTGTACGCTTTCCATATTCGAATGCCACCGTCCTCGTACTGGAAGTTGTTCAACACACTAATGCCTGGTATCTTGCTATCTTTGTTTCTCACCCTTGTCGTGTCCACCTCAACGACCGCAGCCCGGCATCCTTTGATACATGCGATTCTAATGCTGCCTTCATATCTTCAGCTGTGACGACGCCGTGTCTCTCGTTGACCCAGCGCTTTATGTGTGCCTTCATCGCAGCAGTCTTCCTATCGCAGATATCCTTACCAGCCTGTGGTTCTGAGAAAAATCATATCGCGCTGGCCTGACACCGGTTCTCTCCCCCACTTCTCTAAGACTTAGCAACAGAGGCCCATTGTGGTAGCATCCAGCATTATCCGATCGAAGGTAGGCTGTTGTTACAACTGGATACTCTTGTTTGACCTTATGTAGCAAGTCCTCTATGACTGACAGAACTGCAAAAGCTATTTGGGTGCAGTTGTTGAAAATGTGTACAAAGCACTCCAGTTCATACTTGTTCTCCACAGTTGCTCTAGTGATTACAGCGCTGATGTGCCAGCTCCTACCCCTCTTCCCAAAAAAGTCACTCATCTGTTCTCTGTATTGCACAGGCAGAAACTTCATTGCCCAGTCCATTGTAACAAGACACGAGTTCTCGTCTAGCTTCTGGAGGGCATGTTGCTTGGCTTCGTCCTGGTTACTTGACCGTAGCAAGTGAGCCTTCCACGCCTTTATGTTACGCACACTCTCAGTATACTCAAACCTCAGCCAATCCTTCTCCTCTTCCAGCATGTTCACTTTATCTAGCATCTCTGCCACCTCTCGCAGTACTCCCTCCAGACTTTCGCAGCGTTCACATTCGTAGCTGTGTTGGTGATCACATTCCCATCTGAACTCCCTGGCATTATTATCACTTAGTGCGTGGACCGTGCAGTGATCACTGCACTGTTCCCCTCGTCCGATGTGTGTCTTGAAATCATTCTTCAAGTACCTTTTTCCATCCTTTAGTAGCTTCTGAGTGACAGATACGTTGATACCATTATCTGCTAAGCCCTCCAACATAGAAAAGGCTTGAACAAACGCCTCAGCACCCTCCGCAGTGGTGTTGTCAAGTCCCTGAAGGGATCTCTGCATGGAGGCCGAACACACTTCAATCATCCGGTAGAGAGAACGCTCGCTCGCCGGTTCGAACTCTTGTTCTTTACAATAGTCTAAATATTGTCTTATGATGCGTGAAGGGATGACAGTTCTAATGACCGCTGGTATGATGATCTTCTCTCCCGAGTCAAGCTTGAGAGGTTTGTCCCGAACGCCACATCCTGGACAAATTCTGGTCTGGAGATATACTCATAAAAATGATCCACTTTTTCGCGGTCAATTTTTGTACGGAAACTATTAATTTCAGGAAGTGGCTGCCTTTCCCGGCTTCTGTTGCACGCTGTCGAGCTTGGTCAATGCGCCATTTGGAGATCCCATGGATCATTTCTTGAAGCTCAGCTCGTGAAAAGTCGTCCGCAAAGAGGGATAGGATCTGTCGCTTTGTTTGCCAGTGACCTGCCTGCTCGTACGCTTGGATCAAAATGTCGACAAGACCAGAGCTAGGATCAAAACGCTTCCGCTTTCCTTGGTTGTCTCTGTCTGCATTCAAAAGTGCCTCCGTTTGTAGCGCCTTCCAAACCAGTTCCTCTTGGCCAGGAGTGATGACAGACAATGAGGTCGCTATGGTCTCCTGGCTTTGCGGATGTAATATCGCTGCTGAGTGTCGGAGACGTCGTCCCAGGTCGTATTCAGGGTTGACATCACAGGGCTGTAGCGGCCACCTGATATGTTGCAGTGGACAGCTTCGTTCAATTTCTGCCTTTTGCTGTTTTGTTCTCCATCTCGTCAATCCATATACTAATCTCTTCTACTGGTATCGAGGCTTGGGACGATTGGGACTGCGAAGAGACTGTTTCTGACTCCTCGCCAGTGCTGGCGACCTCTGCGCCCACTGTGGCTGGCATTGTGCTCTCCTCACAAACAGTAATGACAGAGACAGTGGTACCATCAGACTCCTGGACGTCGTCTCCAATCACCAAGGTGTCTGAGTGAAGATGCTAAAGTGTAATAAGATGGATTAGCAAATTATGGACAATATCATTAACAATTCCACAAAGATCTCCTATACATGTAACTGTGGAAACTCTACATGCCTTTCCTAGCCGCTGCTACAGGGGGCCCTTACATAAAACATGAATAAAAACTTGATTACCTTTGTTATTTTTCGTGTCTTGTTCGTGTCTTCAAGCGGCGCCCATAATTTAGGCGCGGTCGACTTTCGTTAGGACTGGGACCAAGTTACCGTTCGGAAACTCTAGTAGAGTAAACATTTTCGGCGCGCGATCGGAAAACTCCTAGGCATCGCCAACGTTACAACTTGGTTCCAGTCCTCATGAAAGTCGACCGCGTCTATGTTATTCAAAATGGCCGCCCCTTGAAGAAAAGACACGAAAAACAACAAAGGTAATATCATTTTAATTATTTTTATTCATAACAGATGCGAAGGCCCCTAAGCGCTGCTAAAAAAAACCTTCTGGTTATATGGTCAGTTACACTTATTAGCTATTCATGAAGTGACAGCTAAACAGGCCAATAAAGCTATGAACGGCCAATGGGATTTGTAGTGTGCTCCGCGGCAGGTCGAACACACAGCTGTTATAAATATAACGATAAATAGATTAACAATAACAACAATCAGACACTTTATAGTCCAGTTCTGACCCTCTCTCTGTCACGCTTGCGTGACAGAGAGAGACACCAGACATCAAATTAAAAAATGTCGAAAAAACTGCATTATAATTACGACAGACATCCTAGTACAAGAATTGAAACAATCTAGCAGCTTTTCGGCAAACCGTCACGTTTTACCGATAAAACAGCCGTTTATGGTGAGGGATAAGCGTTGCGTGACGACCCCAACAACGGCTGCGCCCCAGGCAGCGCTCGGCGATTTCTCTCGGAGCCTGATCTCAGGCTACTGCGAAGAAGACTATATTGGGGATATTCGAAGAAAAGGCAACAAATAAAATAACCACCTTTGAAATAAAGATTTCATTTACATTTACCAGTCAAGCTTATCCCTCAACTCTGAGGATTATTGGCTGCGGTCTGGCAGCACATAATTTGTACTTACCTGAGCCGATGGGAACTGTGGCATGGTGAATTTGATAGATTTCTTCCGACAAGGTGGCGTTTACACGGCGCGGTTTCTGTATGCTTTTCCGCGGCCCTCGATGGGTTGGATACGAGCATGTGTTGCTCTTTCTGCCAGCCCAGCCTGTTGTCATCTTTTTTCTATGTCTATTGTCATATTGTCATTACAATTTTCTCTTCATCGGTAACAACAAAGTATCCAGCTCGATTCAGGATCAGGCCAACCTCATTATCGTTCTCGTCTTCGGATCGCTGCTGTCCCGAGCTCACCCCCAGGCTTAGTAGATGTGGAGTCATGTCCAACTTACAAGCCAACAGTGGTACAATCTATGACCCTGTGCCCTCCAAACTACAGGCAGAATCAGGAGAACTGAACGAACAAGTTAACGTAACATTCATGTTGTAAACAGCTGAAGTAGAACCGCATCAAATTACAATGTTGACATAAACAAGGTAATTGACAACAGCTGTTAGCCACGGGTCACATCAGATAAGGGATTGGCTTTTATGAACTGAAATTCTGCAAAATAGCAGAACCGCTCGAATATTTCAAAGAAGTATTTGACGTTTTGCCATCTTGTTCTTAATTTCCTTTCCCTCTTTGTTGTCAGTTTTGGACTACACAAAAATGTTTGGGTTACAGCGCCATAACAGGAGCTCATATAATATTCCATATTTAAAATATATATATAACAAAATACTGAAGTGAAGTATGCCCACTAAGCTGAAAAAGTAGTCTAGTGTTGTTCTCAGTCATACAAGACAATAAACACCTGCAATATGTAACAACTAAAGCGTGAAAAGTTTCCGGGAAAAACAGCAATCAGTGCAAATTAGGTCAAATTATGCAAATTAGGTCAAATTAGGTGACTCGTGAGAAAGCTCACGCGACGGGATTTTAACTTGCCAAATGAGAGTTTGCGGATTTGTAAAGACCTACAGACAGACTAATAAAAAATAGGTTTGATTTGAAAATAAACTGCCGCACTTTGGAGAAAATCAGCTTTGAAAATTGCCAAAATTCGTCTTACATCCGATAGCCACGAAGTGGTAATATTTGGAACCGCTCCAAAGTAAAGCTGTTTTATCCAAAATCATTTATATTGCAGACATGAGCTGTTTGTATGCCGGACAATATGTACAGTTCGTACAAATGACTAAGGCCGATGTGAAGTAAGCAAAACTAGTTGTGGAAGTTGACCTAAATTTTCCATCTCATTTTGCCAAAATAGCACCAAAAACTTGGGGGTGGTCAAAATTCGAAGGAATTTATTTTATTTTACTAAGAATACCACCGATCGTAATTTTATCTGATAGAGAATAAATGCTGAAAATTTGGAGGGAATCCGCCGACCTCGATCCGTGGACCTTGCCTGGTCCTTACTGACAATGACACTTAAAGCTTTCCATTGAAATTATGTTAGTTTAGCACTGCCTTTCGCAAATGTAGGCACACATTTCAAAACAGTGTTCTTTTTAAAAATCCATTCTCAAATGAACTAAAGAAATACTACACAAAGATATATTTCAGCTGTCTTTACCAAATGGATATACCCAGGGAAACAAAAGAATAATCACAAGCTATCTATCATCACTAGCAAATTAGTGTAAATGTAATATAATGTTAATAATTAAGTGTATTATCGTTAGTCTCACGACGGGTAGTCACATACGATGGCTTTTAATAACGAGGAATAACGGGTGAGAATCGAAGTCCACCAATAACAGCCGATCATTAACATTAACAGGTAGAAACAACTGCCTTTAGGCCAAATGAGCTGCCAAAACAAACAGCCATTAGGTGCTCTCAATGCCTACTGAGTTTTATCATTGTGATTTTTGCTCGAACCAGAATTCCCTCAAAGAGTCCGATTCTGATGTTTTTGAACAGCTTTTGAATTGAATACATTTGCATTTTCCTGTACAGGCGTAAATTTACATTTCCTTTTCAATCCATTCTGTTATTTTTCCACGCGCTTCCGGCTTTCAAAATCATCCATTTTAGACCTTGTTTTCAAATTGAGCCCACAGTACAAATAACATCAAACTATGCGCGCGCGTGCGCATACCACACGCTAACACAGCTATGACGTAATTGATGACTAAACAGACACATTTTTTTATGAACAGATCTACAATGGTTCGCCAGCTATCCTCGGCAAAGAACCGCCCATTTACGGTAAAAGTTGTGTTTCCTTTCGATGAAAAATTCGAAATAACTGATGTGGTTACGTCGATGAAAGTGTTAACCTTAAAAGATCGAATAGAGTTGATGAGCGGAGTTCCACGGTAAGACCGCAAATTAACTGTATAGTGATAGTACGGTTTTCAATTAAGTGTCGAAATTAATCCGAATTGTTCGATTTTGGTTTTGCTTTATTACGCTCTATGATTGGTTTAAAAAATTCCCGCCACCTACTGCGTTTTCCCGCACTTGGCGCCAGTTACGTGCATTTTCTCCGAGCTCTCATTGGTTTGTTGTGTTGTTTACGTCTGCTGTGATCGGCCATTGTAATTGCTTTGGTTTCGGTTGTGGTTTTACGACACTCAATTGAAAAACCGCTTTCTATTAAAAAACAACTTAAATGAACTAAAGCCCTGTGGACATTTTATGAAAAATTAACCCTAATTACTTTTGAATTTATTTGAATATGTAGTATATGTTTATGAATGTATATATTTTGAATATGTTTCTTTTTTTTCCAAAGTCATTTACAGCGTTTGACGTATTTTGATGACTTAGGACATGGAAGACAGCAGACGGTTATCGTTCTATCACGTGGTACCAAATTCCATATTTAGAGTGAAGTGGTGGCCAGAGTGGGCTCCTCTTATTCACGCTGCTTATCATGGTGATGTCAAAGGTATGTGCAAGCGACTCGGTCACGTGGGCAAATGTAACGTTTCAGTAGGAATCCTGTCTCCAAGAATGAACTGAGCAAGTAGTTTTCGACAGGCATGTTGCTTAGCAAACAGGAACGTCGTTTAGCAACAGCAATGTTGCTTAGTAACAGGCAAGAAACACGACTTTTGCAGATGGCAATAAGCTGGCATGATGACAATCTTCGGAAAGCTCATGGGTTAAAAATCCAAGGTTGAAATGTAAAAACTCTCATTTCAATGCTGATTGAAAAAATATATAAAATATTATACGTACTATAGAAAAACGTGTATAGAAAGGTCGGGCCTTTATTTCACAAATACAGTCAACTCTCTCTAAGCGGACACCACTGTATGGTGGACACCTCTCTAAGGCGGACATGGATGGCTGGTCCGGCCAAATTTCACTTGTTTGTCTGTAACTAAACTCTCTTTAAGGCGGACACCTCTCTAAATTACGTGAACTGGCCATAATATTTCCTTCACTATTTCAAGTTCTTCTAACTTCCACAATGTATTTCAACTCTATAAAAACACGTAATTAAAATATTTTGTTTTTCTTGAATGTAAGAACAGGTGTGATGGCGTCACGCATTAGACAGAGCATGGCAGGTCGTGGATGGTTCAGAAGAATATACTTCAACGAGCGCGGTTACGTAGCGTTGTTTATTGCCTGCCACCGAGGCCACGCAAGAGTGGTGTCAAAACTGATGAGTCTTGATATCGACCCTTGTCGAAAGATGCCATCCGGAAGATCAGCTATACATGTGGCCGTGTACAAGAGGAGGGTAACCTGTGTTAATCTGCTAGTAGGTATGGGGCTTAAGGAGACACTGGAAACCCTGGGGCGCTTCAGTTCCATCTGATAAGAAAATTAAAAAGTTTTTCCATACCTTATTAAATTGAATTTTTAGTTTGGTAAACCGTCGTCTGGAACACGTTGTCCTAAGATTTTTCTATAATGGTTGGCTGGTGCGTCCAGCTCGAAATCAAGAGGTGAAGAGTTTGGGCGTGGCCATTGCCATGGAAATATAATTTACTATCACAGTGCCTCTCCGAGGTCCTCCCTTACTACCCAAGTCATGGCTACCGGCACATTGTTGGAGAAACTCAACAAAAAGGCTTGAAAGATTCCTGAGATGGACTTACTCACTGCGATCAGGACTGAGTCGTCAAGAGTTGAGGGACGATAATTTTCTTGGCTCATATTGAACAGGCTAAAACATTAATTTATGACATAACTTTCCTTTTAGCATAGAGCGGTTTTCATTTGAGTGTCGTAAAACCAAAACCAAACCAACACCATGATTGGTTTTGGTTTAGCATCTGATTGGTTGAGTAGGTGGCGCGAAGTTTTAAACAATCACAGACCGTAGCAAAGCAAAACCAATTTCTGACTACTTTCGATACTCATTGAAAATCGCTCTAGCAACTGAATTTCATGACGGAAAAAGTAACCGCCCTATGTTCATAAGTGGGTCTACAGACAAGCTTGTCTTCTTGCATTCTCCACTCTCCACTCTTTCATTCCTGTCTTATGATCTTTTCGTTTCAACACAGGTAAGTCCAGAGGGGTTAAAGAAGAAGAGAGATACCGCGTGAATTGCGTCAGAAGGAACACGTTTCTGAACATCGCTCATCAACTGGAGCGAAAGGACGGCTGGAGACTGCTGGTCATGCAGCTCAAGGAGCGCATGGGACGACGGGAAAGCGATGGCACGACTGAAGGGAGAATTCCTTTAAGAGAATTTCAGAAATATGACTCGACATTCTCAACGAGTTTGAAAGGTACAAGTAAATCCCTGGGGGGGGGGGGATTACTCTCCCCCCAAAAAAAAATTTGTTGGGGTTTGCGGCACGCTTCTTGAAACCTTTACCCTATTTCAGACCAAAATATGTGATTTTCCTTACCCTATTTTAGACCTGACCCTTAAAATTTCGGGGATTATTTCCCATTTTAAAGTCAAAATGGCAAAACTCTATACCCTATTTCAGACCAGTAGGCAAAACATACCCTATTTCAGACCAAATGGTCAAAATCTATACCGTTTTCAGACCAAAACGGCTAAAAACCAGCCCTTTGGCGCCGCACATACCTATATAGCTTATATAAGGGAGTACCCCCCCCCCCCCCCCCCGGGAAGTAAAATATTAATACTGACACATCAATGAATGAAATGATCCTGGTAGTTTGCATGCAAGTTATTTTCAGCTTGAAACAAATTAAACAGTAACTGGGCTATGAAACCTTGATACGTTGATAGAAGGTCAATTGGGGGGGGGGGGGGGGGGGGGGGGGGGGAACCTGCGATTGTCGACTTGCATCCCATCCACGGGGAGTAGAAATACTCCTTGTTGGCTTCATGCTACGGAAACAGGGATAAGCTCATGAAGTGTGGGCCAGTTTGGCGTGAGTGCGGCTTTACCTTACCTACGAGTAAATACTTTTACTTATACACCCTATTCCAAAATGCCTGTCAATTCAAAATTATTTTGTATGTATTTAAATTTAAATAACTTGCCTCACTAACCTCGTTTTTGAGTTGATAGTTCAAATAATTTTTACTCAAGAACGAGGTTAGTGAGGCAAATTTACATTAAATGCATACAAAATAATTTTAAATTGGCAGCCATTTTGGAATAGGGTCTATACCCCATGATGTCGTTCCTTTAATATCAACTTGAGTGGAAAATATTCAATTATTGACAGGGCCACTTGGAAGAGTGTACCTATGTACAGTGCTGCAAGTGGAGCCATTCCGACGAAGACGATCCATCCCGGCACCTTGGAAGTGAAATTGACAGGAAATTTCCCAGAAGGCATTGTTGGACGTATGCCAAGAAAGATGTAAAATGCAACCTTGTGTTAAACTGTTACGAAATCATGTCAGGTCATATTTATCTCGTGTCATGTAAGGTGGTATTTTAAGTAAAATTTGTGGGAACACCACTGTTTAATTATTTTTTTTATTGTTTTATTCTACTACCATCCATTATTTGCTTTTATATGAAAAATAAAACAAAACTTTATTTTTAAATAAAAGTGTCTGTGGAATTAGCACTGCTGCCTTTATATTGTGGGCATTTTAAATGAACGAACACATATTGTAAATTGAGCACAAACCTGTGATTAAGAATTTCAATTGGTGGAAGCTACTGTTGCCACCATAGCAAGGCCGAGGAGTTGAGCTGTGGCCCACCATAAAGAGCAACTCCAGCTAGTAGTAGGATGGAGCCTCTGTCCAGCGTCTCCGTCATTGTTCTAAAAACGTAGGTAGGAAAAAAAATACTGCCGGGCCGGGGTCATTGTGTTGTTTTCCTTGGTCAAAACACTTTACTCTCACAGTGCCTCTCTTCACCCAGGAGTATAAACATTGTGTTGTGTTCTTGGTCAAGACACTTTACTCTCACAGTGCTTCTCTCCACCCAGGAGTATAAACATTGTGTTGTGTTCTTGGGCAAGACACTTTACTCTCACAGTGCTTCTCTTCACATGTTACCCACATGTTAGGAGTATAAATATTGTGTTGTGTTCTTGAGCAAGACACTTTACTCTCACAGTGCCTCTCAGTCTTCACCCAGGAGTATAAATTGTGATCGACAAACTATACTATATAATACAGCACCGACAAACGTTGGCTTTGAACTACAATCTACTTTTATTAATATATCGCACAAACTGGTCAACTTCTAATCTCTCCTTACAAATAACAACACATTGTCAAGCAGACAGGTGTTGAGAATAAGAAAATCATCAACTAGGGATTTAGGTCGAACTTGAGACTGCAATGGTTTAAAATCAACTTGGATTAAATATGATAATTTATGTCATATATTTCAGATAGTTTGAACGCGCGTCAGTGTAGTAATGTTATTATTTGTTGACTTGACACGCTGTAGGATTCTGTATTATGACGTCACCGTGAAAACGTATTTAGAAACTCCGACCACTGAAGGACGTTTCCAGTCCCCGTGTTACACGTTTTGGACATGAGCTGTATCGTCTCTTGGGTCTGAACGTTGTCCATAAATTCACTCCAGTGATGCTTCCCACAAAACTTTGTACTAATTCAAACTTTGCCGGGTCCCCTGGGGTGTCGTCTTGGTCTTGGCCAAGAACTACCACCCCTCCCCCCTTGATCACGTGCCCTTTCGCCAAATTATTTCCAGAGTCGGTCATAGCACCATCCACACGCAGTATCCAATGTCCATTAGTGTTTCCCCATACAAAGCACACGTGATGCCATTTGTCGTCGTAATAAGTTCCCAGCGAGATGGATCTGCAGAAGACAAAGATAAGTGATAGATACAATATGAGCGTCAGATCTGTATACCGAAAATCCTATATAGATTTAACGCGAGCTTACGGCACAAATGCAGCTAAATGTTCATGTTATTTTGGCTATACAAATCATTTTGGGCGAGTAAATCGATGGAAAACTTTATATAAACATCCAGAAATTATTGTCAGTATAATAATGCAAATAAAACCCCTATTAATCGACAAACACCTCTATTAAGCGGTCACGGTTACCTATTGGCCGTCCTATTGTTGCCCGTATTAACTTGGCTCGATATAGCTTTTTTAGCGCTGGGGTAAGATTTTGAAAACAAAAATTCGATCAGTGATTATTGAAAGATTTTCATGTAAATCCTGTGCGATACACAACATCGTCCGCAAAAAAATCATCCTTGTTTTATTCCAAAACCGCGTTACAGATTTTCATGGAACTTTGTCTACAGGTGGTCAACTACCATACGTCAAAATATATAATGCAATCTGATGTTTCTGACTAGATCAATTTCGAGAAAATCAGCCTTTTTTAAAACCAATTGGATGCCGAAATCGTTGCTATGGCAACCTATGTTGCTTGGAAACCAGTGTAAAATAAATCTATCATCATATGTCATCATTATGGTGTAGTATGGCAAAAATCGACGTTTGCCTTCTGATCGAATTTTTGTTTTCAAAACTCTCAGCCCATCGCTAAAAAATCTATATCGAGCCTCCTTTAAAGCGGCCACCAAACATTTAGTACATGTAGTTTGGCCATGTTTTGAGAAAGCTATTACAGTTAAAAGTCAGAAATAGAAGGTGACGACTGATAAAAACATTCAAACACAAGCCTCCAAGCTTGTCTATATTCAAATACATGCAAAGTGACGTTTCTACCACGCCTTATGCTAATTTAAGACGAACCCCTGTTAAGCGTAAAGCAAAGATAATCTTTTGACGCACTGCCAAATTATGTGAAAATACAAAATACGGCTACAATTAAATTAAGACTACAAGCCCCTTCAGTTGTATGCCCTATTAAGCGGCCAACCCCTGTTAAGCGGCCACTTGCCATTTCCCTGAGGGTTGCCGCTCGGCTTTTGACTGTACTTACTTCAGTCTATCATTAACCTCAAACGAATCCCTTTTAACTGCGATTTCGTTAAATAGCTGGGAGTAGCGTAGGTAAACAGGGTCCCGACGTCCAGGTCAGCGGTCTTCATCCAAAGCTCAATGTGAACTTATGTAAGTTAACTGAAAGTGGTAGCGTGAGATCGACATAATTGCTGACACTTTTGCTTGGAAAGACCACATCATAACTCGCGATCGGTGGTTCTGCTGCAGCGTCAAACACAAAAATGTTTAATTAGTAAAATAAATAAATGTGAGAGACACGGTGCTCAAATGGTAAGCGCGTTGGACTCCAAATCGAGCGGTCTGGGTTCAAGCCCTGGCTGGGTCATTGTGTTGTGTTCTTGGGCAAGACCGGTGACAAAATGCTGGGAGGTAACCTGTGATGGACTAGCATCTCGTCCAGGGGAGTAGCAATACTCCCCCAGGGAAGTACTCTGGATTTAAAGTGAGTCAAGTGACGGAGAGGTGCGAAGGATTTTTTGGGAGTAAAAATTCACGATTTTGGGATTTTTTGGGGTAGAAAATTTTGGCAAGTATTTTTGGGGGTTGTTTGATTTTAGTAGAGATTTTTTGGGGTGATCGCGCAGTACCTTTTTATGGTTAATATTCGTGGTTTCGTGGTTTGGTACCGCTTAGGGTGTTTTAAAATCTAAAATGACTGCCGTTAGAGTTATTCCTGTACCTTTTAGGGTATTAAGTTGGAAAAAATATATAACAGGGACTAGTTTTGTCTTAGAATTGGTACCTCTTAAAGGTCAAATGCAATGAAATTTTAATAAGATTAGTTTTAAGCCGAAATCATAGGAATATTATGAATAATCATATTCTGAAGTTTGAAACGATTTGGACAAAACGTCGCCGAGATATTCTACTTTGAAAACCGCCTTATTTTTCGCTTCCACAAACGGAAGCGTTCGGGCAAACTTCGGAAAATTGTCGGAAATGGGAAGCTCATCACATATGACGTCACATACACGCGCGAGTCCGCGAGAAGAGCGAGAATTACAAAATTCTGCAGTTTCAAAACATCAACAAGTATGGTGTTTTGTGCTGCTTTTAACTGTAGCAACTATTTTGCGATTATTCCAACACGTCCAGGAGCTGAATTCGCAGGGACAGAGTTCAAGTCCAGATAGAAGAGAAAGGAAATTCACCGTCGTGTGTTCACGTTCTCCATAATACCGTGAACGTGATCATTTGACGTTGCTGTTTTGCAGAGGACGGCAAAGAAATGTACTAAAATGCAAAACGCACGTGCGGAGCAATTGTACTACTAATTAAATCTATTGTTTTGTGACGTTCTCGTTTCCGTCGCCGTCGTGGTTTCTTAAGGTCCCTAATCAGGCGTAAGCTTTTTTACATTCCCTAAAGACGAGAAGAGATGCAAGGAATGGATGAGATTAATTAATTTGTTGTATTTGAGCATTTTCAAAGGAGATGTCAAGGTCTTCATCCATTTTCGTCAATACACTATGAAATAATCTCCAAACAAACCCAGAACACTTGACCCAAGCAAATTACAAGCTTCAAACACGCGCGAAAACACGCGTTAAAACGTGTTCACCACATATGACGTCACAAAAACAGCAAATTCGTTTCCATTCCAAGCGCGGTCATTCCTGGTTCGTTTTCGTTAAGCCGTCGGAAATTATCGGAAGTTATCGAATTTCGTGCCTTATAGCGCCACAAATCGCCCCAAACCAGCTTTTGAGGGTTGAGTATGATTGATGCTAGTATAAAGAACAGTTTTCGCGACAAAAGAAAAAAATGCCAAATTTTGTTGCATTTGACCTTTAAGGGTGAAAATGAGTTCGAGCACAACCCACAAAATGAGATTTTGGTACCTTTTAGGGGTTCTTTTCGAAATTTCCGGCGATCACCCCCGTCACTTTTATATGGGAGTCCCCCCACGGGAAATTTGCCCGAGTGCGGCTTTACCATGATCTATTTTATGCATTGCATTATATTTTCATGCTCTCATGTAGGTAGATCATCGTGATAACAACGGATATCAACACCAGCAGATGAGGAAAAATTTAGTTATCAAAAAAGAAAAAGGTACATCGATGTCATTTCACAGCTTTTTGCTATCTTGGTTAAAATTTGTTGTATAGTATTTCTTTATGTATAGTTTAAAAAACTTTCAGCAGTGTTTAATGTCATGTTATACCATAGTTAATAGAGGGAAATGGTTGTGAAGCCTGGCAAAGTTCTTTGTTATATGTTTTTGTTCGCTATTTTGGGGGTTGACCGTGCACAAAACCTGACACAATACAATAGGTGGTTACGTGTGTTCAAGCAACTAACCAATAGAAACGTGGCGATTACGTAATTCATGCATAGTGTATGAGCGCAAAACAAAGATGTGCACGGTCATGGACCTTCCAACATAAATCTTGACCTCTTTGTTTGCTCCTTTGAAGTTTGCCGGGCTTCATAACCATTTCCCTCTATTAACTATTGTTATACCTGATAAAACACTGCTGCGAGTTTTTTAAAAGCTTAAAAAACTTCCCTCTAAATCTACATTCAATCTGATCCTAATTTTGACATTTTAGTTTGATTTAGACGAGAAAATTGAGCTAAAAGTTCAGCCGTATCTTCATCAAATTTTTAAAGACACAACTCATTAACATGAATTTCTTTTTTATGTTCTTTATGAATTATTATTAATTTATAATGAGTTTTTGAAGTGGATTTTGTATGTTCATGAGCCTAGAAATTCATATCGTTAAAAGTAGTACATACCATCTTCACTCTTGACCGATGTCTTTTCAGCAACTTGGGCCTTAAATAAAATTAAGAAATACATAAAGTAACCACTGAAATAACCATGTTTAGAAGACGTTTTTGTTCTGTTTGCAAACTGCCACGAATAATAATCCTTTATAAAAAAGCTTCAGGATTCACTTTTGTTTTAGTTTTTTACATGAAAATGAAAGTCGTATACAGTTGAACCCGCTAATTCGAACTCGGTTAATTCGAATTCCCCGTTATTTCAAACTAATTGTGTTTCCCTTGGCGTTAAATCAACCTCACTAATTCAAGCTCTAATTACAAAATTGATGGACAAACATCAGACTGTGCCAGAATACATCTGGAAGCACACTGAACTTATATTTATAACATTTTAATTGCACCTATTTTTTAATGTGTCTCCATTCCGCACAGTTTCGGTTGTCAATAAATATTACAGGATGTTTCAAACACAAACTGTTCCAAGATAGACTTGTATTTTGCTGTTTTTAGAACTGACACCACTTCGTGATTCCCAGAATGAAATAACTGTATAAGGTACAAGTCATTCTCTTGTGTTAATTATTAATGATTATTTTGATATTTAACAATGACCCGGTTAATTCGAACCTCCGCTAATTCGAACTATTTTCCGTTTCCCTTGAGAGTTCGAATTAGCGGGGTTCAACTATATCGTATATAGTATCAATATTAACAGTACCAAATATCGATATAGTACCAATATTAACAACACATCCATACCGATATAGTATCAATATTAACAACACATCCATACCGATATAGTATCAATATTAATAGTACCTCAATATCCTCGTAATAAGTTGCATCTGGCTCAATTACAAAACACGAAGGACACGTGACTCGGTTTGCATCATTCAGCTCGCACGTGCTCATTTGCTTGTTCCTGATTGGTTTAAAGTTATATGACAAACACATATCATGTTGTAAGCACTTCAAGCCACAAGCTAGTTCAGAAGTCACGTGGTATACAGCAATAACGTGGTTCTCTAGAACATGGTCTGAAAAATAAATGTTATCAGCTGACATGAACAAAGTTTGCCTTTCAAAATTAAAAGTGAAGCTCTATTACACGGAAATCTCAGATTATAATTGTTATTTTATTTCGTGCGCGTATACTCTCCAATCAGAAGCCGAGGATAGCTGTTCTTCGGCTTCTGATTGGATAGTCTGCACGCACGAAATAATGTGATTTAATTAAAAGTGGTCACACTTTCGGGCTCCTTGCTCAGTGTAACCGAAGGCGTGGTTAGCGCATTGGATTTCGAGAACGAGTGGGTCGTTTCCTTTCAAATCGGGTGGAGCTGGTTCCTCCAATTGGGACCCTTGGATATAAATGGGAAAGGAGTTTACTTTTTACCTTTAATACTCTTCTTTTAAGTTCGATCTCACAGATTTTAATGTCTTGCAGCGATCCAAATGCGTAAACATAAACTGTAATCCTTGGTATAAAAACTGTCTCACACGAATAACGAAACATTTAATATAGATTACCTGGATATGATGTGAACATCGCGGACCTGGAGTTGTTATATCTTTCCATGCCAGCTATAACAGTAATGGCGGCAGCAAAGAAAACGGCTGGTATCAACAGATGCCTTAAAATTGCATTCTACAAAACAGAAAAAAATGTGCATGCATGAATATACAGATGGTTTCTTAAAGGCTAAAAGCCTACATTTTACACTGGCCGGTAATATCAAAACTCAAACTAGACGAGATTTAATTTCATTATAGCAACTTCCAATAAGTCAACAAAATATCAATTTCCTTTCATCCAATCGTTAGACTTCCTAATTTCCTGACATCAGTGAATTCCTGTAATTTTTCAAGCCAGTGAATGACACGATAGTTATCATTTCTTGTACACGTTGAAGGGAAACAACACCATTGCTGAGCTTATCCGGAATGGAGATGTCAGAGATGGGAGAAATGATTCTGACTTACCTTCCGGCGCTCTGATTGTCAGGTTATCGTTTGTGGAAAACTTTATCAAAATAACTCAACCAGAAAATAAACTCTCTGATACGTATCTATCACTCAATGATTACTTTTGCCACCTTCCGAAAAAAAAATCAATTTTCTTCTTCTTTTTTTGCAAATCAATTGAATACAACATCGATTTAATGAAAGTTTTTATCTGAAAAGCACAAAGACCGGGATACTGCTTCAATATTACAAAAAGGATACTTGATTCCATGTCACTTGCTACACAAGGGCCATCAATGACGAACAAAAGTATTTTGTAACTTTATTGTGCAAAACAAAATCAATATATTTGTCTATTAGGCGTATGCTTTGAAACTTAATTATAAACTAACTTCAGCTCAATATCAGGTATTGTAACAGATGTTCGGAGGCAAAGGTTGTTTCCAACAATTTTAAAATGACAATTAAGGTAGATCGCAAAATCAAGGCGGTCGTCGATTATTCTCCTTCCCTCGTTAAACAGTCGAAAACAAGATCCGAACAGGAAAGGCGTACATGCAGATGTCTGGAGACTAGCGAACTCCAGTCGATCTCTAAAGCCTGGTTATCACCCACACACCACATAAATAATAAATCCCATCCCAGCTTCGCGAGAACCTGCAGCTGACGTATTATAATTACTCGATTATTATAATCAATTATTTTGCGAGGAGAAGAAGAGGAAAACAAATTTACGAAATTAAATCAAAAACAGGACTTTACACAAAATAAACCAAAAATGCCATTAAAAAGATATTATTGAATATTGACCAAAAGTACTTAATTAGAACATAGGTATTTTCTTTCGTAATTCAGTACCATATTAGTTTGCTTTTATAATATGATTTTAGGGATGTTGGTACAGTTTATTATTTAATTTTTGACAACTCAGCCTAGGTGGCGACATCGGAAATTAAATTGAAGTTGATTATTGCCGATATCTATCTTTAGTGTTTACAATTTGTGGTCATTCAACCTTGAAACCTGTTCGCATCCCTTGAAAGAAAAATGAAATGTTGGTGAAAATGACGAATGATGTTTTGATATAAATTGACTCACCAGCTACTAAAGAATACAAAAACAATTTCCTTACTTGCTTTGGATGTACATTATTAATCAAAATCAATTATGTTTCCTTACGGACGTAATATTATATTTAATACTAAAGAACTGTCACAAACTACTCCATATGTATGGCCGTGAAGTGGCGAGGTTCCATTAATACTTAAAACCGACAACATTAATTAATATTAGACTAAATATTGGAGCTGAATGTTGAAAAAAGTTTGATAAAAATTAACTTCAATACGTTAAGAAGACTTAAAAGAAAACAAATAATTGGGAATTTCAGTGGAAATTTAACTGAAGACTTAACAAGCACGTCTCTGAATTTTCGAACGCTCTCTGAAGTTTTACACATGAAATTTCGTATCCTTCTTACCTACTTGAGGAGGTATTGAAATTCATTAAAAGGGAAAAATTCAATTATGTTAGATGAGCTAACAGTTTCCGGAATAAACCACTTGTCTCCCAAAATTTGGAGTTTTTAAGTTAATTAATTTTCGGTTTTATCGAGATTTGCGGTTTTAAGAAGTTTCTTCCAGTATCTTTTAAGTTTTTGGATACTATATCAGTTTCATTTTTTCAAATATATTTTGGAGATTTTCTGACATTTAGATCCAAGATGGCGGATTTTTTTTAAAGTTGATGACGTCATGTTGGTACGATAGGACGTCGTAATTGACAAGTTACCGCCTCTGAAATAAAAAAAAAATAGATACGTTACGCACCATAAAAGTTTGAATACGTTTTGTGATATATGTGGGAAAGAATAGGGTTAACAAATGAGAAATAAATCTAGAAAACACTATTCTAACCCAAGCTGGGTTAATATCACTACCCCTCAGGCTCAGTACATAATGTTAAATTTGCTAGAAAGTGTAATCGATTTTATTTTATTTTTTGCTGTATTTAACTTCGATGGACCGTTAATAACTAAATAAGCCTTTATAATTTGTACATCTTTCGATATTTTTTGTATAAATTCGTCGAATGAAATCTCTGAAATCAGACTCAGAGACGCTCTTTTGTTTTCCATAAATTACAAATGACATCTTACTTTCTCAATTTTATTTACAGACGGTGGCCGATTTGTTTAAATAAAAGATTTTCAGTGTTATTTGTTAATTTTCTTGCAATTACAATTACATGTGTGATTTTTTTTTGATTTTATTAAATGTAAAACCGAATGAAATGTAACGAGAATCATTTATTCTTCATGAAACCGGATAAACGTGATAAAAAAATTGACATTTGAATCACAATAACGCAAAAAATTAAATTAATTAGTAACTCGATACAACTAACACTTTATTCGCTTTGCATGTTAAAAAGGATTGGCCAAAACTAAAAAAATACAGCTGCTGTTTAGATCCCTGATTGTCTGCATGTAACGTTAAAAGGGTGCTTGCCTTCTTAAACTAACACTTTCGAATGGAAAAAGATAAAATCTGAAATCCAATCAATTATAAAAAAAATTCCAATTTATTGTAATTTGATCTTAGTGATGGAGATAGAAACAGTCACCATCGACGGATTAATCAAATTAAAAGAAGATACAAATTGAACTTGTTCCCTTCAAGCCTCGAGAAACTTAAAGAAAAACTTGATTGACGTAAAATTTTCAACAACAATTATTTTTTGACAGATCATCGGTGATAGAAAGAATTGAAGAATACAACTCTAGAAGCAGCTGTCGCATTTGATTGCTGATTGTCTTAAATATTAAATAGGATGTTTACTTTCCTAAGCTAACAGTTTAGTATGCAAACGATCAATGTGAAAGATATACAAAGGGAATCCAATCTCATTTTTCTTCAAAGTTGGCTGGCCGACAAGAAAACAACACGTCTGCCAGTTTGGTGAAGATGGAAAACAATTTTTACAATCCTTCGAGTCGCCCTTGGAAAGAAGCGAACTTTGATCTTAAGTATTTTTGGGCAGTGGTCGTTGCACTTACAGCCATAGCTACATTTCTTGCAAACGCGATAGTTATCATTGCCATATGGAAAGACCCAAACAGAAACTTACAAAGGAAACCATCCAATCTTCTAATCGCCAGTCAAGCTGTGGCTGATTTCTTTGTGGGCTTAGTACAAGAACCCTTGTGTGCTTGGTGGATTTTAACATTTTCATCAACGGCCGTTCATATGATTGAAGCTGTGAGTTCACTGTTCCTAGTTTCGTCAGTTTTCCACGTGGTGGCTTTGTCATTCGATCGATATGTAGCCGTGGCAAAACCACTACAACACAATGCCATAGTGACAAAGAAACGAGTGTTCCTATGGATTTTGATCATCTGGCTCAGCAGTTGTATCTATATGTCGTATCGCACGGTGCTAAGAGAGCTTAACTACTCGATCGTGCTTATAAATATCATATCTGGCGTCCACACCGTGCTGCCGTCAATCATCAGCGTTCTTTTCTACTTTCGCCTTTACCATGTGCTGAGAAAATATCGCAAAAGAGCCAGCAACCTCGACGAGTCAGGCAGAATGGTTATAAACGCCTACAGACGTGAACGGAACATGACAAAAGCAATGATGGTGGTGATGTGCCTATTTCTGTTCTGTCTCACCCCCTGGTTTGTATTTTATCAAGTGATTGGTGCCTGCCCTACATGCGAGGATCACGAATCTTTCGAAATGTACTTGTTTGCCATATTTTATTACATATTTTGTACAAAGTCATTGCTGAATCCATTCCTGTATGCTTGGCGGCTGCCAAAGTTCAAAGCAGTTTTCAAAAGCATGTTAAAAATGAGAAGGAGTAATCACAGAATTGAAGCAATTCACTTATCAAGGACTACAGTTGGCTAAGAAGTATATATACTTCATGGCTAAAAGTAAAATGTGCAACTATATACCCTTATCTTAGTTGTCATGGTAACGTGTTACTGCTGACGTAAGCAAGCAAACGTTCCTACTAAAATATAGTAATGGGGCGGCAGAATTGTCCGTCTTATATCGTCACATATAAGTTCGTCCAGCAATAAATAAGATAAGATGTGAGATGCGATGTGATGTGATTCGATGTGATTCGATGTGATGCGATGTGATGTGATGTGATGTGATGTAATGCGATGAGCTGAGCTGAGCTGAGCTGAGCTGAGCTGAATTGAAATGTGATGAGATGAGACGAGATGAGATGAGATTGGATGTGATGTGATGTGATGTGATGTGATGTGATGTGATGTGATTTAATGTCAGCTGAGAGGAGATGAGATTAGCTGAGATGAGATAACATAAGATCAAATAAAATAATATAACCTTTATTAAACGTGATGAAAGTCAAAGCTTATAGCTCGTGGGATCATGTAACAGTTAATCTAAGAAGTAAGTAAAACTACAAAACTACTTCATAAATATCGGTATATATACGTGTCACTAACATCACTCTAAAGATTTCATGACGTCAACGAGAGGTATACAGACACAACCCGTTCCCAGGCTCTTAAGTGTACTTTCATGCTCGCCCGCAAGATAAAGAGAAGGCCTGGGGACTAGACCTTGTTGTTTAGCTTTAAAACCGACTGAATGTGTCTGTCATGAAGATATTCATGTAAATACTGTTCCACTAATAGTATCGTTCGTGTGAGGCTGTGGGATTATTAGTTTGTACTGTTAAAGCCTCTTAGGGAATACGTATGGACTCTTGGCGAAAAGCAAGCCGAGAGGCGTTTCACAATGCTAAATTAAAGCAAGAAAGATGTTCACTAGAAACTCAAATACCGGTAGAGCAGTTTTTAATTGAGTGCAACCAAAACCAAATCAACTACAATGGCCAATTACAAAAAACGAAAACAACACAATGAACCAATGAGAACTAAAAGCAAATATACGTAACCGGCGCCAAGCGCGGGAAAACTCGTGTGACCAGGTCGCAACCGGTTTGGGTTTTGCATCTGATTGGAGTGATTATGTGGCGCGAGACTTTTAAACCAATCACAGAGTAAAAATGCAAAACTGGATTACTTTCGACGCTCAATTGAAAACCACTCTATTACACATTTTTTGACAATACATCAGCATTTTATTCGTGCGTACTGGTAGCATCAAATTTTGGCGAAAACTACTTTTAATATTCAAACTGTGATTGGATAAAAATCTAATATGCTTTATAATTTATTTTACCAACACCATTACGATGGTTTACAAATTTACATTTTTAGCATGATTTTGGTAAGCTCAGAAAAATATCTAGGGCATAGGAAGCTGAACAATAATGCCGGTTTGTTGCTGTAGAATAGCACTCGACAAATGACAGGAACCCATTAAGAAGTGAGGATGACTAACCACAGCGAGGATGGAAATGTATTGCAATATGGATTTTTGAAAAAGTGACAGGCTGTCAGTTTTTCAAAGTTTCAAGGTTGGCTCGGAAATCTTTGAAATTTTGAAAAAATGTTGTTGCAGTATAGAATTTCTTCAAGAAATTGCTTTTATCATTTAGTTAGAGTTTATTAGGTTCTTATTCTATAAATGTAGAGAACATTTCGTGCATTTATAACAGTTTTGAGCAAATACCCGGGCACTGATGTCCCTTTACAACAGATGACAGTGAGCTATGCTCTCCATATTGTAATGAACATAGCAATTACGTCATATCTTAGTAAAACCACAGATCAAAATGTAGATGTAGAATTACTAAGTTATTATTTTTTGAAATTGTGAAATAGCTTGTGTATAATGATTTAGGGAGCTTCCATAAAATAACATTTAAGTAATACAGTCGAAGCTCCCGTAAGCGGACACCATCGGGAAGCAGAGAAAGTGTCCGCAACTGGAGCTGGCCACTTACGGTTGTGTGTAAATACAGAGTTAATTTGTATGAGCTAGAGTTCAAACGGGGTTTTGTCAAGGCGGCCGTAAGTAGAGCTGTCCGCTTACGAGAGTGTCCGCTCAGATAGCTTCGACTGTACATAGTTTGTATGAGCTAGAGTTCAAAGTTCAAACGGGGTTTTGTCAAGGCGGGCGTAATTAGAGCTGTCCGCTTACGAGAGTGTCCGTTCAGAAAGCTTCGCAGGACTGTATAATACAACATTTAGATTTTTTTAATATTAATTATTCTTAAAAATAATTCACCTTTTTTAAACAGACATATAATCACCATTTATATGTATGTTTTCTTTTATTTATTGTAAATGGCCGTCCATTAAACTGTAGGACTTTGTCGTAATACGGCCATTATTTGTTTTTATTAAAGCTGATTATAAGAGCACATCTCATATTGATTTGTAAATTTATCTTTCGTCAAAAAAAAAGGAAAAAAAAAGAAACTGCAAAAACAAAAAAACAATATGTTCGTTCTGAAGCCGATCAAAGAAGCAACACGATGTCACCACTCAGGACTTTGTAAATAACACAACTTTCGAGGCACAGTTCACAGGTTCTTTTTAAAATTTATATCCAGTTTATATGCAGTTTTATTCTAGATCTACACATCTGGTCGTATTAGTGGGAAAAAAGTGAAAAAAGCGAAAAAATTAAAATTAAAACTCGCGGGGACACCCAGGTTTCTTCCCTAGCCGCTGTTTCGCCGTCCCCAATAACCAAGTTCCTGAAACAGGATAAAAGAGACCACAACTGACTGTCATAAATTTGAATTTCTTATCCGTATTTTTTTTGTAAAGGAAGTTGCAGTTCATCTTCCATATCCGCTCTTGAAAATATTAAAACGTTTTTTTTCATTGTCAGCATTTTTCACCGGACGTCGATACAGTCATGCCTAAAGAATGAGAACGACATTTAATCATTGATTTTCATGTTATCTATCATGTTTCTGTCAGATACCCAACCGCATTAACAACATGTGTAAAAACCTTTTTTATTCCATAATAAAATTTCTCCCGTTGTTCATGTTGGCGAGTTTGGAAGTAATTATTAGATGGAAATTCATGTTACCCCCAGCCATCTTTATGAAAGGAAACGCTGTGTTATACAGATCATCTACACTGCAGGTGCTTCGTGTTATTAATCATAAGTATGACATCCTGTCATTTAGCCGATCTAGTCTTATCTGCGCAATCGTGGATCGTGATCAGAATTGTATTTAAGAATTTACAGAGGAACACATGTTTCATTCAATGCATGGTGTTAAGTCTTTACCTAAAGCCGGTTCTTCCACAGAAGTTCTCTTCAGTCTCTGATCTGTGAACCAAGCGGTGATTTACAACAGAAAATGTACGCGCGTTTTCTAAGGGTACTTTCCTTCGGGCTGATCTGTACGGGTGAGTGACGAAATCCTGAATTTATCGTACAGTTTAAATGTAAGTTTCGTTTAAGAATTTTCCCTGTCCATAGATGATATCAGTTCAAAGAGAAAAATCTCCGCGTCTACAATTAGTTAAATGTATAAAATAGTTTCCGTTCGTATCACTCGGTTTTTACTAAATATATGTATTTACTATTTGATGCGAATTCAACTGTGTGAATGTGAATTAGAATCATATAACTGGAATATGAGTTCATAAAGAAATTCGCTGGGATAATTCGAAACAGAAAACATTTGTCTCTAGATTATTAGCTGTTAGAATAAAGAATTGTTAAACCATAGCGTGGCAGAAGTTTTTCTTTCATGGCCCAGGTTTTCGTAATTCACGCGAGTTATTATTCAACCGCGCGCTGATGTCAATATTTGCGCGTGAATTTTACAAACAACAACATTTACAAACCGGTCGAAGCTAGCTACGCAACAGTTTATAAATTGAAGGGCAACTTGAAGGATACAGGCGGAAAAATACGATGTTTTTCTTGCATTTTGGTGACGAAATAAATAAAGATCGAGAATTCAAATTTTGTCATTTTTAATCGATCATGGGAAGCGTTGTATACAGCTGTTGTGTTCGTGCAAAATTTGCATTCAACCATAACAATGACGCCATCGCGAGGAAATCTGCTTGAGAAAATTTTCTTTGGAAAATGCTAGCTTTTTCGATAATGTTTGTGTGATTTTCGTCATTGAAATAAATGAATTGAAACGGCGTGAATGCTAAGAGAAACCATATGGGAGCAATAAATTATACTGTAAAACAGTCGATATATATTGGACTGAAAACATTCGACACAAATAAAAAAGGTACTTAAAATGTGTAAATTTGAGAAACTAGCTACATTTTTACATTGAAATGCACGATTATTGAATCTCTCAGTCTCTCTTATTTGTGTGAAACACGTACATTTCCTCTCAGGTATACAGCTGTTTCGAGAGAGGTTGTCCAAATAGCGTAAACGTGTACGCGTCGACAGTGCCGAAAAATTATAAAAGCGCTGAACATTTCTAGCGTTTCATAATTAGTCGAATGACATTCTGGAAAGAAAATGGTTCGGTGATGTTCTTTGAAAAAGCGACAACACCGAAAGGTAGTCTAGGATATAATAAATGACTTTGACAGAATACGTGTTTAACCTATGTTTGTTGTTTTCTTTTAGTGCGCACAAACATATATGATTTTTCTCGAAACACCGTGAACTTCGATCAAGCGATAACAGCGAATAACTTACCCATAATGCGTTTCGACATACGCATCTGTTGGACGTTTCTCGAATCATCTGTATTACGTTAATAACCATTTGAAGCTCGACGCAAAGACCACATTCATTACATTATTCACACCATAGTTCATAGAGCGAAATGGTTATGAAGCCCGGCATAGTTCTTTGTTATAATGTTTTTGCTCGCTTTTTTGGCTTTGACCGTACCGAAACCTGACAAAATACAATAGCTGTTTACGTGTGTTCAAGCAACTACATTTTTTTGTAACAAATAGAAACGTTTCGGTTACGTAATTCAACAATCGCAAAACAAAAGATTGTGACTGTAAGGTCGTGGACCTTCCAACATAAATCTTGGCCTCTTTGTTTGCTCCTTTGAAGTTTGCCAGGCTTCATAATCATTTCCCTGTATTGATTACGTTCACACGGAGCCTAGCATCAACAGGAAAACTGCTTTGTGATTAAAAATTTGCTCAACTTCCCGGTTTTTTCCTTTCATGCTTTAGCAATAATATTTGATAGTTTTCCAAGGACTATATTATTAATTTGTTGTTTAATTTACTTTTAGTCCTCAACAAGTTCCACTACGTAGACTGTATATCTCAATGCAGTATCACTCCTACAAAACATCCCACTAGTATGGCTGTAGTCCTTAACTGCACATTTAATGAGCGTTCAGTTGATGCCGCCATGTGGACAAGAGATGGTCAGCCAGTTGACAATAAAGATATCCTGGTGGATTCAGGTGAAACCAAGAAATGGTCGGCTGTGATTCTTTCCAACTCCACCCATGTCCAAGATGTCGGTAAACTTACGTGTACAGGGAAAAGTGACCAGGATAACTTGTCTTGTTCTGTACATCCATGTAAGACACTTTTATTTGTACGCCTTGCGGACCTTTTTAAAAATTATTAGGGAAGAAGCCATTTATTCAAGTTCCTTTTCCGCCATATTGCCGGGTACAAATATGCAATTATAATAAATAAATGTTTGAATGGGAAAAACTCGAAATCAGATTTCAAACTATTTCCGCAAAATTTGAATTTTGCAATATTTAATCGTAGACAAGATAACAGGCAAACAATTTTATTGATCAATTGTTGAAGAGAGAGCAAACCGTGATTACTTTTTAGAGATTTTTCCAAGACACAATGGCTGTTTGTGTCAATCTACTAATTTTTAACTTCAAATTCTAATTTTAAAACTACATTAAATCTTCAATATTTCTCATTTCCCTAAATTTTACAACTCCTTTGAGAAAAACTACTTCCTCCAAAACATACCCAAAAATCACCCAAAATTTACAAAACACCCCATAACATAGATTCATCGGGATGAGCATAGAGTTTTTGGATTTTGACAGTTTGACGTGGTGTTCATGATAGTTCCCAATCTCTTACCCAGAGTCAACGGTCTCCTCGGTCAGCGGGTCGTCGCCAGGTTAGACTCTGGGGGAATGGAATAAATATCGAATTTTTTGATTGGCTCTCTCGTGTAACAAACAATGGCAGGAATACCAGATTTCTGGGATTCAAA
>MU826873.1:49323-234323 GCA_029204205.1 Desmophyllum pertusum | reverse complement strand
TTCTGAGAAGATTTATTCGTTGTTAAAAGACGCTGAAGTATGAGCCAATCTGACAGCCAAGGCCTAGGAGTTTGTTATCAGAACCATGCAAGAGAGGATGATATAAGAGTAGCATCCCCCATACATGGGTCTCTCCCAATGATTTTTTAAAAATCTATTTTTAATTTTCAGTCCATAGCTGAGCTATTTTAAGAGCACTATCTGATTGGTCAGTTCGAGTAACGTGATGTCGGAGCCACGATCAGAAGAAACTAAAAATAATTTTAACAGCATGGCGCGAAACTATTAATAGATTTTAAAATATTATCATGGCATGGAGCAAGGGGAATCCTTCTCTTAGACGATCCTCTCTTGTCAGAACCAGTCGTCAACTGTTTGGATGGCATGATGACACTTTTATAAACTGAGTAAAATAATCTGATCTAAGATAAATTTTCGAAATTTAGGTACACTTTGCTACCGCCCGTTCCTTAGTAGTTTCCGCCTCTTTGTTATTTTCCTATTACGAAATGTTGCGTAATCTTTCCTATTTCTCATCCCGCCAACTTGGGTATATACCGCTTCCCGTCCTGGCTTTTCCCGCCACTCGTAGACGACTTTCCGCCCTTCAGCCGTCCCCTGTCCCCTCCCTCACTAGGTAAATTTTCGATGCCTACTGATCACTTCTTCTATCACTATTTGTGTTTCGTTACAAGAAATTAAAGGCGTTTGTGGCAAACAAAACAATCGCGAAACCAGTTGCAAGACAATAAAACGTGTCTCTTGTAACATCTGACTCTTACTTACAAGTTTTTCTGTAGACTTAATAACTGATATCATCGGTTCTTTAATAAGTAATCGACGACTTATTCATAACGTTTTCTCCGAAATCAGGAAGCGTTACTTTCTTCTAAAATCCTAACGTACAAGTAATTAGTAGTAATTATTAATACTATAAGAATGCATTATAATGGTACCTTTACAACACTGGGTATACTTTTGTTCATGTTTTGTGTGAGCCGCCCAGCCACAGGGTACCCACACTTTTTTAGCTGTATAATAATCGTCACTCATGCAATAAAGCGATATTGGTTTACCTGTGGTTTGATGTCATTCTTGAGCCGTTTTGGAAGCGATTCAGCGCGAAACCGTTTCTTCAAACTCTTCAGGCGAATTTCAAACGAGATCGTTTAAGCCGCGTCGGAAACTGGGCTCTAAAGTAACCGTCTCCTGTTTCATCTATTAACCACTAATTCCCCTCGGGAGAGTGTCTCGTGTTTCAATTATTTATTAAAGATTTAAATGGTGTTGAGTTCATTGACGGAAGTTAATGTTTCATAGAGCGGATACCAGCTCCCCGCGCAGCCAACCTCGCTTTGGCGCTCAGGGTTTTTTTCTGCGTGGCACACATGTCTCCATCCGTTTTCGTGGCGGACTGTTTCGCGCCGTGTTTAAATAAAGTTATCTTGCCAATTTCATTTCTCTCACCCCTCACCCCTCTTCCCATTTCCCTCTACTGATCTTCGAGTAGTATGATAGGTCGCTTAGGGGTCTCAGCTGCGGAGTCGGTTTCCATAGCAACCGCACAAGGGGCCGGAACGCTGGTGGTGCACCTACCCCCTTTCTCTTGGCGTCCCCCAGCCAAACCCGTCGTCGATCGTCATAGGTAGCGCCGATTCTAACATTAAAAATATCAACGGTAGTTGCTCCCGAGAGGTTGGACACCTTCGCTGTGAAATCAAGCCTTTGAGCAGCGCATGCGGCAAAAAGTCGTTTCTCTTCGATTTGTTTCACTGTAATTTTACCCCCGACGATATTTCGAACGCCCGATTCAGTCTCGAGCCAATTTTTGTTTCCCTATCGGGATTCCACTTTATATAGGGTCTATCGAAATGATCTGTTGCCAAATTCTCTTATAAATGGAATCAAGGAAGACACGTGTATTTGACACTAGGGAGAATTTGAAATTTACCGTTATAACAATAGACTCCGTTTATGTTGATTGATTGAACAGACACCACAAGCCGAACAACGGACACAGAATCTCAAATCTTACTATGGCGTCACCAAGAGTTGTCCTTATATCAGGCTGTTCGTCTGGTATCGGCCTTTACACCGCTCTGCTTCTAGCCAAAGATCCCGAGAAACGCTTTAAAGTGTTTGCCACGATGAGAAATCTGGAAAAAAAGACCGCGCTTGAGAGCGAAGGGAGGGATAGACTCGGCGAAACACTGATTGTTAAACAGATGGATGTGAGCTCGGATGAATCGGTCACAAGCGTCGTTGAAGAGCTGGTTGCAAAAGAGGGAAGAATCGATATTCTTAGTGAGTAATTACTAATATCGTAATCTTAAAATTTTCTAACTTTAGATTTTGGACATAATTGTAGAACCATTTGCACCGCATGAAAGTACTGCTCAATAGCTTTCATTTGAATGGTCACACTTCAGGATTTAAGCCACAGAGTGAAAAGTTACACGCCACCACCTTGTACAGCATAATATAAACAGTACCATATGAAAGTACTGGTCAATAGCTTTCATTTGAATGGTCACACACTAGGGTTTCATCCACAGAATTAAAGGATTATACAAGCCACCTGGTACAGCATTGTAAACAGTACCACATGAAAGTACTGCTCAATAGCTTTCATTTGAATGGTCACACACTAGGGTTTCATCCACAGAATTAAAGGATTATACAAGCCACCTGGTACAGCATTGTAAATAGTACCACATGAAAGTACTGCTCAATAGCTTTCATTTGAATGGTCACACACTAGGGTTTCATCCACAGAATTAAAGGATTATACAAGCCACCTGGTACAGCATTGTAAACAGTACCACATGAAAGTACTGCTCAATAGCTTTCATTTGAATGGTCGATGACACTGGGTTTCGTCCACAAACTGAAATGTTAGAACTACATTGCTTAAGTTTGGGTTTACTTGAAAAGGGAAATGTTTATCCGTAAAAGTTTGCCCGACTATCAGCTTAATAATGAAAAAAGCCCTGGGTATTATCATGTAATATAATTTGTACAGATTTCTATGACTAATTACCACCGTAATTTATTCTCATCTTTGCAATTTACTTAATTTATTCTCTTCCATATTAACTCACGATTAAGTGTCAATTAACATGTAAAAATTGGCATTGAAATAGGACAAATAATAACGATGAAATGTTCCGCTTATTAAATTTCGGTTTAGCTGTTTTACAGTCTTCCAATTGCTTTTGAACGCGTCGAGGGCCTAATTTATTTCCCCAGTACAATTCCAACCGGCCAAGCTTGGTTACTGTATTAAAAACCAGTTTCACTCCCAAGAGTGCTAAGTTCAAAACTGAAGGAAAATATTTGAATTTCATTTTGCAAAAACAGCACCACTTGAAAGTACTGCTCAATAGCTTTCATTTAAATGGTCACACACTAGGGTTTCATCCACATACAACCACATTTATTGATTCCAGGTTTGACTCTGGGAGCGAAAGGGTTAATTAGATATTTGTTTCACGCGGACAGTATGATTGAAACATGGCCATACAAATAAATATCGCAAAGCGTAAATCTGAAATTAGGGCAGAACAAAAGTATTCAATTTCAAGGGGCAAAAAAGTTAATTAAAATTGTCCAAAAGTTGGTAAGGCCAAGAGAGGATGATCTAAGAGAACCATTTATCCATATGTGGGTCTCTCTCTCTCTCTCTCTCTTCTGATTCTCTGATAATTTTTTGAAATCTACTTTTAATTTTCAGTCCATAGCTCCGTATTTTAAGACCGCTATAACCTGATTGGTTACTTCGAGTAACGTAATGTCGCAGCCTCGACCAGAAGGAAATGCATGGCGCGAAACTATTTATATATTTAAAAAAATATCATGGGGCACGGGGAGTCCTTCTCTAAATCATCCTCTCTGCTAAGTTAAAGTGAGAAAAAGAGCACCATGAATTGCACCAAATTGCACTTTGTTTCTCTTTAGTCAACAATGCTGGGGTCGGATGTGTCACGGTGTTGGAATGCATGACAATGCAACAAATCAAAGAGATGTTCGATGTGAATTTCTTTGGAGCCGTTCGTCTGATCCAGGCCGTGCTCCCTGGCATGAAAGCGAGGCAGGATGGTTACATAGTTAACGTTAGCAGTGTATTTGGAGTGACTGGTGGACCGTTCAATGACATGTACACTGCGGCAAAGTTTGCCATGGGCGGACTGACAGAGTCGCTAGCGCCGGTATTGAAACAGTTTAATATCAAGTAAGTGAGGTTTTGTTACTCGAAATATTCTTTAAAAATTCGAAATCATAAATTGTATTTCGTCAGGAGCCCATTAGCCGGAGCGAGCAACTCCGACACTACGCCTATGTCACAGCGTTTTTACAGACCGGTTTATTTTTAGATTCCTTTTTCCCGGGAAAATGTGTTTCTGGTCCCATGTGTAATATGAAATGAAAATAAAAAGATGGCGACCTAATTGCGGCCTTTGTTATGCGGTGACGCCAATTAATGATTACAAAGGAAAAACGTTTGATTTTCTGGCGGGAATACGAATTCGCGGAAAAGCGAATCTAAAAATAACCTGGTCTGTAAAAACGCTGTGACACGAATCCAGTCCAGTTGCTCGCTCCTAGTGATGAGCTTCTGATTTCGTAAAATGTTTACTGAAACCAAACGGAACGGAACGGAAAGTACGCTCAATAGCTTTCATTTGAATGGTCATACACTAGGGTTTCATCCACAGACTTAAAAGTTAGAACTACGTTGTACAGCATAATAAACTGTACCACATGAAAGTACACGTGAAGCTTAGGTACGACATTGGTTTATAGGATAATAATAATGATTAACGGGATCTTATTTTCAATTTTTTTTCCAGGATTTCGTTGGTTGAGCCAGGACCTGTCGTCACTTCCTTCATCAGTAACTTGAAGGGCGTGGCAAGTAAAGTAGATCTCTCCACCGCTGACCAGAAGTCTGTCCAGCTCATGCAGTCTGTAATTGCCCGGATGACGGACTTGACTGCTAACGTGGGACAGCAATCGGAAGAGATTGCAGACACGATTAAAGAAATTCTCCTTTCATCCAAACCTCATATCAGATATCTGACTAACAAGTACTATGGGTTGGACGAAGCGAATTCTAAATTGTCTGACCTGACGGGTGATAAGCTCGTGGATGTGTTGGAAAAACGCTTCTTCGCGAATTAGTGAAAATAAAACGTACTTTGGCGTCTCTTAGATGGATAACTAGATACGATAGTCAAACTGTTAAACTGTGCACAGAAAGCACTGAATTTTGTTTTGGTATGGGCGTAATACGAAACGGTAAATTTTAAAGTGTTTTATGAACTCTGAAGTGTATTTATTGGTAATTAAATTAATAAAACTATTTAATCAATCAATCAACCAACCGACCAACCAACCGACCGACCGACCGACCGACCAACCAACCAACCACCCAACCAACCACAGAGCACACGAGAGTCGACGAGAGCCGGGGCGCTGGCCGGGAAAACGAGTAGAGGAAAAGAGTGGACAAGTGTTCAAACTCTTGCTCTCGTTTGGCCTGGAACTCTCGGCGACTCTCAGCGAATCTCATGCGTTTTTATCGAATTTGAACCTGCTCAAATTTGTCTCGAAATTAAAGTCGTCGAGAGTTTTTCCTCGTTTGGCCCGGACAGAACAATTTTTTTTTTACGCCCACTTCAAGATGGCGGCAAGATGGCGGCGTTAAGACTTTTTCCACAAAAAAGGGAACACAGTTCATGAATTGAGTTGATTCGAAGCCACAATAACCTTATTCCCTAGCACAACAGAATCGAGCCGCTAGCTGCCCGAAACACTAACTTTTGAGGCAATAACGTGCTCCCATAACATACATACGTCAAAACTGACCAATACTAACCGGTTTACTACGAACGAATCATAAAATCGTTACTTAACATCATAATTTAAACCATTTTTTAACCTCAAACAGTAAAACGTTGGCTAACTACAAATTCTAAACTGTTGATAAACCTGAAATAATATTTAGTCGCTTAAAAAAATACAAAATGTAAATGGCCGCCATCTTGAGGTGGGCGTAAAAAAAAATTTCGCCCGGGCAGGCACTAGTCACTGCGAGTTGAGCTAGCAAATGGAACTTTCTGGAAACTAGCAGCGCGCGCTAGCGACGGCGCGCGCTCCCGGCGGTTGTTTATTACGTCATGCTCTTGTCATGAAAGCCATCGACAGAGAGCTTTGCTTCTAAAGACGGCTTTTTTTTAGTTCTGCAAGTTGCGAAGTGAATTTTGGTAAATTTGAAACGGAAAAATAATTCCAAGTTCTAATTTGAGAAACGTATAGAATTGAATATTCGTTAAAGATAGAGTTTTGAGGTAAGTGAGTTGAAATAGTGTTTTTATCTCAATTTTTGTGATCGAGGTTGTTGTTTGTCGAGTTGCCTTAAACGGTAAATATATATTTCTTTGTCTAACTACGAAAATTATTTGTATTTTTTTTTATAGATGGCCGAACGCCATACAACTCACAAAGTTGGAGGCTTTCTCCTGTGTGTTTTCATTTTTATTGCTTTGTGTACCGGGAGACCAATTCCTGAGGATAATAAACCAGGTAAGTTAACTTGTATTTGCCTCTTTGTGCAGTTTTAAAGTGTTGACATTTTTACGAAACTATCATCAAAATTAGAGTTCAAAATAAAAACTAAACGGCGATTAAAATTATTACAATTAGTTCAGTTAATTTTTGAATGGCTTCAGTTTATGGATGTTAGAAAAATGAAGAATGGGGATGGGAATTGGAGAATAAGAATAATGGGAAACAGGGCAATGCATGGGAAGGAGAAATTTGGAACAGGGAATGGGAAACAGAGAATGGGGAACGGGGGAATGAGTCGGCGCAGTAAGATTGTTTGTAAGACGGTACTGCACTTGGAAGGTTAAAGCAACATTGGTCAGTTTGTTTGAATTGAGTTTCTATTTAAGTTAATCGAGAAGTATTGAACGAGAGTGACGGTATAGCTCGATTTGACGTAATTGATTTCGACAGGAGACGGAAGCCATGTCAAACCAAATGTGCGGGTTTCCTATAAAATACTTTTTTGTGCTTTGTCAGTCACGCCTTACGAAGAGAACATTTACCAACGCTGTACAAGGCTTCATTGAAACTTAGAGGAGCTATGTCACGATATTTTAAGTCATTTTTGCGAATTGCAAAATCACCTTCAAATTGAAGAAAGCTTCAAAATAACAGTTTACTAAGGTAGAAAAACACCAAAGAGGTGATAATAAACCAAACAGGAACAAGGATGGTCGAGGATGGAGAAGATTAAGACGGATTGCGAATGGCGAACTTGAAAAAATTGGCCAACTTTTTCAAGATGCGCCATCCGTGACGTAGCTCCTTTGAGAAGAGAACATGTACCAAGGCTTCATTGAAACTTAACTTATTCCGTAATCTCTTCATCAACAGGTGATATCTCAACAGCCTCTTCCACGCTCGGCTACTCATCCGCCCCAAGTGGCAAGGCTGTGGAGTTACTGGACGGTGGCCTGCTCGTCTTACTGGTTACATTCGGGGTTTTGTTAATCTTTGGATGTTTTGGATGGCTGGCGAGTAAGACTAACTGGTACAATCTACCGGAACCGGAAGTCACTCCTGAACCACAACCGAATACTGGCAGTCATCGTAGAGTTCCAGCCTTCCTCGCTGACTTAACTTATGTAGAATGGCGTAATGCGTATTTCGCGTTGTTGCCGTTTGCCTATGTTGATGACTTAGCGGTGAACTATGTGAAGAATCGGACGCGGTTCGAAGGTACTACGCGGGGATACTTCCCTTTAGTACCGTGGAGGACTGGTGGACAGTGCAACCAGAATCACCTGCTTCGCCAAGGCTGTTGACATCGATGTTAACATTCGATGACATCATCAACGGGTTAGCAACACCGAAGACGAGATCGAGAGGCGAAAAGAGGCGACGCACTCGATCAATGGACGATATCGAGGCAGCCATTTCTAGTACCAAGGCGCCATATTGCACTCGAGAAATGCAAGACTTTGTTTACTACGAAAGAGGCGACGCACTCGATCTATGAACGATATCGAGGCAGCCATTTCTAGTACCAAGACGCCATATTGCACACGTGGAATGCAAGACTTTGTTCACTACGAAAAGAGGCGACGCACTCGATCTATGGGCGATATCGAGGCAGCCATTTCTAGTACCAAGGCGCCAGATTGCACTCGAGAAATGCAAGACTTTGTTCACTACGAAAATGAAATGAAGATGAAAGTCACTGAGCCTGTCGTGATCACGTGCCCCGCTAAGCGATTGCGTCGATGCTGAGTACACTTATCACGTGATAGCCTCGTGATACGATAAAGGAGCACGTGACCCGCTTTAAGCGATTGTGTTTATGCTGAGTCCACTTAGCACGTGATAGTCTAGTGACATGACAATGAAGCACGTGCCTCCCTAAGCGATTACATCGAAACTGAGTCTACTTAGCACGTGGTAGCCTCGTGATATGACAAAGGAGCACGTGCCCCGCTTTAAGCTGATCCACTTAGCACGTGATAGCTTCGTGATATGACAAGGGAGCACGTGGTGGGGAGGGGAGGGAGTGACTATTTGTGTATATCAATGAACTGATATTATTCAAGCAAGATTAAGATTTTGTAATCCTTGCTTTATTTATGAACAACAGAACGTGCCTGCACGTTTAACTTAACTAGGCGCGTGAGTGCGTTTTTATTAATATGCACTGGTGGTACTGAAAGCGCTTTTTTATGCACGTGTGGCACTAAGCGCGTTTCTTTATGCACCGCGTTTTATATGCACCGATTTTACTATAGGCGCTTCGTGAAACCGGTGAACTAAAACGTTTTATATATATAAACGGCCTTTGCGCGTTTTCTAAGAGTACGCACGCATTTGATTTCTTTAAGCACGTCTTCAGCGTTTTACTTGAGTATTAATTAAATATATTTTCTTGGCATCAAAACATGCACAGAGGTTTATATGACAGAGTACAAAGGTACGGTCAAACTATCAATGTAAATTTTGAATCCTAGAAAGTAGTAATAGGTCCGTTTCAATGAACCAATGTAAAGAATGTAAAGAAATCTCTAACGAGTATACGGTTCAGTACTTCGCGGTCAGTATATTAATTCTGAGTTAATTGGCCATCGCCGTTTTGCGTACGATCTTTGTCTTCTGTATCATGAGCTATGACATCCTCGGCTTTGGAACCTATAAATAAAAGGAAACAACAACGTTATGTTCAGCTCTGTTTTAATTTAACAGTAAAACCTGTTTACTTCCATAGAGCGGTTTGTAATTGACTATCGCAAAACCAAAACCAAAGCAATTACAATGGCCAATCATTGACAACAGACTGTAAATACTGCAAATACACGTAACTGGCGCCAAGCGCGGGAAAACGGATGCGACCAACTTCCGATTGGTTCAGTGGTTTTACATCTGATTGGTTGAGAAGGTGGCGCGAGTTTTTTTTAACCAATCACAGAGCGTAGTGAAGCAAAATCAAAGCAATTACGCGATTACTTTCGACACTCGATTGAAAATCGCTCTAATGCGGCATTCAAACTACCTTGCTGCTTTTGATATTCCATGATTTTGCGATCTCTTCTCTTCAAAACCCTGTAATGTAAAAAGGAAATCAAAGTTTGTGTCTTGTAGCAAGATAAGCAAGACGCCATCCCTTAAAACAAAAGATGATAAACCAGGGAGCCATCTTATAAAATTTGGTGTCGGATTGGCTAAGTCATCACTTTTTAATAATGCCTCAGGGTTGCCATATTACAGTGGCTGATACTACTTCAATCTCATTCTCAGGGTATTTCTTGTGAAATAGAAAGAGCGTCGCCTTTTGGAAGAAAAAGTCCTGGGACGATACTACTTGAAAACGAGGTATCCGCTAGGCTCGTACTCAGCCTTCCCGGGGGAATTGAGGTCGCGCTCTTAGCCCTCGTAACGGAGCCCGGGACACAAGAAAACGATGTGAAACAAGCCTAGTTACCAGTACTTACTCAGTCAATATGAGGGCAATTATCATCAGTAACGCCATGACCAGAAAACAAACCCGTTCAGTCCAACACGCAGGAACAGCGGATAAATGGAGTTAAATATGGCGGCTCCAAATAACGTGCAGAGCGTCTCCAGGGTTGCAACGGCAGCAAACAACGCGCCTACAGAGAAAAGAAAAGGATTGCTGCAGCTTACACGCAGACTGTTTGGCGTTCATGAGCCGGGGTGGGGGTGGGGTGGGGCAGAACGTGTGCTCTCGGTACCAGTCTTAGTCTCTGTATTTACACGTTCCCGAGCGGCCAGCTCCAGTTGCGGACACTTTTTCTGCTTCCCGAGGGTGTCCGCTTATGGGAGCTTCTACTGTAATTAAACCTATTATTTTGTGACGTTCGTTGCCTTCGCCGTCGTAGTTGCTAAGATCTTGACCCGGACCGAAAACCGCGCAAGAAAAGCCGATGACAAGACATTTTAATTAGGACTCGTAGACTACTATACTACCAGCGCCAGCACAGGGATGGAAACAGAAAAACCGGTTATTTACCCTGTTCATCCGGATCCACCATCTTGGACATCATGGCTCTGATGATTGGTGTTGGGATGCCTCCAAGACAAGCTATAAAGGGAACTGTAACAGAACAACAACTGATCAATACCGAATTTCTCTTTACCGTACATTGACAAGGAGATTGGTGACGAGAATAAAGAAAATAATCACCCCGGGGTGGTGGTGGTGGTGGGGTGGGGGGGGGGGGGTGTGGGGAAAAGGGTGCAAGTGGAGATGGGAACGCTCTAGTCCAGTCCCTCGACCCGCTCTACTTCAGGTGGAAGTGAAAGTAGTCGGGGTACTGGACCAGACACGTGCGTAATTAATCTCATAGACTGGGCTCATCTGAATCATAGTGAGTTGTGCAGTTTACTTACCAATGAAAACGTTGTTTTGTTTTTAACAAACGCCATCATGATCAATGAACAGGTCACAGGATATCATTCCTGCCTGCAGCAGAGAAAGTTCTGATAAAACCATCCTCAGAACTTCAGACCTAACACGGCTCCAACAGCTTGCACGAAAAAGCTTGTTGCTAGGTAATAGCCAATCAGAATTGAGTTACAGCACAGTGGTCGATCTATAGCGTACAGTACAATAACGCTGCCAAATCCGATTGAAGACACGATCATCAGGCCAGAGGTTAGCATCAGTATGCACATGCGCCATCGCTCACCAGATCGAGGGTTTGTGAAGATGTATATAACTACCCGGATGTGATGCAGACTGAACACTTTGACGTTGGATTTTTCCATTAAATGCTTCGCTCGTGACTCTGGGAGTTTTAAAACTACATAAAACAGCGCAAACGTGTGTATAAAAAATATCATCATGTACGGCGCCTTGTAGCCAGTCTTGTTTATCAGCCAACCGCTACTCAAGTGACTCAACATGCCGCTAATAAAAGCGGTTGCTTCGATGATTCCCAGCCGAAATGCACGCTGGGATTCTTCGGTTATATCCGCCATGTATGAGAATACAGCCAAAACCATTGTGGGAAAGAAACCACAGATGCCATTGATAAACCCCGCTAAAAGTAACATTTGAATTGGAAGGTTGAAGTAAATGACCCACAGAATTATCGCTGACTCTATGGCACTACCAAATATGGGTAGACCCATGACCCTTCGTCGTCCCGCACGGTCGGACCAGGCCCCTAAAAATAACGCGACCAAGAGCGACGGCGCGCTGGCGGAGAAGACTAGACCGAGCTGCATAAACGATGCTTCAGATTGGACCTCCTTCTGTAATTTTAAAGTTTCAAGATTTCGCGAAGCTGGAATGGAATCACAATTACTCATACTGGCAGTTGTGTTGTAAATAATGCCTTTCTCCTCGGCTATCCTCCGATGGATGTACTGTTGTATAACGGGGACATGAAGTATTATCCCGAACGCGTAGCAGAAGATCACTGGTTCGACAGTGATTTTGTTCATGCAGTGTTCTGCTTTGTCGCACGTTTTGTCCTCCTCCAAAGAATTCGATTCCTCTGTCATTTTTTCGCAGTTAACTTGCACTGATTAATATTTTGTTCACAGGAGGCTCCTGTAGTCTTTCGAAGCAGCACCAAAGTAGTAAAATCTCAAGTATATATACGACTGATCTAGAAGGAGATGGTCCGTGGCACACAATTCTGTAAACTGGAGAAAAATGACACTGAAATATAAGTTGAATTGAAGGTTTAAATATAAAGTAAATATTTTAAAATAACTTTACGGTAATGAAAAGAGTCGGTTTTCAATTGACTGTCAAAAATAATCCGGCATCTCTTTGGTTTGCTTTACTACGCTCTGTGATTGGATGGAAATACTCGCGCCACCTGCTCAACCAATCAGATTCAAAATAAAAATCAATCGCGACTTGGTCACACGCGTTTTCCCACACTTGGCGCCGGTTACGCGTATTTGCTTCGAGTTCTCATTGGTTCGTTTTATTGTTTACGTCTGTTGTAATTGGCCATTATAATTTATTTGGTTTTGGTTTCACGACACTCAATTAATTAAAATCCGCTCTAAGATAAAACAATTTTCTGCGTAAACTGTAAAATTCAATAAAGCCACGGATGGCGGCTATTCGGTTGGCAACCTCGTCCCCAGGGCAATCCGCGTGGTTTGCCGGGATATCACGCAGACTGGGGACTAGAGTAGCCACCATCTTGGAAATCAATGGCAGAGCCGGAAGCGAGGTTGATTCAGTGAAACTATATTCTTCTGCACCAGAACTAGAACAACTGAGAATTGGGTTCGAGATTGGAACTAGCCCAATCAAAACGATTTATTTTAAAAGTTTAGCGTGTTTATATTTAGCGCAAATCTTAGACATGTTGTGTTTTAAATTTACAATTATTTCTGACATTTCAATTCCAAATATATAAATATTGACAGCTAATAATCATATACCAGTATTCAGCTCGAAACCTTTCGACCTAGTTGTAGTCTTGATTTCTATACGGTCGAGTCCACTGGCTATGGAGATTAGCTGTGATCATTCATTCTGCGACGCCACTGTTAGCAGTCTTAGCAGACCAGATTGAACAAAGTATCATAAACACTGCTTAACGAACCATTAAGTCAGGTAGATATTTTCCTTTGTTCAGTTTGACTAGCACACTGAAGGGATACCTTATACAATTAAATCACAATAATTCTCGAATCAATCTGGAAGCTAGTGTCCAAGCAACTTGATCTAACCAAACCCTAGCAAATTAATCTTATAACTTACAATAAAAAATGTCAGATATTTTACCGACCCGTGATCTGATTGCACCTTTTTTAGTCGAGGGTATTTTCCTGATACCGTGCGGTCAGTAAATAACCAAAATATCGGTCAGTAAATAACCAAAATATCTACCCGAGAATTACCTTTTTTTCCCAATTGGCTCTCTAGATGACAATCCCATTTTACAACCATTCTACGTGGGAACGTAAAAACGGCGCCATGGCGAAAAAGTTTTGACAGGTTTGTTTGGAATTATTTACAAGCTCTCCTGATTGCTCTTTCATTTGTTTTCCCTTTCCACCAATTGAATGCTCGAGGTTGTGTTGATTTTGACAAGAGTTTTGCTGGTACCAGTGTTGAGAGAAGACCATGGTTGTTGTATCAATTACAAGGCGTGACTGTGGGAGGGTTAGTCATGGTCTGGGTTTAGCTCAGCTTACGTTACTTATGCATTCCAGTCGGGAGAACAAGTACCAGTTGATGACGAAATCCTGCCTCCGAGACGGGACTGTGCCCGCGGTGTTCGTCTACGAAAGTTGCTCAGCAACATGACGTATTTGCTGGCGTGATTACTTTTGGAGTACTCGCGCTAATTTTTGATTGGATAAAAAGATTCGGAAACTCTTCGAGTGCTTCAACGACTGTTCCCCCGACTGTATTTATCCGTGCCCGTGTTCCAGAGGTTTCGCGCGCTATTCGTCTTTAACACACATCGGCCATCTTGATTTTGACGTCAATGATAACCCGTGGGCTTGTTGAGGCGCGGGAAAGATTAATTTTTCTCGCGCCAAGAATTTGTGCAAATATCTCCTTGCCATCGTGTCGAACTCGGGAATTTTAATCTTTCACACTCCATCATTTAATTGCCGAATTTCAGTGATAATTATTATTTTTGTGGACTCTTCACCATTTCGCGATCGATTATTAAATTTTGCGAATAATATACTACGATTGCAATTGGTTAATTGTAGTTTCCTTACTGTGCGACTCAGAAAAGCGTGAACACTTTGATTTAACGCTTGGATTTTCCTTTGCCAAAAATTGGTCTATTTTTTTCCTGTATTTATTTTATTGTTATTTTCGCAAAGCTTTTCTGTAAAAGCAAAGTGTAAATTTGAGTTTCCTGACTATTCTTCTTGCGGTTTCATCATGGCCACACGACAACGTTTTTGATTATTTTTTGGCATTTTTTTTGACAACTTTCGGATGGCTTTTGTTGATCAACTGACCAATCAAAAACACACACTCTGGTCGTCATAGCTCCACAAATCTTGTTTGCCCTCGCTTCAAACACGAACCGAGAGTAAACCTTCGAAATTAAAAACCGTTGCGTTCCCATACAAACCTTATAAATCGAGCCGTTGTAACACAATACCGCTTGTCGAGTGACACTGTTCTCTTATCTTTAGCTTGGGCGACCTGTGGTCTAAAGACCTGGAACTTATGTCGGAGGGTCGGTCGGAGGAAGGAACTTGGTGATGAGTTTATTGCGTCATCCCTTCATCCAAGAGAGCCTGCGATAACTTCTTGGTCAGCGGTTCCATATATCCAAGATGGCGGACGCACAAAGTGGCGATCCTCCAGGTATAAAAGATCACTTTTGTGTTCTTCTAAAACAAATACAACAACATTGTGGGGTACTCACAGGCCTGTATGTCATTTTATATTCCTGTTTATCCAGAGAAAAAAGGAGAAAATCAACCAGGTAGACCGCCAAGTGGGAACACCGTGAGTACATCTAAAATTCAATTCGAGACGACTTTACCAATTAATAGGCCATTTAATTACAAAATCCCTTTACCTCCCTTACCAAAAACGAGTGCTGGTGCAAAACCTTTCATTTGAGAATGCATTTCTTTCACAAGTTCATTTTCATGCAAATCAAACGCATTTTTATTTGAATGGTTTCGCACCAGGACTCGAATAAAAGGCAACTGAGAAATCTCTCATTAGACCATTATTGATTTGCATTTTATATACACCCCCCCCCCCCCCCCCCCCCCCCCCCCCCCTCCCTATTGAGGTATTACCTGTATCACCCTTCAGAAGAACATTTTGGATGTTTTTTTTTACTTTAATTTTTATGCTAGTTTTAGCCTAATGGGACTTTTTGGGGGTCCTTGCCATGTCCTTGCCACTAAAATACCAGTGAGTACCCTCCTGGGCAGTGTGTGTTTCAGTTATGTGTATATCCTCAACATTCAGGCTCAAGAAACCAGCCAAACAAAGCTACAAAAGGCCAACAACAGGGAAAGGAGGAAAGCAACAAAAAAGTGGCAAAAAACAAGACAAACAGAAACCAAAAACAACAAAAATTGCCGCAACAACAGGAAGCTGGTCCACAGGCCAGCGGAAGTAAGCTGGGTGATAAACAAGTGTCAAGCAAGGATGAGAAGCCATCTCTTCCAGGAGGTGACAGCAGTGAACAACCACAAAAGACCAAAGCAGAGTTAAAAGCAGAGAGGAGAGCCGTACAGGTGAACAATGTTGATTATAAATTATTCATTGAACTTTTTCCCGTGAATAAATTATGTAAATTAATTTACCCTCTGTGTAAACTAATATGTGCTACATGTATGCATCTAAGTAAGATCATGAAAGAAGCTGGGCAGTCTAATCACGTTCAAAGCTGGTGTTGTCTTGATGTATTACCAAATTCTCAAAACCAGCATATAGAAAACATCTAGGAATTGTTTAAGGTGAATTGAAATCATGAGATTGTGAAAGGGGTAAAGTTGTAAACTGAAAATGTCTCATTAATTTATCCAGTGGCCTAATTGTTAGCATGTTGGACTCGAGTACTGGCCGGAGTCACTGTGTTGTGTTCTTGGGCAAGACACTTTACTCTCACATTGCCTCTCTCCACCCAGGAGTAAATGGGTACTGGCAAATTGTCAGGGGCACTTGATTAAAAAATGTTGCAGGGTTACCTGGCGATGAACAAACATCCCATCAAGAGGGAGTAGCAATACTCCTAGTCACTTCGTGCTACAAAAACGAGGGTTACATGTAAGTGACAGCTCCGATGAGTCACTTGGCTATCCAAGGGATTGGAACATACTTTTTGGTCATTATTATTTGGTCATTAATTTAACTCAACCAGGAAGCACAGCGAGCAGCCAAAGCCCAACAGCAGACTGCTACAGGAATTAAGCACAAGACCAGTACTGAAGGTACATATGTGTAACATTGTTCTCTCTCTAACCCTACCACCCCCCCCCCCCCCCTCCAAAAAAAATCCTTGAACGCAAGACATGTATTAATAATATATATAATTTATATTTTTTTTGCTTGTAGCTGCTCATCGTGTTCGGGGTAGCGCAAGATATCCAAGCAGATGATGAGAAAGTCCAAAAGAAGATCGCAAAGAAATTAGCAAGACAACAGGTCGGAATAATGTTTATAAATTAAATCATTGCAGTGGTTTGAACTTGTGTTGTGTTTGAATATTATCGTGAATTCATTTTGGTGTTTATGCTTTGAAATTTTTTTTTCCCAGGTTCCTCAACGGACGACACCTCAAAAGAAAGTTGGGTTTATTTTCTCATCTTCACCAATATGAAAAGGACTTGTCGTTAACACAAGAAATAAGTACAATATTATGTTTAAAGCTGGCACTCAGGCCAAACTGGCCACACTGCCGGAGCTTAAGCCGACTAGGAGTATTGCTACAGTACTTCCCTTGGATGGGATGCTAGTCCATCGCAGGTTATCCCCTCACCCAGCATTTTTTTTCCAGTGCCCATTTATAATTCTGGGTGGAGAGAGAGGCACTGTGAGAGTAAAGTGTCTTGCCCAAGAACACAACACAATGTTTATACTCCTGGGTGGAGAGAGAGGCACTGTGAGAGTAAAGTGTCTTGTCCAAGAACACAATATGTACAATAACCTGCCCAGCGCTCAAACCCGGACTGCTTGATCCAGAGTCCAATGCACTAACCATTAGCCGGTCACCATGCTTCCCATGTGCCCTAAGAGTTGTTGATAAAATCTACAATGATAGGCTGTAAAATTGGTACAATCATAAATTAATTTAAATAAATAAGTGTGATTTTTACATATATAAAAAATTATTATTATTGCTAATAATAATCATTATAATTATAATTGTAAATTAAAATATATGTTGGATTTTTTTTCTGTCCACAAAGTTTGGGAGGAACAGGGAACAACCCTATTCATCCCGCTATCATCACACTCGGTGTGCAGTATGCTAAAGGAATCATTTGTGGATCAAATGCAAGATGTGTGGCTCTTCTTCTAGCTTTCAAAAAGGTAAGGCATGCATTCTTTAACCCTTCCACAACCAAGAAACTGAAATCTTTAATTACATTTTGCAAAATTGTCACAAACAAACAGCACCGCATGGAAGTACTGCTCAATAGCTTTCATTTGAATGGTCACACACTAGGGTTTCATCCAAAGACTCCAAAGGTACAACCACATTTTATGACTCAGTGTTTGACTCTAGGAGTGTATATATAGCCAGTCTGCTTTTACTAAGTCACACAAAAGTGTCTTGGTCCAAAAACAACAATTTTGTTTCCGAGGGAAACATAATTATTGAGATTAAGTTTGTCATGTCATGTAACGTCACGTCACATCACACCACGTCGCGTTACATGTTCTTCATGCCATGTCATGTTCTGTTTTTCTTACTTTGTTTCGTCTCATTAACAGTTAATTGCAGATTATAGCACTCACACCCCAGAAGGAGCTCTGCAGGGACCTTGATGCAAAGATTAAACCAAACATTAGGTAATTATGCAACTTTTAACTTCACATTTCATTTTCTCTTTCCAAGGATAAAGTTTGGTTGATTTAAACTGTCATTTTATTTAATCTTTATATGGCAACTCACAAAATTATGCTAAAATAATAATTATTATTATAACAATATTTATCTAGGAGGTTGGTGGTTTTCAGGCTAGAAAGGTCCTTAAACTAATAATAAATTAATATATAGATTACAAAATATAAAAAGCTAAAATACATTAATCTATCTACCGGTATACATCTAAAAATACATATTACAATACAAGAAACTCTAACTTTGAAATTTAAATGATACGTATTAGCAAACGGCATCTAATATACAATTAAAACACCTGTATATACATCTTGGAGTAAGTGGGAATTTAAAGTTTGCCATTTGATCATACAGTGTACAGTCCAATTTCTGCTAGTGGACATCTCCCATGAGAAGACACTTAGTCATGGTCCCAGCCACATACAAACACTTATGTCCACGACACAGTGTAGGTTTCAACTGTTAGTTATATGGCCTATAGCAGGGGGGCAGGCAGCGCCCTTTGATCTTGCCGCTTTTCCGCAATACATGATCGCACAAGTAAAGAAATCTGTCAATCATTCGAGAAACGTACCTCTACGGGAGTTTGCTGTGGAATTTTCATCCATGGTGTCCCACAATGACCAAAGTTCAGTTAAACAGCGACCGAATCGTTCCCATAGATGTTGAACGTGGAAATCGCCAAAATATTTCCGAACGAAACACAAAACGCACGTCATGTCAGCCACCGTCGGCCATGTTTATTTTAAACAAACCAGTACTTAGTCTCGCTCGGCCAAATTTCTAAAATGTGCAATCATATATACTAGGTCCCAGGCCTCGCTGCTAGCCCCCCTGGCCTATAGCTTCCAGAAGTCTCTTGACGGTAACACAGTGGTAGAACACTGGTGTAAGAAAGATCAAACAATTTGATTATTTGATCTTTCTTACAATGCAGGTTCGACTCCTGTTGTGAAAACTCAATTTTTTTTGTGAGTATCCCTACCCGCTGGTGAAAATCTTCTAAAGATCCTAACTTTCACCCCCAGAGTCAAACCTTGAGTCACTAAAATGTGGTTGTAACTTTTGAGTCTGTGGATGAAAACCTAATATGTGACCATTCAAATGAAAGCTGTTGAGCAGTACTTTCAAGTGGTGCTGTTTGTTTGTGACAATTTTGCAAAATGAAATTCAAGATTTTTTCCTCAGTTTTGAGCTTAGCACTCTTGGGAGTGAAAAGGTTAAGGATCTTTGAAGATCTGCATTAGGATGTTTTGTGGATCTTATTGAGGATATTTTAGGATCTTCATCCATATACTCTCAAATATGTTACAGGATCTTGCAATAATATATTTTTCAGGTCCCTGCCAAGTCCCTACAAAGGTCCTTCACTGATTATTTTCTGTCATGTTTTTTTCTTTCTTAGCTTCTTGACACAGTGTCGGCCTCTGTCTGTTAGTATGGGTAACGCCATCAAATATCTGAAGCTCCAGATTACGCATACTCCACCTGATATGGCTGAAGATCAGGTGATTGTCATGGCTGCAAAGGCTCCTGGGATGGTTCTTGGGTGTCCTGGGACGGTTCTTGGGTGTCCTGGGACGGTTCTTTTGGGTGTCCTGTGACATTTTTTGATGATTGTAGTTATAGGCATTTCCAAATTTTTTCTTGTTGCTGACATTGTATATGGTCGTAGATTTCTGTTTTTGGTGGGAGACGCGATGACCTGATGCTTAGTGCTTTGGACTCTAGATCGAGCGGATCCATGTTTGAGTGCTGGCCGGGTTTGTTGTGATATGTTCTGGGCAAGACACTTTACTCTCACAGTGCCTCTCTACACCCAGGAGTACAAAAGGGTACTGGCAAACTGTTAGCGTAACCTGACAAAATGCTAGGGTGTAACCTACGATGGACTAGCATCCCATCCAGGGGGAGTAACAGTACTCCTAGTCACTTCATGCCACAGAAACTGGGATACTATAGCTATGTGATTTTTTAAAATCAATGTAATGTAATTTCCTCATCCTCGGAGACCCAGGTGCGGTTAGGGCGAGATGAATCGGATTTACTACGTCTTGCTCCAACTAACTGCCCCTGGGTCTCCAAGGATGTCACTTCCTTTGATTTTGCTAATAGTAAAAGTAATTCTTACCATATGGATTTTTTTAATTTTTCAGGCAAAGAGGAATCTCTCGCAGTGCATTGACAAATTTATCCAGGAAAGAATTGTTTTAGCTGGTGTAGCTATCTCGGAGACTTATGCAAGAACCAAGATTAATGATGGCGATGTAATCCTCACTTATGCTTGGTATGTTCAGTTGTTCAATCAACCTTTTTGTGAACTCATCTTGTAGTAATCTGAGTAAAGAGACTCAATTCAGTTAGCTCATGGTCAATTGTACGTTGTAATTCTATTTTTTATTTATTTATCTTTTAGCTCCTCGTTAGTACTGAAGATTTTAAAAGATGCATACAATGCCGGAAAGAAGTTCAGAGTGGTTGTTGTTGACTCCAGACCAAAGTTTGAAGGTAAGCTTCGCTTTATCCCTGGTGCCAAGTTCAAAACTAAGGAAAAATATTGAATTTCGTTTTGCAAAATTGTCAAAAAACAAACAGCACTACATGAAAGTACTGCTCAATAGCGTTCATTTGAATGGTCACACACTAGGTCCACAGACTCAAAAGGTAGAACCATATTTTATTGACTCAAGGTTTGACTCTGGGAGTGAAAGGGTTTAAACTAATTTTAAAGTCCGCGAAGCTCATAGAAGATGTTCCACGTTTTGCGTGGTACGCATGCGTGGTCCACCTCCAATAATTATTAATAATGACTATTAATTAATTAATTGATTGATTATTAGTTTACCATAATCCATATAGCGTTTTGGCGAATTTTTTTGCCACAGCGACGAACGTTGTCACAAGAACTCGTAGTAAAATGACGACGTGTGGCTAGCACATTTTTTCCCGCCAAAACTGACACAGGTTCACGCGCGCACCCTTTTAATATAGTGAAATATCGTACTCGTACTCGTACTAGGCATCTAAAGGTCTGTAACAAATCAAATCTGTGTTCCATTTTTTAGGTCGGGAGTGTCTGAGAAGATTGGTGAAACACGGCATCAGATGTTCTTATGTGTTGATCATGTGCTATCTCGTATGTTATTAAAGAGGTCGGTGCATTTTAAAATAGCTGAATTATTTTGTTTTGTGTAGACATGCATGCAGTGCAATATAGTCAACTCTCGCCTTGCGGACACCCCGTTATTACAGACACCCGCTATTACGAACAGAATCCAGCCTCCCGGTGAAAGCTATAGAGCCGGTTTGACTGAAAATGACTCCGCTATTGCGGACTCCAAATTACGTCCTGAAGGTGTCCGCTATAAGGAGAGTTGACTGTACATGTACAAGATTGCAGTGCAATGCAATATGTGCCGTATACTGCATGTAATGCAATGCAATGTGTGTATACATGCATGCAGTGCAATGCAACATCAACTGATGCATGCTCATGTAAATTACGAGGAGACAGTATGGCCGAGTAATTCAAAGGGTCAAATCCTCGCTATATTGTCTTGTATTTTCTTCCCTAGGTGTCAAAAGTGTTCCTTGGTGCCCATGCTTTGCTCGCCAATGGCTACGTCAAGTCACGTGTTGGTTCGTCTATGGTCGCTATGATGGCCCAGGCCTCTAACGTCCCAGTGCTGGTGTGTTGCGAGACTTACAAGTTCTGCGATAAAGTTCAAACTGACTCGTTTGTCTCCAATGAACTGAGTAAGTGGATAAATCTGATATCAATTAATACCGTAAACCAAGCTCCCAAATCTTAACCCTTTCACTCCCAAGAGTGGCCAAGTTCAAAATTGATTTTTTTTCTCCAAATTTCAATAAGTAAAATATTGAGAAACGAACAGTACCACATGAAAATCTCAATAGCTTTCATTTGAATGGTCACACACTAGGGTTTCATCCACAGACTCAAAAGTTACAACCACCTTGTACAGCATAATAAACAGTTCCACTTGAAGTACTGCTCAATAGCTTATTTGAATGGTCACACACTAGGGTTTCATCCACAGACTCAAAAGTTACAACCACCTTGTACAGCATAATAAACAGTACCACATGAAAGTACTGCTCAATAGCTCTCATTTGAATGGTCACACACTAGGGTTTCATCCACAGACTTAAAAGTTAGAACTACCTTGTACAGCATAATAAACAGCACCACATGAAAGTACTGCTCAATAGCTTTCATTTGAATGGTCACACACTAGGGTTTCATCCACAGACTTAAAAGTTAGAACCACCTTGTACAGCATAACAAAACAGTACCACATGAAAGTACTGCTCAATAGCTCTCATTTGAATGGTCACACACTAGGGTTTCATCCACAGACTTAAAAGTTAGAACTACCTTGTACAGCATAATAAACAGCACCACATGAAAGTACTGCTCAATAGCTTTCATTTGAATGGTCACACACTAGGGTTTCATCCACAGACTTAAAAGTTAGAACCACCTTGTACAGCATAACAAACAGTACCACATGAAAGTACTGCTCAATAGCTTTATTTGAATGGTCACACACTAGGGTTTCATCCACAGACTTAAAAGTTAGAACCATGGTAATTGACTCTAGGTTTGACTCTGGGAGTGAAAGGGTTAAAGCCTCAATACAATCGAAGCTCCCGTAAGCGGACACCCTCAGGAAGCAGAACAAGTGTCCACAACTGGAGCTGGTCGCTTACGGAAATGTGTAAATACAGAGTTTGTTTGAGCTAGAGTTCAAACGAGTTTTGTCAAGGTGGTCGTAAGTAGAGCTGTCCGCTTACGAGAGTATCCGCTGAATTGCTTTGGTTTACTTTACTACGCTCTATATGATTGGTTTAAAAAAACTCGCGCTACCCTCTCAACCAATCAGATGCAAAATCAAAACCAATCGCGACTTGGTCGCACGCGTTTTCCCGCGCTTGGCGCCGGTCACGTGTATTTGCTTCGAGTTCTCATTGGTTCATTGTGTTGTTTACGTTTGTTGTGATTGGCCATTGTAATTGCTTTGGTTTTGAATTGAAAACCGCTCTAAGTCGTTTACGATTTCTCTTCAGGCGACCCCGACGACTTAGTACCTTTGGCCAGGGAAAGCCCGGATGTTCTATCTGACTGGCGTGACGTCAACTCGCTCCACCTGCTGAACTTAGTCTATGACGTCACTCCACCTCATTTCGTCTCCATGGTGATCACGGAAGTGGGAATGATTCCCTGTACGTCCGTGCCAGTCGTACTAAGAGTCCAGAATCCCGAGCAACAGTAGTTTTATATGCCTCGATTTGCTTACATGAAGTACTAACTCACTCATTTGGAACTGAGCCCGCGGTTCATGTTTCAGAGTAACGGGACATATCTTTGTGGCAGCGAGCTGACGTGACACTATACGGGAGAGCTCGGGTTTTTTCTTATTGGCCGTTCAGAATCGGAGACTGTTCGAGTTCATTTCGGGTTCTTCCTACAGAGTGCCGGAAAGTCGTGGACGTTTGTTCTAGCATTGCCAGGACTGGAAAGCCGTGGAAAATAAGCGATATTTTTGCAGGTCCTAGAAAGTTCTGGAAATCTGTAAATTCGGAGGAAAATTCAGGGACACGAAGAAAGAACAGTCACAATAAAGTATCGAGATAAAATTAATACGTCTCCAAATAAACTTCACAAGTGAAACATATTTGTTAAGCTGTAGTTATTTTCCAAGACTCAAGTAACAAAATACCATTTGTGTTCAGTAAGCTTTCAGAAAATAATATACAGCTGTTTCGAGAAAGGTTGTCAGAAAAAAAGCGCACGCGACAATCCCGAAAGGTATTGTGGGTAGTTTTAAGTTCACGGTTCCTTGACTTCAGCATTTCAGGGAAATCTGAGAAAATGACACGAGACGCCATGGACGTATGTTTGCGAGTGCTAAAAGAAAGCAACAAAAGTAGGTTCGACAGCTAGTGTCAGGAACGTACCTTGCTGATCATATCCCAGATTACCTTTCGGGATTGTCGCGTGCGCTTTTTTCCGACAACGTTTATCGAAACAGCTGTATACTTTTTCTAAGAGACCTTTGTTAGCGAGTCGAAGCTCCCGTTAGCGGACACTCACGGAAAGCCGAAAAAGTGTCCGCAACTCGAGCTGGCCGCTTACGGGAAGTTAGTATTAGTTAGTTATGAGCTAGCGTTCAAAGGGGGTTTTGTCAAGGCGGCCGTAAGTAGAGCTGTCCGCTTACGAGAGTGTCCGCTCAGAGAGCTTAGACTGTCAGGGGCACCCAACGGATCGTTTTCGGTGGAATATCTGTTCGGAAGGCCTATAATCGCCTATATTCGTTATTGAAATGTCATCTCAAACTTTCTAAAATGGAAAAATTTTAAATGCCTTTTGTTTTCGGAGGGATAAAAATGTCGTTTGGGTACAAGGTCAGCTAGGATTTTCGGACAAGCAAAAGCAGCTCATAAATTCGGGTGATAAGATTTTAATCCCTAAAACTTTCTGAAGTTTGAAAGTTCAGCTAACGTATCCGAAAAGATACATTTTTCTTAGCGTTTAAAAATAAGCCATTAAACTGCATAAAAAGCACAATTACAACGTAAAAACGACGTTCCGACACCTACAGGAAAATGTTGTCGTTGGGTGCCCCTGGACTGTATTTCGTGTCGTGGAATATTACGCGTGCTTGAGCGCAAATACTACTTTTGATTCTATGATAACCTTAAGCACCGGTGGCTTTGTTTTGGCTCTGACAAATTAATTGCACAGCTGCCTTTTTTGTTATCTCTGAATAGTCCGCGAACTTTAATTTGAGGACAGTATTTACCACACAGAAAACAAATTAATATATATTTTGTTCTGGTACGCCACAAAATTGAAGTTTTCGTCGCACAAATCAGCGAAAAATATTTCGCCGGATTTAAGTTACAAGTCGAATCCGCTGTTGTTAAGCCTGCAGGCTCGTTGTTGATTCCTGCCTTAACGTTTTCACTCCAGAGTAACAACTTGAGTCAATAAACGTAGTTCTAACTTTTAAGTCTGTGGATAAAGCCCTATTGTGCGACCATTCAAATGAAAGCTATTGAGCAGTACTTTCATGTGGCACTGTTTGTTTTTGACAATTTTGCAAAATGAAATTCATGATTTTTTTCCACAGTTTTGAACTTCGCACTCTTGGGAGTGAAAGGGTTAACACAAACACTGCTACAGGGAATCTTTGTTATATATTCAGTTTAGCATGATCACGTTGATCTTCTTGATTTTAAAAACTTAGCAACAGATAACATAACAAAACGAAAATGTCCTCTAAGGAAGTCCTGAATTGAACTGAACAAAGTAAATCAAATTTACCAGCGTTTAAAACAGTGTTTATGCTTATATGTTCTTTGTCTTTGTTTTCATAAACAATCATGTTTTTTCCTTAGTAAAACCGCGCTGAATTGAGTAAAAGGGCATTAGAAAACGCAAAATCTGCCGTCCATCCTTTCGATTATTCCTTCCAGGACCTGACAGTAGTTAATGGGTTCGAGCAGATCACACAACTCTTGATAATCTTCTTTCAGTTCTTTCAAGCTGAAATAACGAGCCTCGCGAACACAGACTGTTATGAGCCTGTCCAGTTTGTATTCCTGGGCGAGTATAAGCAAAACCAATACTTGCTCTTTCTCGGGCTTGGATTGCTGCGATGAAGAAAAACCTGTTAAAAAATTATGAATGCTCAAACGACCAGCGCAAATGGAACCCGAAACGGCCACCAGAAAATCTTCGCACTTTCGTAGAAGTACTTCCATTTGGTATTCATCAGCGAGTTTTAGCAAATAAAAATAGTTTTCGATCGTAAACGGTGTCTCGACCATAGAGTAAACCATCTGCAACAATCCTTGAAATTCAGCGTTTTTCTTGCCAGGAAGAGCTATTTCGGTTTTGGACTTTTCCATGAAGTTGGAGGTGAACATTTTTATCAAAAACTGGCGACCACTGCGATAAAGACCCAACGGTGAACGTGGAACCTTTGTTCCTCAACGATAAATATTATGTCACTTGATTCCCATGCCTTGGAGAAATCTATCGCGTTAAAAACGTTTTCTCTTTCCATCTCATCATGATTTGGTTCCGCGAATCGCTGCAAGAGATCTCGATCTGTTTCATTTTCCATTTCCGTATGTAGGGTTCACTCCGCCGTTCTGCTTTGTTGATATTTTGGTTTGGTGTATATCTAATTTGCATGCCACACGCACTGCGTGTTTATACTACTTGTACATATAATGACGATTTACTGTTCGTTTATTGGCTCTCGTGACAATAACTTACCGTACAAGCAATTTCATGTTCCGTTCATTAAAGTAAGGTCGTTAATTACCTTTTTGCTTTAAAATAAATGCAATAATAATTTTTTTTTTTATTATAAAACTCTATCGTTGATATTGGCGTCCTGACCGCTACACAAGGGACTCATCGATTTTAATACGAGATATTGCTTTTGTGTTATATAGTCCATTGTGGCTGTTCTTATGGTTAAGCCCCTTCCACACGAGCAAGTTTTCCTTGACAAGGGACATCATTGACAATTTTATTTGCTCGTGTGGATAAACAACAAATTTAATTTGACAAGTTTTTCCTTGACAAATTGTATTTGCTCGTGTGGACGATAAACAATGTTTCTTTGATAATATTGTACAGCGGATTATCATCTTTAATAGCCTGACCCAGGTAGCGAGCAACAAGACAAGGCCGCTGGGCACCAGGGATTCCTTGTCATATTTTCCTTGTTGCACGTCCACAACGAACAAGTTTCGCAATTTGGCAATTTTTCCTTGACAACTGTCCTTGTTCAAAAACTGGCACGCCAGTTTTTGAACAAGGACACTTGTCAAGGGAAAAAATGCTAACTTTCCTTTTCCACACGAGCAAGGAAAAATTGTCAAGTGAAAACTTGACATGAAATTGCTCGTGTGGAAGGGGCATTAGGTGCTAGGTGCCTGTTCTTGTGGCTTCTACAATAATATTAACTCGTCGATGGGTATCGGCTATTTTTAAACCAAGCGTTTTCAGACTTTTCAGATTCAACTTGGCCAAGTTGAATTGGATCAGTGAACAAGTGTTGATAGTTCAGTTGCCTTGTTTACACAAACGCGGTTTCAAATCTTCATGGTTACATGATTTCGTAGCCATGTCCAAAATTACACGGATACAAAGCGTTTACACGAAAATCAGCGATTTTATCATTTTCTGCGATGTTACGTCATGGCTGTAACATATCCTGTTAGCTGGGATCTAGGCTCGATTTCCGCCGCTCTCTCGAGTCAGCGGCTGGTACGAGACTAGCTGGGATCTGGATAATACCCAACCTCGTCCCCAGGGCCTGCTACAATTTTTGTTGTATTCAACATCGCGAAAGGGAAAGACATGTGAGTTGAAATAATGAATCTACCCCACAAAATAAAGTAGTTAATGCAAAGGCAAGTGCATTTTAAGCACAAATTATTTCCCGACCCGCTATTTTTTGGCGCCAAAAGTCAATTGGTTTTCAAATCTACACGCGTACGTTATCCCCCGTTCACACGGCATTCATAACCGTATCGTTTTGAAAACGCTCCACTTTAGATAGCGTTTTCAAAACGACACGGTTACACCTCGCCGCCGTGTAAGCGGAAGGCGTAACCGTGTAGAAACCGCGGTGGTCTTGGTAGATATATTTTTAACAAGCTTTATCGACAAGTTGTTTCTGATCCTTCCGTTATGACCCAGCAGAGTTATAGTGATATAAATAGGCACAGGAATTACCGTGAGAAATGAAACCGCGATTAAATCCATGGAATTTGTGATAGTTTATCTATCAATTCATACACATTTTAGTTGGCGTCTAATTATAGTTCAACATTTGATTGCGCAAATGCAATCTGGCTAGAAATGAAGAGTAAGGCCGAATTTATACATCGCATTTCAGTCGCGTCGAATGTAATTCAAGTCCCAGAAAACTCGCTAAACTCGCTTTAAATCAGTGCAATGCCCACACAAATAGCAAAGTAGGACACGTTGCTTCCTTGGTGTAATCTGTGTAATGCAACGTAGTTAATACCAGCGAGATTTATGCTGCTTGAATTACGTACAGTTCGACGCGACTGAAATGCGACTTATAAATTGAGCCTAACCGCAGTACTAGGGGTGGCGAATGGTCTATCAAAAATGACGAATCTCGGCAAATTTAGCCGTGTCTCGGAATCTCGGCGCTTAAAAAAAGCGTCTCGAAATCTCGGGCTCGCCAGAAATAGGACGATCTTGGAGTCTCGAATTTTGAATCTCGCAAATGCAGTTTCTTGTATACTCTATTTTCTCCGAGTTTTGGATCACTGCGTCTCGGGCTCGGATTTTTGGAGCGCCAAGTCTCGGGCTCGGACTTTTAAACCAGGGTCTCGGCGTCTCGGCAAGTCTCGGATTTACCATTCGCCACCCCTAGTACTGAACGAAGGTTAGGAATATGTATTGATCGGTTCACAAGTACGAAAGTTTCTAGTTTCTACACATTAATCAGTTCTGCTAATTTGTTTTTTCCGTTTCGGGGAGCCTACGTCACGGTAATTTCAGCCTAAATTTTTCAAGTTTGTCGTTCAGTTTGCAATCCGTCTTAATCTTCTCCATCCGCTAACCATCCTTGTTCCTGTTTGGTTTTCTTATTACCTCTCTGGTGTTTTTTCTACCTTAATAAATAATTATTTTTTTAGCTAGGTTTCCTTCAATTTGAAGGTTAATGTTAAATGAAGCAAGCTATGTAATCTAACACTTGCAGAAGCATAAACAATTTGAACTATTTTGTATATCATTCACTGCTGTTTCAGAGCATATTCCAAATCGGTAAGATAACGTCTCGATCCTTCCTTTCGGCTCCCTGTATAAACTATGTAGGTACATCTGTATGGTTCCGCCACAAAGGATACGAGTTTCGAGCAGTTCTTGTCTGAAATAGGGTTTGGAAACTACAACACCGATATGTCTGATGGGACATAAACTTCAAACGTACGAAAGAGAAAGGAAAGTCGCAAAGAAAAGTCATTGAGTTTAATTTGATCGATAAAACGCAATCAAATACCCTTCAGGTCTGATAAAATAGGGACATGTCTAAGGCAGGGTACATATTTTAGAGGGCCGGGTAGTTCTGAATAGGGTGGCAAATCGTAACGTTTGTTCTGAAATAGATTATGAGTTTTTAGAATCGCCGGAGCGGTGGACTTCTACTGCAAGAATTCTGGGAGTATACGTTACGTTAGCAGTCCGTTCCATCTCAGATGTTTATGTTTTTGAATATAGGACTATCAGTGAAGCTGAACAAGCCCCGTGTTGCTTCTCCCCTGGAAATCCCCCTAGGAATCCCCCTGGAAATCCCCCTGGAAATCCCCCGTACACGCCCCCGACGCATCCCCGTGTTACACCCTGAACATACCCAAATATCACTTCAGTGACCGGTAATCAGAGAAGCCCGTCTGGTCAAGTTCAAATTGAAATCTCAATGGATAGCTAATCCATGTCAGTCTAAATTAAAGCAAAACTGTTACTGGGAATTAGGGATTCTGACAATTCCCTTAAATCTACCACATTCTGTAGCAGAACTTTAAAATAGACAACTCGAAGAAAATTGCTTATTAAGACATGACGAATACTTTCAACATCGCATGTTTGACCTTGCAGGGGTCGCCTTACTTACCGAATTAAAACAGTATGCCATAACCGGCTAGTCTTTAAAAGTTGGAATTAGTTAACGCACAAGTACAGTGCTCAGAATGGAAAGAGTGATTTCAGAATAAGACAACATATGTCTCCAGAGGAATACTGACCATCTCATAAGTTGTGAGTGCCGCAAATTAAAGAATGATTAAACAATACAGGTAAAATTATCGCGTGCCTTGGAAGTCCAAACCCGACACCATTTTGATATCCAGCCCTCTCCGTTTCCGGTAATTAAAGAGGTGACCCTTTTATAGAGAAATAGTTTTAATATTTCTCTGGCTAGTCGCGCTAAAGATAACCTCATGTTTCACTGATACTTGACGAAGTAAAGTGAAGATGCCAAGGCCAAAAAGTCGAGTAGAGAACGATTACTGCACAGCGCAAAATGAAGGACTGTACGATGAACCATGTTTCTACGAAAACCCTGCAAACGATCTGGGACTCAGCAGCTTGGATGTCGCTGCGTTCACAGAAAACAGCAGTGTTTACAAACATCAAAGCCCCAAAACACACTCAGTGGAAATAAGACACAGTCACTTTGAACCTATGTCCTGTGTGGATCAGACGTATAAACGCGGGAATTCTCCAAGGTCATTATCACGACGAATGAGATGTCTCGTTGCTTTGAATGTACTGCTGTCTGTGCTTACCATCATTTGCCTTGGATTGACGAGTTTTCTATGCTATAAAGTGATTATAAAGGATGAGGGAGAGAGATGCAAAGGATGTGATAGCGGGTCACTCGTTACCGGTAAGTTTTGTATCAATACTTCACTGGTGCAATGGTTTAATAGTGGTTGAAGTGTATTGACTCCGGATCTAGAAGTCCTGCAGGCGTTTGAGCCATGGTAAAAAAACAAGTTAAAATATCCTCATATATAGTGCTTCTCTCCCTACCCAGCTGATTATAACAAATGGGTATGGGTGAATTGTTGGTGAAACTGGAACAGATGCCAGGGGTAATTTGCGACTGCAATGACTAACTTGCACACGGAAACTAACCTACAATGCACTTACTAGCACATCACGGAAACTACCTTCCAATGCCTGGCACACGGAAACAAACAGAGCTGACATTTATACTGTTTATCAAAAACTTATTTACATCACTGAGGGCCTCCACAGACTAGAGAGATCACGGTTGTCGACAACTATTTAGTTGTCGAACATAAAAAGTTGTCGATAAACAAAAAAGCCAGTGTGTGAAGCTTGTTATCGATAACTAAGGCCCTTAGTTGTTGATAACTAGCTTCACACACTGGCTTTTTTGTTATCGACAACTTTTTTATGATCGACAACTAAATAGCTAGTTGTCGACAACTATCTCTCTAGTCTGTGGAGGCCCTGGGTATCGTAATTGTTACCCTGCGAGCAGAGTCGCTTTCGATCTTCTAGTTCCGGCTCTTCCCGATTTTTCTAGGAAGATCGAAAGCGCCTCTGCTCGCAGGGTACGTAATTGTATTAAAACCCATTTAGAAGGAAACAGAGCTGAATTAAAAATCTAATTAATAGTATGTCGACGGCTGAATTGTAATGGCGTATAAAGTTGTGCTTCTCTCTTTTTACAATCAGTGAGAAGGAAACAAGTACAGTGGAACCCCGCTTTACGGACACTCGTTAATACGGACACCCGCTTATTACGGACAGATTTGTTTGTCAGCCGACAACACATATTTTCTCTTATATCAGCCCGCTTAATACGGACACCCGGATAATACGGACACTTTTTCATGTCCCTTTAGTTAACCGGGTTCCACTGTATATATAGTCCTTGTTTGTTTTTAGATCAAATGCCGACTCATCAGACTGCAACTGTTTAGCTACGGCTTCCGTGTAACTTAATTGCGATCACTCGAGGCTTTTCTCAGTTAAGAGTCTGATCGAAGGTTAGTTTCCATGTGCTACTGACTACTACTACTACTAGTTAGTTAGTGTCACTTGGAAGGTAGTAACACAATTATATAGGGCCTAAGTTCCTCTTTGTTTCACTCGACTCCGGCGAAACAACGCACGCCCCTTTGTTTTTGTTTACATACGGGGAATCTTGTATCAGGTATATCTGTTAACATAGTCTACTTTATACATTCTACGCATTTTATATGTGGACGTAATAGCTTCTTTATCGGCATAAATCCTCGAATCTGTCGCATATTTACAGCTAGTATCTACGTATATCATTCTGGCGTGGAGTTCTTAACGTTGTGGTCAGGTTATAAAGAATTCCTTATGGTGTAATTATTTTTCTGTCAGTTGAGCGGCCATTTCTGAAACGGTAGATATAAATAAAATCATCTGATCGAAATCATGTATCCGATACAAACAGGGATAGTGAATGGTCTTTAAAAAAACTATGGGTCTCGCAAAATTTTAGTAAAATTTCACGGGTCTCGCAAGTCTCGTTTTCTGAGCGGTTCTGTATGTCTCGCAGTCTCGATTTTTCTGCCAAAGCCGTTTTTGAGTCTCGATCTTGGTCTTGCAATCTAAAAACTCTCGGTCAAAACTCTCAGTCTCGGTAAAAAGGCTCGGTCTCGCAGAGAAAACACTAGTCAGGCTCGCCGTCTCGCAGTCTCGAATTTACCATTCGCCACCCCTACAAACACTGGTAGTTTGGAAGTTTCAAACTCATTAAAAATTCATCAAGTCTGATCTTAATTCAGTGTAAAGTTTGACGATTTTATTTCTCTGTTTAGCGGCAGTACCAGTGTTTCATCAGCTTTCCAAACACTTCGAATTTCGTCAAAAATACTCCGCTGCGCGTCGTATCTTCCAACTCTCTTTCCGGTGTTTGGAAATGCGATAAAATACTGTCTCTCGTGCGTTTGATATATTACAAGAAACGACCTGAACTACCGTAGCTCAACTCGGAATTATCAGCAAAAGGATTTCTCTTCCACATCCAAAGTTCCTCCTTAAAGGGGCTATGTCACGATAATTTAAGTCATTTTTGCGAAGTGCAAATCACCTTCAAATTGACGAAAGTCTCAAATATTAGTTTACTAAGGAAGAAAAACACCAAAGAGGTGATAATAACCAAACAGGAACAAGGATGGTTGAGGATGGAGAAGATTAAGACGGATTGCGAATGACGAACTTGAAAAAATTGGCCAATTTTTTCAAGATGCGCCATCCGTGACGTAGCTCCTTTAACCTGGGTGGGCATTAAGAAAGTGTGGACAGAAATTGGCTTACGGCTTAATGTGTGGAATAATCTGTCTGAGTAGGATTTGATTTTTCTAAATATAAACTGTAAATATAGACTGTAGGTTGTTAATCCGTCCGGGATTAATACGGCCGTCCTGAACACTCAGGAGTTGCTGGACCTGATAATTGGATCATTCTTCTAAGTCGGAAAATCCGGTCACGAGGTTTAATTTCTAAATTTCTTTTAATTTCTAAGATGAAGAGTGGAATCTATACTGCGCCAAGGATTTGCCTTTGAACCCCAGGAATAATTATATTGATTTTAATACAGAGACTGCATGGCCAAAGGGAAAAAATAGTGCTCTTTTCCATCTTACGTCAGCCGATTCAGGTCAGCTTAAGGTCATTCCTTAGTATTGCACTGCGCATCCTTTCTGCGCATAATTTCGCGTGTGATTAGCGCGCGCACATTAAAAACATGGTGGCTTTTTCATTATGGCTATGCTCGCCAAAGAGGTTAATGATCGTTTTCTCGTAACGAGCGCGGTGACCTATCATTTTTTTTCGCATATTTAAGTCTAGTAATCATCTTCTTTCTATACAAGGAGTATAGACCAATTCTCAGTGCAGAAAAATTAATAATCACTGAAAACGTGAACAAATACGTGTTTTTGGTTGATTTTGTAAGGAATTATGAGGATTTTTAGTCGATTATATCTCTTTCGCGAGGCTGGTGACCTATTCTTTTATTCTATATTTTGAAACATTACATCACAATGTTCAACTAGGGAAAGTTTCAGAAACTTCCCAGTGTAACTTCTATTTCGATGGAATAACCTTAACAGGGTTTTTCACTCATTGTCACAACCACCCCACCTCCCCAATCCACTACAAACCCAATGCTATCCCCTCCAAACAATCTCTTCAGATAGAACAAATCTATCGCCCTCTCTATTCGTGCCAATTAAATGTAACTTTAAGTAATCCACTCTTGCCAAATTCTTATGTCAAACCCTTAATTTACTACCTAACAAAATCACTCCACTGAGCTTCCCGAGGACCCGTGTCATATTACTAGCAATAATATTGTAATAAATGTTGTTGTTGTTTGCTACGGCCATCGCCCTCGGGGAAATTGCCGCAAGTGGCCACTTAATAGGGATTGGCCGCTTTAATTATCATAAGGCGTGGTGAAAAATCAAAACTGGATTAGTGACAACGGAATCACGCCAAGTCTTGTCGACGATAATCGTGTGTTTGAAGATTTTATCAGTCGTCACATTATATTTCGGACTGACTCTTATCTGTCATCAGCTTTTACAAAACAAGGCCAAACTAGTTTTTTTACGTTAATAGGCTGGAGAAAAACAATAAGAGAACCCTCATCGGGACGGCCAAAAGGCGGTCGCGTCCGCTTAATAGAGGTGGCCGCTTAATAGGGGTTTTATTTACAGTGTTATACTGACAATAGTTTCAAGATTTAGATAACTGGCCGCTAATAGGGTTCGACTGTAGTAGGGTATGGTGGCAAAAAACACGCAGCATTCCTTACAGTTCGTATTCTTATTCCATTTAGCATCAGTTCCGACAGTGATGCCCCGTGCAGAGTGGACAAATCTCTTAGCAAATGTGCAAAGCCTGAAGACGAACGTCTCATTGCTAAAGCAGGTCACCGTTGCAATAGACACGGTAAGTAAGCCACTGAACCTCTGGTGCCGGGTAAATTGATCCATTTAAATCTTTAAGCGGAGGTCGCGGGTACCAAATGCTACCAAGGTTATCCGAAGACTGGAATCCGGAAAGTCTCAGGCCCCATCCACACTAATGCCGCTTTTGAAACGCTCCGTTTTACCAGATAGCACGCGAATTCAAATGTATGCATTTTCGATAAAAACGCTCAGCGTTTTCGATCGTTTGTAGTGTGGACGATAGGCATCGAAAAGTATGCGTTTTCAAAGGAAAACGCACTAGTGTGGACCGGGGCCTTAGCAATATTTGCCACTTATCTAATTTTCAGGAAGAAAACCTTGTGCACGAGTCTATGAGGAAGATTTCGGAGAACCTGACTAAACTCAGAGAAGAAATCAAGAGGACACAACAAGACGTGATTAACAATGTGAGTTTTTTTTGGTAGATATATAAACAATAGCCTCCATTTGGCGAGGAAATATGCTAGGATATTTGTCCGCGGACACTATCTGTTCCTCGAAGCGAACAGTTTTTCCGAGAGCGAAGCTCGAGGAAAACTGTGAGCTTTCCTGTGAGATTTCTAGTCTGTTCAAACAATCAGTTCTATTTATTTAGCAATTTATTTGAGACGAAAACTGAACCTGCGAACGTGAAACGCAAATTTTCAAAACTGGGGAATATCACTTGGGGAATATCACCCGGATATTCCCCAGTTTTGGCTGCGTCACGTGACGTGTTTAGACCAATCGCACGCGAGAACAATTTTGATGGATTATAGTATGTTTTATAAAAATACATGTTGTGAGGAGAACACATGTGAACTTAAAATAACGTTTTAGCGTTTTCGCGCGGCAAAAGGGCAGATTTATTGAACGACGTTTCGACTAGCAAAATAAATCTTCCTCAGGGCCAGGGCTGATTCGTATTGCCATTCTTGCAATCAATTTGTTTCAGTTACACTTCAAGTGACGTCTGCCACGACGTGCATTTCTAAAACAAGATCCGGCAAGAAACAGCACTTGTGTGGTCATCTGCATTCATTGCATAGTTTTTATTTTTGTGTGTGATTGATGTTTTAACATGCACATTTTTATTATTTCCTTGCCATTTATCCTATCTGTTTTTATTTTTTATTTTGGCAGAAACTAGCTATAGTTTTACTAAACTCAACTTCTTTGAAGCAAGACGATTTGTTAGATCTATGGCGCAAAGTGAATTCAAATGAAAAGGATCTTCGTGACGTCAGAGAGCAGGTATACGTCATCCTCGTTCTATTCAGTGGTTTCTTATTACATCTTTGATGTTTCTCCGGATATTGGTAAACTTATTAGTTTGAGATTTCCTTCAATTTAAAAGTAATTTTGTACATCGTACATGACATAGCTCCTTTAACCTTTTAAAGTTCAAATTGAGGAAAAATCTTGAACTTCATTTTGCAAAATTGTCAAAAAAAAACCAGCACCACTCGAAAGTACTGCTCGATAGCTTTCATTTGAATGGTCACACACTAGGGTTTCATCCACAGACTGAAAAGTTAGAACCACCTTGTACAGCATAATAAACAGTACCACATGAAAGTACTGTACAATCAGGCTTTCATTTGAATGGTCACACACTATAGTTTCATCCACATACTTAAAAGTTAGAACCACATTTATTGGCTCAAGGTTTGACTCTGGGTCTGTGCTCGACTCGAATGAAGGAAAGTTAAAGTATTACACGCACAGCTCGATGCAGGCTGCTGCTGACCAAAATTGTACTTTTTATCCTCGCAGGTGATCAACATGAGTAAGATCGTACCTCCGAGGGACCACCAGGGTATAATGGTACCCAGGGCCTGTCGGTAGTCCTGGGCCTTCGGGACCGCGAGGATCACCAGGGCGTGGGAACAATCTAACACTTTGCCGCTACAAAACAAATAGCTCTTCCATATCGGCCGATACATACGCTATAGCTACGACAACTGTGACAGAGCAAAAGGTAGGTTACACAATTTTTACCCTTTATTTAGTCGTAGCTTAAAATATAAAACTGACTTAAAACAGTCCGTAGTAACAAGCGTCCGTAAAATCTTACCTTGAAAATACTGTGTGTTTCAATCGTTAGTTTTTTACTGTGTTTTTTTCTTACCCAGAAACATTACATTTTCCACGAGTTCCTGGCAACACACCTGTGAATTATGTAATATATCAGAGTCACGATAGACGGTGTTTCATCCGATTTCCAAACACCGAGAAGAGAGTTGAAAATACGACGCGCAGCGGAGTATTTTTGACGAAATTCCAGGTGTTTTGGAAATCGGACGAAACACTATCTTTTCTTTCACTATCTTTTTAATGAACTACGATGAACAATAACCACATCTTTTATAACACTATCTTTCGTGTTTGATATATCTTCTCAATCGAACAAAAACTAAGAAGTAAACGGATAAATAAAATCTTAAAATCTATTCTAATTAAGACGAGGAATGAAAACCGCCGTCACGGTTATGATTTCCTTTGTTATAACTTGGTGAATTATTAATGAGTTTGAGAAACTTGAAACATGTTTATGGATCACGCGGCGGCCATCTTAAATCCCAGGTATCTGAAACCCTGCGTAAACTCGTTGTGAAACCTCTGAATGCGAGGCTTGGGGGACGCTTGGGAATAAAAAGCTATTGTTTTTACCAACATGGCGGGCTGTGATTAAGGCCCATCGTGTCATTTTCCAAGTTCAAAATATTTATTCAATAACCCATTTATTTTAATGTTAACTCAGAAAATTTGATTGGCCATGAATTCATTATCCCCAAGTTGACAATTTGCTTTCAATTCTCATCACCTAAAAGCTCGGTAAAGTATTGATATTGTAAGGAGAAAGTTGATGTTTATCATTGTATTTTCTTCTTTCTGTCAGGGCACGAGAATCATTGGTGTTCACTGTGATACAAATGACGCTAGAGTATGTCGGCTGATTCGAAGTGTCAGTGGCTCGAATCAAAGACTGGAATACACGTGCAAATGCGAAAGTACCCTGAATTCTGGGGACAGCACAATGTATTGTTATATTCATTATTGGGAATGCCCTATAAACACATAAACACAACCATGCGCCCTAAAAGCTCTGTTAAAGGAGCTATGTCACGATATTTTAAGTCATTTTTGCGAAGTTACAAAATCACCTTTAAATTGCAGAAGGCCTCGAAATAGTTGTTTACTAAGGTAGAACAATACCAAGGAGGTGATAATAAACCAAACTGGAACAAGGATGGTTGAGTATGGACAAGATTAAGATGGATTGCAAATGGCAAACTTGAAAAAAATTGCCAATTTTTTTCCGCAAGATGCGCCATTCGTGACGTAGCCCCTTTAAGCATCCAGAAACTTAATTGTTTCTTTTGAAGGCCCTATCGACCTGCCCTCGGCCCGGGAGGGTACTCAAAAAAGTTTTATACGGGGAGGCTCCGCCCAGAGGTCCAACCCCTTACCCTTTCATATAACCATTTTTCACAGAAAAGGTACCCCTTTCATATACCTTCCATAGAAAATGGTACCCCTTTTCATATACCTTCCATAGAAATTATGAAAATGGTACCCCTTTCACATACCTACAGTAGAAGCACTGCATCCCTTTTCTATACCCTTGTAATAAACTTAATGAACAATATATATCACCAGAAATCATCAAGCATTACCAGTAGAGATGTTAACCAAACAATAATATCATTTACTCGTGAAATCCCTACCCTTTCATATACTTCAACTCGTGAAATCCCTACCCTTTCACATACCTCGAGCGTTTTATGTTCAGAAATTGTCTTATTACCATCTTGGGATGCGTGCGTGCGCGCGGGCGTGTCACGCGCGTGTGTCTGAGTAGAAGCTTATAAAACACTGAAATTGTAAATTGTAGCTTTCAGTGATACGATGATAATTTTGGTCAAGAAGAGTAAAACTTCACAACTGCTGCATTCTGAAAAAATATGAGACACACTTGCATAATTTTAAAGTGCGAAGCGCAATTCCACGATCCTCTACTGTTTATAGGGAGATTTGACCAGTTGAGCTTTGAATCGTAGTTTACCGGATGACGGTTATTTTTAATATATTGGACCTTTGAAATTTAAGCCTAGCCTGTGTACGGATGTACACAGGCTATTTAAGCCCATACACCTCTTTTAATGGTTTAAATGTAGAACAAATTAAATTGACGGTTAAATCTCGAGAGGGGACTCCCATATAAAAGTGACAGGACTGATCGTGATAAACTGACTCGGAGTGTCATTGGCTTTGAGGGGTTAAAATTCGTGGCTGGGGTACCGTTTAGTGTGTTTCAATACCTTTTGGGGTATTAATTTAACCGGGAAAAATATGCAGATAACTACTTGTCAGAGAAGAAGGTATTCGCGAAACAAACGTTTTTTATCTCTATTAAATCTTGTGGAAATATCCTTTAATGTTTTCTTTTAGAGTTGGTACCTCTTAGAAGTGAGAATAAATTCGGGCCACGCCCACAAAAAAATATTATGGTACCTTTTAGGGGTTCATTTCAAAATGTCCGACGATCACCTCCGTCACGTTTATATAGGACCTTGGTTTGGAAATGTAACTCCGGGGGATCGTACAGAAAAATAACTTATTTTTCTGTATTTTTACAGCATACTAAGTCTTCAATCACTCTACTAATTTTTAACTTCAAATTCTAATTTTAAAACTACATTAAATCTTCAATATTTCTTATTTCCCTAAATTTTACAACTCCTTTGAGAAAACTATTTCCTCCCAAAAACCCCCAAAAATCACCAAAACATTTACAAAACATCCCATAGCATAGATTCATGTTTTAAGCAGAGAGTTTTTGGATTGCTTGAAACGTGAACGAGATATTTCCATGAAACCCACGTTAAGTGGCGGGAAAATGGCATTCAGGTTAACTCCCGCCATAAACTTCAGTAAGAGAGGATGATCTAAGAGAAGCATTGCCACAATGATAATTTTGTAATTCTATTTTTAGTGTTTAGTCCATAACTGAGCTATTTTAAGAGCGCTACCTGATTGGTCAGTTCGAGTAACTTGATGTCTGAGCCTCAGATGAACTGAGAGGGGACTGCTCGTAGTCTAATCCCATCAAGACCCATATTTATTGAAAAATGTAAATATACGACTGAGGTTTACAATAATGTGGACCTTAACTATTAAATGTATGTACTTGGCTGTATATAATATTGCTCCAAAACAAAAGTACTTCGATGTACTTCGCTTATTATTTTTCCATGGTAGAACTATACAGATGAATTTAACTGATGTGAATATGCTAAATAATATATTAAACATACCTATTAATTTATGTACATATGAACAAGAGAATAAACATTGGAATAAAATCAAATGCATTCATAATTCATGACTGACTAGTGTTTTATCAGATTTCCAAACACCTCGAATTTCGTCAAACTGATACGCGTTGTATTTTCAACTCTCTTCTCGGTGTTTGGAAATCGGATGAAACGCGTCCTCTCGCGTTGTATACATTACATCAAAACTAAAGGCTGTGCACTGCCAAGCAACTGCAGTTGCAATCTAGTTTAAAGGTTTCGAAGGGCATCAAACAAGGCCTTGAATACGGTTACAGACGCAGAGTGTGCTAGGAGAGAGGGGAAGAGGGACGACCAGTCAAAATGCAGCCTAAACTGTTTACTTTACAATGAGAAAGAGTGAAAACATTGGGCCGGGCTATGACACAACTTCACTTTCCTCAAACTGAAAATTCTGAATAAAATGAGAGAATAACATTTCATTCGAAGGTTCCATAACGCCGTTTTTTAATCAGACCTTTCACGGTTTCCGACGCCATCTTGGTTGGGGGGCAAACACGGAGAAAATTGCAGTTAAGGGGTAATCTAATGTCTAATGATTCAAGGAAAATTCGAATTTCGAAATTATTATGAATTAAAAACTCAAGATACAAGGCAAAATAATTTACTGTTCAAATTTGAGGAATGTAGCCTCTCTAGAAAAACCGAGCCGCAATTCGCGGGAAAATTTAGAGACATTTGTATGAAAAACTAAACATTCGATTCCCTTCAAATTTTATCGATAAAATATTTTGCTATGTATAAGTTATCTTTGTAATTCATAAAAGTTTCCGAATGTTAATATTCCTCACATTATTATACATTGAACTCCCAACTTTTCCCATGCATTTCAGGTGTATGGTGGGGCCCCGGAATATTTTCAGGTTCCTTCACGAGAAGGAAGGGGGGGGTGGGGGGGGAACGCGCGCGGAGACAAATTATTCGAGGTGCACTGGTAACGATAGCAAAAATAGCACCAGAGGAATTATCATATACAAATGACGCATGTATGGTATTACCTCTCTTACCCTTCATATTTTCTTGTTTTGGGTTAAATAATGTTATCTTAGACCAGTAGATGGGGTCTCAAAAATCGGAATTCGAATTTTGTCTTATAAACAGGGTAGGAAAATCTGATACATTTGTGCGACCATTGTGTGCCTTAAACAGGGTCAGGGTTTGAGCGGCCCGGCCGCTCCTCCACACCCGTGTTTTAAAGACTTTACAGTGTAAACACGTCTAACTTTTTTGGTCAACGTCGCGTCAAAACAAAAGGTAAATCAACAGTATGCTGGAAATATACTGAACTCTGCGTTTGAAAAGTCTAAGCATTTCCTTTTACCTACTTTTTTATTAAGGTTTTGATTTCGGGTTTTTGCAATTTCCTTCAAACTTTTGCGCGGGAAATTGGCGCTCACCGCTGACCAAAACGCGCTGGCTCTAAGGACGAGATTATCTACATTCTCGTTCCCAGATCCTCCGTTTCTTTTGGTCACGCGATGTCACAACGTTTACAAAAAAAACGCGTAGCTCTGGGGACGAGAATGGAGCATGATCAGCCGCCATCTTTGAAAACGAGAAGACTGCCTCGAGCCTCTCTCCTCCGCAGAGGCTCATATATGGGAGAATCAGCTGAACGAAGTGAGTGTAGGCGCGAGAAACCCGGAGAGAGCGACGGCGGGAACCTCTGCCAGATACCACACCCAATATGGCCGCCATCCGGGGGAGGCAACTTTTATCAGTGTTCCTCACCGGGGGTACGGTGGTGTATGTATAACTGCCGTATCTCAGTAAAATGGCGGCTGCATCAGAATCTGTTCGGAAGTTTATACGCGATGTACAAGTAGAGGACTAAAACTTTAGATGCATGGAAATCTGAATATGTTTTGTTGTGTTCTGATGGATTGATCTACAGAATTCAACATTCTCGAGACCCGCCATGTGGCGATCAAGAAATTCAGTTAGCAAAGGATTCCCCGGCGACTGAAACTCTCAACAACCTATTAATTCTGTCCCAAAAGAAAAGAGAACAAGTAAGCTTAGTTTTCCGGCTATGAAATGTGTTTTATTAATCTCTACGTGTTTAAAACGTCGAGCGCAAAACTTGTGATTCAAACCAAAAGCTGTAAGCTTATATTAAGTTAAACTAAACGCTAAAATTAAACGAAATGCAACCAGCAGGAATTTAAGACCAAAACACGAAATACAAGAAGAACATTTACCGTCAAGAGACATCTCTTGGAGCGAAAAGTCAAGCTCTTCCGCCATTGTTTCCAAAGAATAACACACTTGCAAGACCACCCCCCCCCCCCCCCCCCCACGGGTTTCAGGAGGGATTACGCGATCAATTCAGAGACCAACATTTTGGCTTTTTTTTATATAAATATGAAACCTCGTCTTAAAAATAACGATCGCTAACTGTAGCAACATACCTATCGCTGATTTTTGCCAAGTTTCAAGCTGTCAAATTTTGCGATAGCCTACGAACGCAGACGTATTTCCGGCTCGATTTTCCCCGCCGAATTTGTTAGCGAGGGCTGAGAAAATTTCTCAATGTACAAGAAAACGACAAAGATGTACAAGAAAACGACACAAATCTGGCAGAGGCTCGCCGCTTCGTTGATCCGCCAGTTACTTGCGCCTGCACACACCACGTTTAGCGGATTTCTTCGAAAACCCCATTGAGCCATCCATTGAGCCTCTGCGGAGGAGAGGGGAGAGAGGCCTCGAACTTAGTCGAACCATTTTGTTCCTGTACTAGCCGTGATGTTTTCCAGACGGCCAATATTTGCTGCGGGAAGTAAACCAGCACCAGATTTCTCGCATCCGTGGACGTTTAGTGATGTGGCTCTTGTTGTAGAAGATCAAAAATTCCACGTCCATCGCAATATTCTTGCAATGTGGTCGCCTGACGTGTTTGAGAAGATGTTTACGTCAGAGTTTCAAGAAAAGAACTTGTCTGAAATTCCTCTTCCAGACAAAGCAGCAAGTGAGATCAAGGAGCTTCTACTGGTTATTTACCCAACTGTAACTGGGAACCGTGGAAGTCTATAACAGATGAAAATTGCCACTTCCTGGTTAAGCTCGCTCATGAGTATCAGATGGACGGCGTTCTTAAGAGATGCGAAGATTTCTTGGTCCAAAAGCTAACCTATTTGCGCGGAAATGGCTGCCTGATGACCTGATATTTTCACAGACTTACAGCTTAGAGAGACTTCATGAAAACATTATCAACAAAGCTTGTAAGCTGAACTTGAAGGAGTTTAAAAGTCATAAGTCATGTAATGAAATGGAGATACATAGTTACAAGCAGATTGCTGAAGGTATCATAAAGAGACTGGAGGGAGGGAGATTTTAATATGACATGTAAGCTTAACATGTATTCAAACAATTGTAATTATTTTAATGCACCAGTCGAATGGGCTATTGCATTTAATATCCGCACCCCCCCACCCCCTGTTGAGGACCAAAGGAATTCTTCAGGGACCACAGTGTGAATTTAAGGAATTTTCAGGGGAATGAGGGAGCAAATCAAAGGAATTCTTTAGGGTGTCACAGGTACAATGGTTGAGGAGCCGGAATTCCTTCAGGGTGACCCATATTTAGCAAGAATTCTTTAGGGGAACTCAGAGTTTTAGTAATTCTTGAGGGTAATAAACGATTGATGGTCCTCGACAGGGGGCGGGGTGCGGATATTAAATGCAATAGCCCAATATTGAAGCGACACGTCCGCTGCTCCAGCGTTTATTCAGTTTATAATTAAAATGCGTAAATTTTATAGATGTAACCATATTGGCATAAAAAAGCGTTGAACGCAATTATTAGACCTTTAATGGGCGGCTTCCCCCAGGGGGACACCCCCGGGACGCTGAGGTATTTGTCTAAATGCCCAATCAAACCTCATCAAATTCCTTTGGTATGGGCAGAGGAATTCTGACAAAATCCCCACCCCCTGAGGGCTAAAAATACTCCACCTCTGTTCCATTATCTTCAACAATTAAACAATCACCTGTCCAGTCAGCTCTAGTTTTTTGTTTTGCTGCAATAAAAAAGACTTTTCAGTCTTTAAAAAACAATATGTTAAAAGCTCTCAAAATATTATTGCATTTATAAATGTGCAAGCTGACACAATGTAGTCAGTGTTTAATAAGGGATTCGCAACAAAACCAAAACTACATGTAGCATATACCTTTGTTGATAAATTCCTCTAAATAATTAATATTTTCCTGAGCATGCAGCGGTTGGTATAAGAACCTATCCAGCCTAAAACTAAACATCTATATTTTGGAATTAAGATGGCAGCCTTATTTCAACCTGCTGATAATTCTGAGCATGCGTACTCCAAGGGAAGGAAGTTTGAATAAACAGACGCTCGATCATTCATGCAACGTTTATATAGCAAGAACAGCTTTCCTCTTTGTTCTGTTGGAGTTCCAGGCATTGAAAACATGCATATTTTATTGTGACGAAAAAGTTGCCGGCCCTATTCAAAGAACTTGTGTGCAAAGTGTCTTTGAAGAACTACCGGGAATCATCGAGAGCGTAGATTGCTGACCTCATATTTATTACAAATCCCCAGGGTCTAGCCCCTGGGTTTGATCTCGGTGAACAAAAGTGATGTTTCCCCCCACACCCTTGGGCAAGAATCATGTGACAATCTCGACAAATGCTCCTGGGTGCCCAGAGGTGCCCCTGAGGGAAGCCGCTAATTGATGCATTATGCAATAAGCATGTGCAAAACTCATGCTGTTATTGGTTTAAGGGCAATTTATTATTAAAGGAAATACAGTGGAATCCTGATTTCTCGAACCCTCAATTTTTAAAAAACCCGATTACTCGAACTAAATGTCGTTTCGCTTGTATTTGTTTCATGCGACTGTAATGTTACCCCCAATATTTCAAACTCCCGATTTCTCAAACCAATTTTCATTTCCCTTGCATGGAGGTCTGAGAAATTGGGATTCCACTGTTATGCACCAATGACGTTACGAAGGGTGGGACAAACAAGGGCGCCCAGCTCCAGAACAAAACTTTCCAAACTCTTTGGAGAATGCTTCACTCTGATCAGTCTCATTGGATCGTCAAACTGGAAATATATGTACATGTAGTCCACTTGGGAAAATCATTATTTTGATTATAGATAAATTATTATGAATTTTAAATTGGCTGTTCAAGCTTTAGTTATGGAATCAAAAGTTAGGTTTAGCACTGTGCTCATGGTTTCAATGATAATGCTTATTTAGTTGACTTCCTTTTTATATACAGTACGGTTTATATTTTTTTCTCTTGTTTTTTTTTTTTTTCTTTTCTTTTCTAATAGTGTATCCTGCATTGTTTTTTTTTATTCCTGATCTTTGTAATCTAATTTTAAATTCCAACTTTGGATTTTTTTATAATATTTTAATATCCAGATTGTAAAATCACTGTATTTTTCATTTTTCAAGGTGATTCTCAATAAATTTATTATATTAATTATGTAGCATTGTATGTTTGTGTTTATGAATTCAAAATAAATAAATTAAATAATACAACAAAAATATTTCTACACTGGAACTCAAGGCACAAGGAGATAATAGGAGCACAAATTAGTCTAAGGAGAAATAAAATTAATGTTATACATATAAATAAAAAAAAATTGGCTGTTCAAGCAAGCATGATGGACTTTTCAGTGAAGCAAACTACAGGGTGATCTTTGTTTATGTCGGCATTTTTTCATCTGTCATTAGGATGAATGTATCAAAAGTTAAAAAGGTTAGGGACCCCAAAAATGATGTCCAGAAGAACTTGATAGTTACTTTATTCCCTGTTAGTCAATGCATAACTTACATGGCAACAGATGGGCGAAGGACTAAAGAAACCCTTTCTAAACTTTAATTAATTAAACTGTTGTTTAATTTTGTATCAGAGGTTAGGTAGCTGAACAATTAAATTAAATACCAAACATATACAATAAAAGTGAGTAAATGGTAACCTTATGCTAATTTTGCACAGAATATGGGGTAAATAGAGAATGAGTACTGTAATGCATGTTAAGTCCCCTCCCCTCCCTAGGCGGAGGACCAATGACAGACTCAAACTCTCAAAGTTTTCCCTTTTAAAATCAAAAACACTGTCTTAAACAGTTCTCAATAACATATTATTTTTGTTTACTTCAGTTTCACATTTCAAGGCTTGCTGTGTATGTGAAAATGTGGGTTTTGTTCCATTTGTAGCATGCACAGCCTGGCCATCGTAAATTTCAAAATGCTATATCTCTAAAGGAAAACAGTCTGGAGACACAAAAATTGCCTGAATTTTATGTCAAAATCAATCTACATGTAGATGGAACTTAAGACTTTTATTCTCAATTATGTTCCAGATATTTTTGTTACTTATTGATTAGCTTCCTGATAATCTCCGTTGCAGCAGTTATTTGGGTTGTCATGCAATGCCTCCCATGGGGAGAAGCACGTGACGACCCCAATAACGGTTGTGAGGGAGACCTAAGCCTCCTATGGCACCTTTACTCAACTGAAATTTATGTTTGGGGAAGAGAGGAGAGAGAACTGGGGAGGAGGGTCATAAACTGGAGTGGGGGACTCAGCACTACAATCTCTCCTCAGCATCTCACCTAGCAGCACATGCGGAGGGGACTTTAATGCCTATTTATATTGATTATTACTTAAAATGCTTCAATCACCTGCAGCGTTGACAAACCCAGATATTTATATTCTAATGTCCTTCTTGTGCAGCAAGGAGCCAAAAGTGTGACCATTTTTAATGAATTCACATTCTTGATTGGATAGTATGCATGCATGAAGAATGTGAATCAATTAAAAGTGGTCTCACTTGCTGTAATTTGTTGCCTGATTTCCTGATAGTTAGGAAAGCGACTCCACTGCCTGCTTTATCGAGTTAAGATGCCTCGAAACTGTACCGAGACCTGGACAGATCGAGTTTGAAGAACAATAATGTCCTGTGTTGTCTTGCTCAAGTACAAATAAATGCCTATCTAAGTTACACCTACGAAATGCTTATTCTTTTTTTGGAAGCATGTTCTATCAAAACTTGGGTAATTTCAAGAACCTCTTTCAAGCACCTCTCTTTAACATCCTGCATCCTTGTTTGCATCGATTGATGTTTTTTTATCTCCTCTTCTAATCGACCAACAATTCCATCGACTATCTTCTTATAATTATTGGGCTCAATTTGGTCACACATCTCGTGTGAATTGAGTTCCTGCATGCTCAAAAGACTAGCTTCTGTGATGCTAGTTAAGACGAGCTTCTCCAACTTGTAGGTTTGTGCAAAGACCAGTTCATTTATAATGTCTTGCCCCTTTCCAAGTCGTACTTTGTCGACCAGAACTCCTCACACTGCTGACCTATGGCGTAAATTTGATACTCTTGGCCAAGACTAGCTAGGAAGTAACAATTTTCGTGAGTAAGTAAGTAAGTAGCTTATTTATCCACATATCACAAAATTGAGCACGGGAGCTCGTTTAAATGTAAATGTTTAAATGTTTAAATGCCCATGGCTTCCCCATCACGTTTGGATAAATCATCAGAAGCAATTCTTTGATCTCATTCGCCTTTTTATCCGGAAGAGGAATTTCCTCTTTGTTTTTTCATGAAACGTTCCAGTAAACATTTTCTCAAACACGGAGACCAAAGTGCGAGGATGTTCCGATGAACGTAGAATCTTTGATCTTCTACAACAAGAACAACATCGCTGAACTTCCACGGCTCTGAGAAATCTGGTCGGTCAGCTGAAGCATTAGTAGCCATTGTGTTGCAGTCTTTTAGTTACTGTAGCAAATGCAGCCCTGAAAATTATAAAATGGCGGCTTCGCTTGGTTTGACACAGGGAGCACTTGTCCTTAGCCTGCGTGCAGACGCCTCCTATTTCGCGTGAAGCAAGGAAATAGGAGACGTCTGTCATAAGTCACGCAACATGTATGCATTACAATCCTTACATTACAATCCTTGCCAATCCTGTCAAGGAATATGAAGAGGCTGATATTCTCTTGTTCCTGTAAATTCGAACCAATTTTGATAAAAAAAATAGTCCCATAAATGATGCTACATGTCGTGTTTGAATAACGCATTGTAAACAACATCTAACAGGTTCCATATGATCGCAACGATCGCAACGATCACTGCGATCATTGCGATCGTTGCGATCATATGGAAACCAGGCTTTAGTGCTAGCCTGCCATAAGCAGGCGCTGAGTAAAATAGAGCGCGAGTTTTTCAACGCGTCATCAGTACACAGGCTAAGTTAGTGCTAAATAGTCAAAACTAAACAAAAGAAAACAAATGGAAGTAACGAGTATCAGGCCTTTCTGCTATCCCTCCCCCCGGAAAGCCTGATACTCAGGCTAGTGTCCAGGCACTTTACTACAAGGAAAGCTCTCGCTTATGCCATAAACATTTCGTCTCATTTTCAACAGAAATTGTTTTTACGAATTTCGGTCTTTTATTCGGAAAAAGAGCTCGCACCACCTTCAGTTATTTAACGGTTTTTTGTTCCCCGAAAGTAACGACCCCCCGAAAGCAACAGGGCGCTTACTTTTTTTTTTTATCTCGACATACAATTTTGAAATCAAAATGGTTTTTTTTTTTACCTTGTAGGATCTCAGCACCAATAGTTATCGTGAGTAATTCCATTTTGGACGTACGCGTTAACTATGTTTGGCCAGGAGCATTTCACCCCTGGTTTGGCGTAATTTTAAATCGACAAAAATTGCGGTGGGCCTGGAGAACGTAAGAGGGGTGGGCTCTTCACAAAAAATTGTTCTATTCTGGGGGGTGGGGGGGGGGGGTTGGCAAATGGGCTTTATGTAGGAGAATATTAGGTAATGCCCCCCTCCTAAAGGAGTGAATTTAGTTATTGCCCCCCCCCCCCCCCCTCTATTGGCTCTAATCATTCAGGAATTATGTACGACCCCTCCTCCCCCCCCCCCCCCCCCCCTCTATAACAGTACACACACACCTTTATACAAGTAAACATCACCTCTTTAGTAATGTTCAACAGAGCCATGGCAGAAGGAAAAGAGCATGTGCCATTTTCAGGTCCCTGGGAAGGACACCCTTGAAAGCGACTACGAACTAGGGACTTATGGGATACTAGAGTACATTGAGGAAGAATGATCTGTCGAGTCCCCCTTTGTGGGCGAAAATACTCAAGGCCCAAAGGGCTGAAAATATTTCAGCCCCCCCCCCCCCCCCCCCCCCTCCCCCCATCTTATAGATAGGTCTGGATTCGCCAATGTAGTATATATGTACTTGAAATAAAATTTTAAGCCCCCCACGCCCTCCTCTTGGGTGACTTATTTGACTTTGATGCTTTGATTTTACTTTATGCCACCCCCTCCTCCCCCCCCCCCCCCCCCCTCTGGTTTTGTAACTAGATATTTACTGAAATCAATCTACTATGCTTTGATCTATCCCTATATATGTACGGATAACTACTTTTAAAGAATACAATCATAGCTTGAAACCATTATTTAATTTTTTAAAGACACTGAACGTCACAGTCAAGTTAATTATTACACCATTGTCATTTTCAGTGAGTCAATTTTCAAATAATCAACTACCTAGTTCTCTTAAGAATATTTTCAGAGAAAATGAAAAAATACATAATTATAACCTAACACGTGATCAACCAAAAAATTACACAAGCCTCTGATTTAAACTAATGTCAGAAAATGTAGTATTAGTTACAAAGGAGTAGATATATATATAATAGCTTACCAAGTGATCTTAAAAAAAAATTCAGTGTAAATCAAAACTTAAAAATTGTATTCTTACTGAAAGCAAACATAGGTAGTCAGCAAGTTAATGATATATTTTTAAAATAATTGTGTATTGATGTTGTTTTTCTGTTCTTATTGAGCATTGTTAGGTAATCTGGTGATAGCTCTGTCCTAGCCCTGATACTACCCGATTGTAAATACTTAGGAATTTTAAATTTTATTTTACTTTAAGTACACGACCACATCAGCTCGGCTGTAATTTTAATATATCGTGTATAATTAAATGCTTTATTATTATTATTATCATTACGATAATCTGGTAAAATATTATAATTTCCGACATCGCTTGAGTAATATTTTTAAGTTAGTAAAGCGGGTCTCCCAGATAAGCCTAGAAAGGCTTCCGAGACTTCCTGCTCAATATTGTAACACCAGTGATGAGAACGAAATTGTAATAATAATACTTGATTTTGGGCAAATAAAAATTGAAATCGAATTGAATTATGCTGTATGTGGTACTGAAATGAATCATTGAAGTCGGAAAAAACTCTTTGGCAGAAAACTCTCTTAGTATTTATAGTAAATTACACAAAAATGACTGAAACGATCTGATCGACAACGAATTCAGTGAAACATAAAGGCTCGTCAGATGTTTCCGTCTTTACGCCCGGTTTACACAGCGTGCGTTTTTGCCACATCACCCCTAAAATTTAATTTTCGTAAGTTCTTCTTTAATTGACTTCAGATAGCGAGAAACATCATCACGACCAGCGTTGGATAGAGAGAGAGAAGCATCTTCACGACCAGCGTTGGATAGACCGCTCGCGACATCCCTCAAGCAGCTGGTTTTTACAGATCCAATTAACCGCTGGGCTTCTTCTTGCTCTCTCTGCAGTCGCCTTATGATCCCTTCCATAATACCTTTCAGCATATCCGGCTGAATTTGATCGTACATCCTGTCCTTTTTCAACTGATCGAGACTAAGAGAATGAGCTTGGCCAACACTCGCCAGTTTCAGCTTCTCCAGGTTATACGTTTGTGCAAAAACCAACTCTGAAAGGACTTTATCTTTTGGCTTTCCTTTCACCTTGTCCACCATAATATCTTCGCATCTCTTATGAATGGCGTCTATTTGATATTCGTGAGCGAGCTTCACCAGGAAGTAACAGTTCTTCTCCGTTACTGCGTTCTCTATCATAGGAGTATAAATCAGTCGAAGCATTTCTTTAATTTCGCTCGCCTGTTTGCCGGGAAGAGGAATCTCGTCTTTATCCTTTTCTTGCAATTCTGTCGTAAACATCTTCTCGAACACAGGTGAACACAATGCAAGTATGGCTCGGTGAACATGGAATCGTTCTTCTTCTACAACGAGGACAACATCACTGAGCTTCCAGGGTTGTGAGAAATCTGGGCCGGATTCTACTTTACTTTTCTTAGCCATCTTGGAAGAGTGCGAGTTTATCAATAGAGGGAAAACCGAGCGGTAGTTAAGGTAAAAAATAGATCCCGACTTCGTTTTGCGATATTGATAATTTTATCAATGAATTTTTAATGTTCGTGTGTGCGTTGGTAGCGTATGGCGTTCCGTCTGTTCCGTTGCGGACAAAAACATGCAGATGGTAAAACATGTTGAAAGAAATCATACGTAAGCCGAGAATTGTAAAATACATCGAAGGTTATAAAAATATAAGTCGAGATTTGCAAAATATTTTTTGACAAACGATATAATACTGACCAGGTGTCGTGACAAGAAACACGAGTCGAGATTTGGAAATTCAAGTCGACAAAAAAAAAATTCGAGTCGAGAGTTTGCCGATAAAAAAAACATGAGTCGAGAACGAGAGAACGCTGACCAGTTGTCTTGTCAGTCTGTGGCTTCATTTCCCACTTTTTCGAGGTTAGCCTGCGAGAGCAGACGTAATTTCCGGCTCGAGTTATTTTCGGTTTGTTTTGTATTCTCGAGTATTCTGTGTATTTCTAATTCTTTCAACTGTTATGTTATGCATATCATTAGTTTTACTGATTTTCCGGTATTCTGCTCAAATTCTGCTCGAAATTCTGCCAGCAGAATTGATCCAAACCTAACCCTTGCGCCATCCTCAGACCTGCAGCTGGAGACTGGAGTAACTTGTAATGCCTGCCTTGTTAAATGACCTTAAATCATCTATCTGTCAGTTCAGAAAACTCTGTCCCTCTTTCTTTTAGTCAGTAGCGCATGCTCAAAGAAGCGAAATAAAGCGAGAGGAAAAAAATGGCCGCGTGAAATCTGGGAGAGATGAGTGTCTCGTCCCCAGTTTTCGCGCGGTCATTTTGTGCATCTCACTTTATTTTGCTTCTTGTAATTCGATGAAGTACGGAAAACAGGAACTGCTGGAAGTCTAAACCCAACAAGACACATATTTATTTAAAAAAAATGAAAATGTAAGACCGAGGTTTACAATAATGTGGACCAACAATTGTATGTACTTGGCTGTATATAATATTGCTCCAAAACAAAAGTAAGGTGTACTTCGATGTACTGCACTTATTATTTTTCTATGGTAGAATTGTACAGATGAGCACAAAGGCTCATTGTAAATGTGAATATGCTTAATAATAGCAAAATAATATATTAAACATACCTATTTATGTACATATGAACAAGAGAATAAACATTGGAATAAAACAAGAAATGGGTTATGTGTGACCGTCTTACTCGTCATTTTTACCCTAACTCAATGACAGTGGCTTGGAATTAAAGACCACGTTTTCAATACAAAGTGACTGAAACGCCAGAAAATATTGCTGAAAATTCATTTACATCAGCGTGACGGAAAAAAGGGGGGAGGGGCTTATTACAAAATCTGACTTCCGAAGGGGGGCTTATTAGATAGGAGGGGGGGGGGGGGGGCTAATAGATGGGGGGGGGGGGGCTTAATAGAGAGGGTGGGCTAAATAGAGCTTTTACGGTAAATCATGACCGTAACTATCACTTGAGACAGTGTTTCATCCGATTTCCAAATACCTCGAATTTCGTCAAAAATACTCCGCCGCGCGTTGTATTTTCAACTCTCTTCTCGGTGTTAGGAAATCGGATGAGACATGCTCTCGTGTTTTATATATTACATCAAAGATAAAGGCTGTGCACTGCCAGTGGCAATCTTTTTCTAGGGATAGAGTTTTGAAGGGCATCAAACAAGGTACTATATAAGCAAAGTGTGCGAAGGTAGAGAATTAAGGAGGGTGTTTACTTTTCTATGAAAAAGAATGAAACGCCGGTTTGCTTGAAAGCTTTCATCTAATTTAGATGAAAGCTTTCAAGCAAACCGATTCTTTCACTGTGACACAACTTCACATATTTCAAACTGAAAATCCCAAATAAAATGAGAGAATAACAGTTCCATAACGTCATGTTTTAATTGGCTGCCAAACAAATCGACACTCACAGAAGACTTTATCGAAACGCTTCAATTAATGCATGCTTGCTCGAATCAAACATTTCATTGTGACAGCTGTCCAACTCAACTTGCTGATGTACATTAGCGAAGGACTTGGAGCTCAATAGGTAATACATATATAGTCAGATCCCTACTACGTCGCTAGTGGACTTCAGCCCTCGTAGTTGGTGTGCACCTGACGTCATCAAAATTTCAAACCGATTACGTAATCTAAAAAGCTGTTATTATAACATATTATTTTATTATCATTTTAACATGTTCTTGTTACATGTTCTTATTATACCAATTTTGACCAAAAATTCAGGGAATAACCGTGTCTCCAGAGTGTTTTCCGTTGGAGATTTGGAGATACAACATTTTGAAATTTATGATGGTCAGGCTGAACATGCTTCAAATGGTACACTATCAATCGACATTTATACACAGCAAGCCTGAAACAATATTTTATATAATTATTAATTAAGAACTGTAATATATGGGTTTTTTGTGCCTATATAAGGAAACGGTTTGAGTGTTTAAGTCAGTGTCCGTTGGAGGAGGATGGGGGCAACTTAACTTAAGTGATTCCACTTGGAGATGCAAATATTCTTCATGTATTACGGTATCATTTTCTATTTACCACTTACTCTACGCTAAATTAACATTATGTTACCATTTGGTACATAGATATTGTATAAGTTTGGTACTGAATTTCATTGTTTAGCTACCTAACCTATGATACCAAAATGATTTCGTGAAGTAGTTAGCTGTAACAGGTGTCAATTTCTATGTCTAGTTTGTTTCACATGGCGCAGAATACCGTCTTTAATCTCGAAATTTATAGATAAATGAATCTTGGTGACGTGAAAACAATATAACATGCGGTGTTAACTCTTGTGTAAGTCTGCAATAATTCTAGACGAGGATGAATTTTACCACCGAAAACCAAAAAAACCCCACATTCTCGAATTAACTATTTTTACTGATATCTCGCACTCTCTTCAATGATTTTTTTACTAAAATTAATCTGCATCAATGCATGAAACCAGGTAACCAGGTAACTCGATAAAAATGTCTAGCGTGCACGGTTTCAGTTCTTGGGAAAAATATTCAAAAGGGAAAAAAATCGGGTCCATCGTCCACGCCATTCCTCAATTTTTAGCGGGATCATGTGCGGTCCACTCTGGGGATCATTTGTCTCCGCGAAAAGAAAGAAAAGGAAAAGAACGCCTGATCGCAGGTTAGATCATTTGAGGTAATTCGGGATCATTTGCGGTCCAATTTAGGGATCATTTGCGGTCGGGGATCATTTGCGGACCTGTACAGCACCCGATTGCTGATCGCAGCGATCGTTGCGACTGCGATCGTTGCGATCGTTACTGCGATCGTTGCGATCGTTACTGCGATCGTTGCGATCGTTGCCATCATATGGAAACCAGGCTTTACGTTTAACAACGGGAATGGCCTTTTGGGATTCGCGCGATTTGCGCGGGGCCAGCGCTACATCTTGGCAGTCGGCCTCCCAGCAATTCTCACAGTTCTCATTAATATACCTCTCCTCAGTAGTGCACCTCGCCTCAGTAGTGCAACTCTCCTCAGGATCGCTCTCCGCACAGCTCTTCTCACAGCTACTCTCACGCGATGAGCTTTGGATAGGTTCGTACAAACGTCCCTCCAGTCTCTCTATGATACCTTCGGCAATCTGCTTGTAAATATGTGGCTCAATTTCATTATACATCTTATGACTTTTAAAAGCATCCAGCCTCAGGTCACAAGCTTTGACGACAGTGGCGTGAAGAAGATTATCTAATCTGTATGTCTGTGCAAATATCAGATCTGCAAGAAAGCTATTTCCTGACTCACGGGATACCTTTTTGACCAAGAAATCTTCGCACATCTGAAGAACAGCGTCCATCTGATACTCATGAGCGAGCTTAACCAGGAAGTAGCAATTTTCATTTGTTATAGTTTTCCACGCTTTCCCAGTCAAAGTTGGGTAAATAATCAGTAGAAGCTCTTTGATCTCAATGGCCTTTTTGCCTGGAAGAGGAATTTCAGACAAGTTCTTTTCTTGAAACTCTGACGTAAACATCTTCTCGAACACAGGCGACCACATCGCAAGTGTACAGCGATGGACGTGGAACTTTTGATCTTCTACAACAAGAACGACATCACTAAACATCCACGGATTGGAAAAATCTGGCGGATTAACTTCACTTTTCGCAGCCATTGGCAATTGGGAAAAAGCCGAGTCGAATGGCGAGTACAGGAACAACAGAATAAATGTTTCGAGATCACCAGCGAAGCGACGGCAAAATTATATCCGATCTCGACATAGATCAGTTGCGCGTGCGTTTGAACGCCCCCACAGGTCAAAATTCAGGGTATATACGTGCGTGACGAATTTTAGCATGTGTTAGGCCTGTTAACAGACTGAACACGGTGCACGTGTTAACATAGTCACATTGGGAGATCGAACGTTTGTGTAAACTTTAGAACGTTTAGCACGTATGTTAGATGACGTTTGTTCGGGATTTTTTGTTAAATGAATGTTATTATTTTGATCAAGCATTTTGTCCAACTTTCAACAGATTATGTATTTAAGCGTTAGCTGGAAAGCCGACTAAACGCCTTTACATTGTTGAATCAATTTATACCTCGCATTTCAGTCGCGTGGAATGCAATCTGGCTGAAATCGATTTAATCACGCAGCGCAATGCTCACAATAGAACGCGTTGTTTCCATGGTTGTATCTGTTTTTAAAACATAGATTGAAAAATGCGCGCGCTCTGATTGGTTAAAAACCATGTTTTATCAAAGTATAAAACATAGAAAAGCGTGTTTTATCGTCTCGCGCGCGTAAATCTATATTTTAAAGCACATAAAGAAGCCAAAACCATGTATTATACTGTCATAAAACACGACGGGAATTTGAGAACACGAGAGAAATTTAGAAAACACTCGCCTGCGGCTCGTGTTTTCTAAATTTCTCTCGTGTTCTCAAATTCCCGTCGTGTTTTATGACAGTATAATACATGGTTTTGGCTTCTTTATTTGTTAAATAAGCATTGTTTTTTTTTTGTTTCAAATTTGCCAACCATTTCAACAAAATAATTATTTGTTTCAACAGCCAATCAGAGCTCTCATGGTTGGCAGATTAATAACAATAGATGACGTCACTGATATCTTTGCTGTAGAGTTCTGAATACTCTCAACTCTTCCAAAAAAGAAAATAAAAACAAAAACACTGAAAAAAAGAAAATAAAAACTTTGTTTATTGTTTTTCTTTCATAGTTTGTCTTTGCGCGGCACCATATCTAGCCTGCGAGCAGGCTCTCATTCGCGCGATGAGCGCGATCGTGATCCTTAGCTGATCTCTCCGCTCGAACGTCACGCAATACTAAGGATCACGATCGCGTTCCGCGCTCATCGCGCGAATGAGAGCCTGCTCGCAGGCTACACCATATCTATATAGGTTAACCAATCTCGTCCCCAGAGCCCTCAACTCTTTTGGTCAGCACCGAGATTCTTGGTGATAACTAAAAGGATTTCGCGGGCTCTGGGGACGACATTGTATGGGAACGTAAGTAACTGTACATATTACGGACAAAATCCAGTCCTCCCCGGCAAATGACTCCAGCTATTGCAGACTCTCGCTTTTAAAAGTAAAAACAAGAGTAGAGTGTGGTAAACGAATCATTGAAGTCGGAAACAAACTCTTTGACATTTGTTTTTCTTTGACAGTGAACTCTCTCTAAATAGTAAGTTCCACTGAAACTACTGAAACGGTTATATTTAAACAATTTAGTGTAAACATCATTTCGCGTGACGTTTTTGTCATTACTCTGCACAATTTGAATTCCAGTTATTGTAGAAACCGTTCGAGCTCTTGTTTAATTGACCTCAGATAGTTTATAGTGTGAAAGGAACTTTATGGGGGATTAGCTGAGTGTTCTGAAGTATCAAAATAACAGGCTGTGCTCGCTAGCTCTCCTGTGATTTCTTACTATATTTTCTTTAGTATAAGATTTACAGGAAGTTACCTATTAAACAGTTTACATTTAGTTCTAAGTTAAGCTACTATTACAACTCTAAGTGTGATTGTCCTGGAAGATAACCAAATTAACGAGGGCGATTGGTCCGGGGGGGGGGGGGGGGGGGTTACTCCCTATAATGGACTATACGGGGAGGCTCCACCCGAAATGGGTAGCTTTTTCAGGCTGGAGGTATATAAAAGGGTGAGAGATTTCATGAGTTGAAGTATAGAAAAGGGTAGGGAAAAAGGACTCAAAAAGGGCCTTTCAAAATGCGAAACCTGAGAATTTCGCACTAAAATAATCTATTGATCAACATCAGAAACGTCACTTAGACCGCTGTATATGGATGAATTACACGTAGTACTTAGTGTAAATCACTGACAGTATCATACCAACCACTATAAGAAAAATATTGACATTTCGCGACCTCTCTTTCGATCCCTTATATAACTCATCACCATCGGTAACCCTCTGGCGTCTCTCTAGCTCTAGCCTGTAAATTTTGTCGGCTTGACATCTAAATAACCGCTGGGCTTCTGCTAACTTGTTTTGCTGTCGCAATATGATACCTTCCAAAATTCCTTTAAGCATATCAGGCTGAATTTGATCGTACATCTTGTCCCTTTTCAACTGATCGAGATTAAGAGAATGAGCTTTTAATTGGTCACAACTCGCCAGTTTCAGCTTCTCCAGGTTATACGTTTGTGCAAAAACCAACTCTGCAATGACTTTATCTTTTGGCTTTCCTTTCACCTTGTCGATCATGAACTCTTCGCATCTCTTCACAATGGCGTCTATTTGATATTCATGAGCGAGCTTCACCAGGAAGTAAACAGTTCTTCACCGTTATCGCTTTCTCTGTCATAGAAGGATAAATCAGTCGAAGCATTTCTTTAATTTCGCTCGCCTGTTTGCCTGGAAGAGGAATCTCGTCATTGTCCTTTTCTTGAAATTCTGTCGTAAACATCTTCTCGAACACAGGCGACCATAGTGCAAGCATGGCTCGGTGAACATGGAATCTTTCTTTTTCTACAACGAGGACAATATCACTGAGTTTCCAGGGTTGCGAGAAATCTGGGGATTTCTTAGCCATCTTGGAAGAGTGATAGTTTATAAATAGAGGGAAAACAACCGACAGTAGGTAAAGAATAGATCCCGTCTTCGTTTTGCGATATTGATAATTGGATCAATATATATTTAATGTTCGTGTGTGCGTGATCGGGTAGCGCGAACCGCTGTCAAACGTATGAACATGCAAACAAAAACAAACCTCAGCATTACAAAAACACTTCTAATTTTATTGGTAAACGTCCAAAAAAAGGTAAATCAACAGATGATGCTGGAAATATAATGAACTTTGTGTTTGAAAAGTCTAAGCTTCTCCTTTTACCTACTTTTGTTTTCTTTCGCAAATTACTATCCGGACGACCAGAGTTTACGCCTTTGTGCATGCTAGGGCATTTGACCGCGGCGGGGGCCGGTGGAGGCTGCCAGAGGGTTTAATTTCTTGCGCGGTTTACGGTGTTCTCTGTAGTACAGTGCCGATCCCGACGCGAACCCTCGCGCTCCTAGTCTCCTACACAGCCGTCATTTGTGTCGTCGCGCAACGCTTCTCCCCACTAACTAAGTGGGGAGAAGCGTTGCGTGACGATACAAACTTGAACGGCTGCGAAGGAGACTATCGCGCTCCCCTCACGTCACGATCACGGCCCCGCGCAATCTCGTCCCCAGAGTCTGCGATCCTTTAGGTTACACTCAAGCATCTCGGATCTTGGTGCTGACCAAAAGAATCGACGGGCTCTGGGGACGAGATTGGGCCCCGCGCTTCTCTCGTGAATATTTCAAATCGGATAGAATAGTGAAACCAATTAGCCGCCATCTTGAAAAGCAATGCCGAGAAAACCCTGGGAACGAGGTTGGTTTTTGTTTTATGACATTATCGTACCACGGCCCTGAATTAACCAATCAGAAACTATATCTACTTTCCTGTTAGTCATTGCCAATCAATAATCAGGGCCCATTTGAAAAAAAACGAAAATCAGTTGGTGACTATTACATTGCATTATAGCCTGTCCCTTGCTCTCTGATAGCGGGGGCGAGAGAAAAAGAACGACTGAGAAAATACGCGCTTTTTCGCTCGTCCGTTATCAGAGAGTCTGGGTGAACAGGCTTCGATTGCATTTCCAAACTCCCTGACCAACCCAGAACATGTGCCCCCTTCTAAATTCTTGGACACAGGAATCGAAACAAATCAGCAACACAATCACATAGCCGAGAGCAAATAAAACGCCGTGAAAGTAAGAACTAAGGGAATTTGACTGAGACCTTTACCGTATCCCTGTTAGAATCACAACTTTGGAGAGAAAGTTTGGGAGAATAAACCGCCCACGGGACGGGCTCCCATATAAGAGTGTCAGGCCAGGGGGAAGCTGCTGATTGATACATTAATGCCGCCGCCATTACCCCATGGTATTTAATTTAGTTCACGACGGCCATGACGAGCGACGCCTGGATTACTGCTGACACAATACCATAACAACGGCATATCACAACGTGAGCTAGCCGCACCTGTGCCGTGTAGTAGGCTATTTACGAATGGCCTTTACCTCTGTATCAAAACGAGTCCAAGTGCGAAACCTTTCATATGAAAATGAGTTTTACTCACACGTTCATTCAAATACAAATCAAATCATTTCCATGTGAAAGGTTTCGCAAAGTTGGACTCGTTTTGAAACAGAGGCAAAAGGCAACTTGGAAATGGCCCGATTCAATAAGGACAACTAACAGTGTTAACTGTTATAAGTTATTTACTACGAGTAGTCCCTCATATTTCAGTCAGGGATCGAGCGGGCGAGCGATCGCGAAGCGCGTGGAAATCACCTCGTGGAAGGTGATTTTGTTTTGACATTTATTCAGGGTTAAGTTTCAAATGTACACGGTATTTCCTGAATTAATTAGTGCATTTCTCAGTATATATAGTTACCTAGCTTTTTTTTTGTCTCCCTAACTGTTCACCTAGCCATGGACTTGCACATTGGATTGTAAGGTTTTATCGGTTTGTTTTGATTAGCAGTTTTAGTATGTTACATTGACCCCTTTTGCCTTATTTCACCGAAGTGATCCACCGCAGGAAAAAGATGGCGGCGATACATTTTACCACATAGCGTTTTTATGAGCATTTTTAGTGTTTTTATGCGCTAAGAATTATGGGTAAATGTACCAGTCGCCATCGTTTTTCCTAGCGGCCTAAAACACTGGGAAATGCAGACAAAACGTTACCACAAGAGACGACTGGGGACGAGTGAGGTGTCATGATGACAGGCGGCAAAGACTCTAGCCTGCGAGCAGGCTCACAAAATAACGCGCGCGAGCGGCGATAGCCGCGAAAACGAGCCGGCTTACCGGCGATCGGCGCGGCGGGAGGGCGAGTTGAAGCCTTTCGCGGCTATCGCCGCTCGCGCTCTTTCAGCTCTCTCATCTCTCTCACTACCTCTCTCTCTCTCTGGCATGATTTGCAATTTTGAGATTGCCGATTGACTTTTTCCAGTCGCCTTATGATCCCTTCCATGATTTCTTTAAGCGTATCCGGCTGAATTTGATCGTACATCTTGTCCGTTTTCAACTGATCGAGACTAAGAGAATGAGCTTGCTTAACACTCGCCAGTTTCAGCTTCCCCAAGTTATATGTTTGTGCAAAAACCAACTCTGCAAGGACTTTATCTTTTGGCTTTCCTTTCACCTCGCCAATCATGAACTCTTCGCATCTCTTAACAATGGCGTCTATTTGATATTCGTGAGCGAGCTTCACCAGGAAGTAACAGTTCTTCTCCGTTATTGCGTTCTCTATCATAGGAGTATAAATCAGTCGAAGCATTTCTTTAATTTCGCTCGCCTTTTTGCCAGGAAGAGGAATCTCGTCCTTGTCCTTTTCTCGAAATTCTGTCGTAAACATCTTATCGAAGACAGGTGACCATAATGCAAGCATGGCTCGGTGAACATGGAATCTGTCTTCTTCTCCCGCTTCAACATCTTCTACAACGAGGACAACATCACTGAGCTTCCAGGGTTGCGAGAGATCTGGCTGATCTGGGGATTCCACTTCACTTTTCTCAGCCATCTTGGAAGAATGCGAGTTTAACAATAGCTAGAGGGAAAACAACCGGCAGAGTAGGTATAAAGAATAGCGAGATCTCGACTTCGTTTTGCGATATTAATTGATAATTGGATCAATGTTTGTATGTGCGTGACCACTACCCGTTGCTTTTTCTGACGCTACCCGGCCACCCGGCCACCCGACAAACAAAAACAAAACCTCAACATTACACCATGTTTTAAACACGTCTAACTTCATGATTAGTAAACGTCCAAAAAAATGGCAAATCAACAGATGATGCTGGAAATATATAATGAACTCTGTGTTTGAAAAGTCTAAACTTCTCCCTTTTATTCCTACTTTTGTTTCCTTTTGTTTCCTTTCTCAAATTACTATCAGTTCGATTTCCATTCTCGACCCCAGACCTTCGCTGCTTTCTTGCAAAAGAGAAGGGCTCTGGGGTCGAGATTGTTCGATTTCGGATTGTTGCAATGCGCGGGCTAGACTTGCCACAAGTCAACCAAAACCAACGACAGGGAAAAATAATATTGGAAAGGGCTTTTAGAAAGTCTATGTAGAGTTTACGCCTTTGCGCATGCTCGGGCATTTGGCGGCCATGCCAGAGGCTTTTCTTGCGCGGTTTCCGGTGTTCTCTACACTATACAGTGCCGATCCCGGACGCGAACCCTCGGGCTCCCCTCACGTCACGATCACGGCCCTGCGCATTCTCGTCCCCAGAGTCCGCGATCCTTTTGGTCAGCACCAAGAAATCACGACCTCTGGCTGGTACCGATTTTCTGAGCTTGCGCAGAGTACTCCTTTTCTATTGTCTTTTACTGTTCATTGTTTCAACAGCCAATCAAAAAATTCGTTATTTCAGTCCCCGCCAGAGTCCGAGATTCCTTGGTGCTAACCAGAAGGATCGCGGACTCTGGGGACGATAATGGGCCCCGCTCAATCTCGTCCCCAGAGCGTGCGATCCTTTAGGTTACACGAAGCATCTTGGATCTTGGTGCTGACCAAAATAATCCAATTAGCCGCCATCTTGAAAAGCAATGCCGAGAAAACCCTGGGAACAAGGTTTTTTTTTGTTTTATGACATTACCGTACCACGGCCTGGAATTTTAAACCAATCAGAAGCTCTATCTACTGTCCTGTTAGTTATTGCCAATCAATAACCTGGGGTACTCAAGCATGTTTTTTCTTTTGTCCAAGACCCCCCACGAGGTTTAAAAGTTCTACCTTGATAAAAGTTTGGGAGTCGTTACAAATTTACTGAAGAAAGCTTATAGCGATCGTGAAGTTCTACAATTTTAATTTGATCAGTCACGTGTCTTATGACGTCACAATTTTGCTAAAAAATGTCTTAATTTAATTTAGTTTAATTTAATTTTAATTAATTTACACAATTTAATTATACAGATGTATGGAGAAAAAAAATATATAGATAAAACTACACACTGTATAATTTGGTAGGTTTATACAGAACGTTAAGTTCCTAATTAAAATATACCCCCAACGAGTAAAACTCAGAGTAAAAGAGTAAGAGTAAGAGTATAAACTAAGAGTCTTTGTAAATGGCTCGAGAATAGTTAGTCAACATATGTTCATATTTGCGTTACTGTATAAAAACATATTCGAAGGAGATAAACAATCGCAAGCCCACAAACCGCCTGCATTGCAGGCTAACAAAATGTGGTTTTGGGAGTAAGCACGTTGAACCAGACATTTCGCGATCTTCCATATATCCGCACTCATCACCATCGGTACGTGCCTCGTTCTTTCTCTCTCTGCAGACTCTGGCATGATTTGCAATTCAAAATTTGTAGCTTGGCTTCTCTTAACTCTTTTTCCAGTCGGCTTATGATCCCTTCCATAATTTCCTTAAGCGTATTCGCCAGAATTCGATCGTACATCTTGTCCCTTTTCAACAGAACGAGACTAAGAGAATGAGCTTGGTTAACACTCGCCAGTTTCAGCTTCGCCAGGTTATACGTTTGTGCAAAAACCAAATCTGAAAGGACTTCATCGCATAGCTTTCTTTTCACCTCGCCAATCATGAACTCTTCGCATCTCTTAACAATGGCATCTATTTGATATTCGTGAGCGAGCTTCACCAGGAAGTAACAGTTCTTCACCGTTATCGCTTTCTCTATCATAGGAGTATAAATCAGCCGAAGCATTTCGTTGATTTCGCTCGCCTTTTTGCCTGGAAGACGAATCTCGTTCTTGTTCTTTTCTTGAAATTCTGTCGTAAACATCTTTTCGAACACAGGCGACCATAATGCAAGCATGGCTCGGTGAACATGGAATCTGTCTTCTTCTACAACGAAGATCGCATCACTGAATTTCCAGGGTTGCGAGAAATCTGGGGATTCCTCTTCACGTTTCTTAGCCATCTTGGAAGAATGCGAGTTTAACAATAGAGGGAAAACAACCGGCAGTAGGTAAAGATCTCGACTTCGTTTGGGCTTTTGGCGATATTTATAATCGATTCGATCAATGTTCGTGTGTGCGTGACCACTGCTATTATTGCTTTTGTTCACGCTATCCGGCCACCCAGCCTGGTGCCAGTCCACCGCGGTTACACGACTGAGCATGCAAACACAATTTAGACAACTGGCATGGCTTCAACATTACAACGTGTTTTAAACAGGTCTAGCTTTTTTGGTAACATCCAAAAAAAATTTGTAAATCAACATAATTTGTTGTAATTTATAATATACCGACAAGCAGTGTTACTGTCACTTGAAACTGAAGATGGATGCAGAGTCATCTGATGTATTTCAAACTTAAAAGTGTGTGCCTCTTTCTTAAGATTATTTCTTGTCTGCTGTTGCTTCGAAAATGCTGGAAATATACTGAACTTTGTGTTTGAAAAGTCTAAACTTCTCATTTTACCTACTTTTGTTTCCTTTCACAAATTACTATCAAGGTTTCGATTTCGGATTGTTGCAATGATTTCCCTTTACATTGTAAAATTTTGCGCGGGAAATTGGCGCGCGGGCGAATAGAGTTCACGCCTTTGCGCATGCTCGAGCATTTGACCGAGGTGGCAATCTCGTACCCAGAGCTCGCGCAATCTCGTTCCCAGAGTCCTCGTTACCCTTGTCCAGCGGTGAAGCGGCCAACAAGGACCTCTGGGATAGAGTGATCCGCCTGACTTGCGCAGTAAGACCGGAAGTCCAAGAATTGTAATGCGCTTTTGATCATATTTACATGGAATTAGCGCATTATAAATACGAATATTATTATTATGATTATTATTATTAAGAATCTTGGCGTCCGTTAGTTGAAACATGGGGTCGAACACATGCGCAGTAGAGCTGGAAGTCCAAGAATCCTGTCAAGTGTCATGGCGGATCGCTTCCCCCCAGAGGTCCTTGTTGGCCGCTCCACCGCTGGACAAGGGTAACGAGGACTCTGGGAACGAGCTTGGAGCTCGCGTCTCCCTAGAAACACGTTACAGCTGCTGTATACGGGGAATGAGGACTCTGGGAACGAGATTGGAGCTCGCGTCTCCCTAGAAACACGTTACAGCTGTTGTATACGGGGAATGAGGACTCTGGGAACGAGATTGCCGCGGTGGCGGGGGCCGGTGGATTCCTTGCGCAGTTTCCTGTACAGTACCCATCCCAACGCGAGCGAGAAACCTCTGGTACCCAGGGTACCCTTGCGCTCCGCCCGTGCCGTCTCGCCTTAATCGTTTTAATAGAATGGTGAAACCAATTAGTCGCCATCTTGAAAAGCAATGCCGAGAAAACCCTGGGAACGAAGTTGGTTTTTGTTTCATGACATTACCGTACTCCCTGAATTAACGAGGATGACATCACTGTGTTTCCAGGGTTGCGAGAAATCTGGGGATTCCACTTCACATCTCTTAGCCATGTTCGAAGAATGCGAGTTTAACAATAGAGGGAAAACAACCGGCAGAGTAGGTAAAGAATAGCGAGATCCCGACTTCGTTTTGCGATATTAATTGATAATTGGATCAATGTTTGTGTGCGTGACCACTATCCGTTGCTTTTATTCACTCTACCCGGCCACCCGCATGGGCAAACAAAAACAAACCTCAACACTACACCATGCCTGTTTAAACACGTCAACTTATGATTGGTAAACGTCCAAAAAAATGGCAAATCAACAGATGATGCTGGAAATTTATAATGAACTTTGTGTTTGAAAAGTCTAAACTTCTCCCTTTTATACCTACTTTTGTTTCCTTTCGCAAATTACTATCAGTTCGATTTCGGATTGTTGCAATGCGCGGGCGACCAGAGTTTACGCCTTTGCGCATGCTCGGGCATTTGACGGCCGGTGGGTCGGCCGGTGGAGGGTGCCAGAGGCTTTACTTGCGTGGTTTCCGCTGTTCTCTACACTGTACAGTGCCGATGCCGACGCGAACCCCCGGGCACCCCTCACGTCATGATCACGGCCCGCGCAATCTCGTCCCCAGAGCCTGCGATCCTTTAGGTTACACCAAGCATCTCGGTGCTGACCAAAAGAATCGCGGGCTCTGGGGAATAATTGAACCATTAACGCCATCTTGAAAATCAATGCAGAGAAAACCCTGGGAAGGAGTAAAGGAGGTTGGTATACTTAATACCCTCACCCAAGCCTTATCCGGAATTTATATAGTGTCCGTGATATTTCTCGCCGTCTTAGGCCCAAAAAGACTTTTCACGTTACAATCGTCCCGTGTACGTGCTACCGTTTACAGGGTCTTTACATTTACTCAGGTACGAAACTAAGTGGTTCGAACCGACAATAGTCACAATAACAAGTTTTTTTTTTCCTACTATTCATAGACTGGTGAATGCGGTAAATGCATGTGCTCTGTTCGCTTTTCACTGATCATGGAACATGTGGTATAATTCTGTTGTTAAGTTGGTTGATTATTTCATCCAATTTAAACTAACCTTTAGTAGTATTTAAGCGACAAGAAATATTGAAACCAAACCTTTTTAGGATTTGTTCATAAATTACGACAAGATCTAGACAATTAATTAGTTAAAATCATATCTTGGCTTCGAGCATTTTTCAATAAGCTATTCAATAAGTATTGCCCTTACCCTCAGTAATAAAACTAAAACGCATTGAATAATGATCATAATTCTTAGGTTTCCTAATCTTTCGCGTTCAAAATGGGTGCGGTCTACTTAAAAGGATACATTTTTGATAAATCACAATTATATGGGCTTTTTCGGACAGAAAATTCCAGCCCGGTTTCTCAAACTGGGCTGGAATTTTCAGGGCTGAATTGCAGCCTGGACTGAAACCTTCTCCATCTAATCGCCAACTTCATTTCAAGAGGATTTGTTTCGGAAGCCGGGCTGAAATTCGCCATGTAATCAGCTCCTTATTGATTAGCATCCTAATATATAGTTTTCTTTGATGCAGTTTTTTGGGTCATCATGCAATGCTTCCCGTGGGGAGACTGAGTGCGAGACGACCCCAATAACGTTTGCGAGGGAGACGGCTAAGCCTCCTATGGCTCATTTACTCAACTGAAATTTATGGTTGGGGAAGAGAGGAGAGGGAGATGCTTCGAAACTGTACCAAAACCTGGACAGATCGAGTTTGAAGAGCAATTGTCTGTATTGTCTTGCTGTTAAGTACAAATAAATACAGTATTGTTTGTAGGATCTCCGCATCAATAGTTATTGTATAAAGTAAACTTTATTTCAACAGGGCGGCCCATTCAGCTCTAAGGCTGGTATCCATAGGGCCCTGCATCTAAAAATACATTACACTACATTAAAATTTAAGAGATACAAACTACTATGCTAATTACAATAAGAAGCTATAAAAAAATGCTATGATAAAATATACTATCATGCTAATTACAATAAGCAGGACTACGGTGAGTAATTCCTGATTTTAAACATGTTAACTATGTTTGGCGTAATTATAAATCGATTAAAAATGTGTTCCTGGAGAACGACTTTTAAATTCCAGAGTTCTGAATAAGTGACAGCCTGGGATCGAGAGCGGCGGCCCGAGCGTTTGTAGGATCGTAAGGTAAACTGCACGCACAGATTGGGAATTTATTGACGAAACTGACGCGATTTTTTAGCGTGAAAAAAAAAAGAATCTTTTTAGTTTAGTGTTATTTTCCCTGAAATCCACAATGACATTCTTTGAGAAAAAAAAAACCTGATACGGAAATATCACAGTATTTCCTTTCTTTATAAACAGCTGTATATATATTTAGTAAAAATCTACTAGTATACTAAAGCAAATGAGACAATCTGAGTTACTCGTATACTATCAGCCATTAGTGTGCAGTGGCTGGAGGTCGTCTACAAAATTACGGTTTCTTCTCGTTTCTCCGAAGTTTTGGAGGAAGATTTGGAGTTAATTAATACTAGACAATTGTTGTGATTCAGTTACTAAAACAATTAGATTATTCGCTCTCAATTTCTATGATGTGGTAAATTGATTCCGCATCATAGAAATCTCGAGCTCATAATCTAATTGTTAATTAGTATAATATTGTTGTGCTTTAGTGAGCTATATCGGTACGTATTTGTACATATGTGGTAACTGAACCATTGAAGACGGAAACAACTCTTTGACTGTGAACTCAGTAAATAGAAAGTTGCACCAGAATTGCTCGGTTATGTGTAAAACATTTAGTGTAAACAATTTCGCGCGACGTTTCGCCGTGACTCTGTACATTTTGCATTCATCATCAAAGGAGCCGGTCAAGCTGTTGTTTAATTGACTTCAGATAGCCAGAAATACCACTTAGACCACTGCATATGGTAAATGTAGAACCTTTGCAACAGTGTCCTTGTGTATCCTTTTGTAAAGCGGCCAGATAACCGTCGGTATCATACAAGGTACCATAAGAAACAGTTTTTTTCGGAGCGGCATGTAGAACCAGACCTTTCACGACCTGCATTATATCACTCAAGCATTTGGTTTTTACAGATCGAGTAAACTGCTGGGCTTCTCCTAACTCTCTTTGCAGTCGCCTTATGATCCCTTCCATGATTCCTTTAAGCGTATCCGGCTGAATTTGATCGTACATCGTGTCCGTTTTCAACTGATCGAGACTAAGAGAATAAGCTTGGTCAACACTCGCCAGTTTCAGCTTCTCCAAGTTATATGTTTGTGCAAAAACCAACTCTGCAAGGACTTTATCTTTTGGCTTCACTTTCACCTTATCGCTCATAAAATCTTCGCATCTCTTCACAATGGCGTCCATTTGATATTCGTGAGCGAGCTTCACCAGGAAGTAACAGTTCTCCAACGTTATCGCTTTCTCTGTCATAGAAGGATAAATCAGCCGAAGCATTACTTTGATTTCGCTCGCCTGTTTACCGGGAAGAGGAATCTCGTTCTTATCCTTTTCTTGAAATTCTGTCGTAAACATCTTTTCGAACACAGGCGACCAGAATGCAAGTATGGCTCGGTGAACATGGAATCTTTCTTCTTCTGCAACGAGGACAACATCACTGAGTTTCCAGGGTTGCGAGAAATCTGGGGATTCCACTTCACTATTCTTAGCCATCTTGGAAGAGAGCGAGTTTGACAATAGAGGGAAAACAACCGGCAGATTTAATCCCGACTTAATTCGTTTGCGATATCGATTCAATCAATGTTCGTGTGTGCGTGACCACTATCATTGCTTCTGTTCAAGGTCACGCCTTGCGCTCCCCCACGCTCTTGATCCCAGGCTCTCTCTCATTTTCCTCCCAGGGAGCAATCTCGTACCCAGAGCTCGTCTCCCCTAGCGGCTGTAACGGGCAACAACCGCTGGTCTGGATAAGGGTAACGAGGACTCTGGGAGGATAGGGAGCGTGGGATCGAGGTTGCGTTATACCTCATCGCTATGTTTTTCATACACTAGTTTAATTAGGATCCGAAAAACAATTAGGACTATTCTCTGAGGTTTCATGCTTGTGTTATGACATTACCGTACCAATCAACCAATCAGAAGCTGTTAGTCACTGCCAATCATAAACACTAGTTGACTAATCCTACATCATAGAAAGCTGAGGATTTTCCCCAACCGAAATGTCGAAGAATATAATGTGTGATAGTCAGTCAGCCACTGTGCGCGCCAAAACCGCGGTTGCCCCGCGGCTGCACCGCGCACGTACGCGTCTAGTCCCACTCGTGATTGTATCAACAAATCATACTGCTCATATCATTACTATATTTCTCGCCGTCTTAGCCCTATAAGGTTATATCACGTTACAATCTTCCCGTGTATTTGTTTATAATTTACGACAAGTTCTAGACAATTAATCAAATAACATATCTTGGCTTCGAGCATTTTTCAATAAGCTTGAAATATTATTCCAGTATTGCCCTTACCCTCAGTAATAAAACTAAAACGCATTGAATAATGATTAAATTATATAGCTAATTCTTAGGTCTTCATAATCTTTCGCGTTCAAAATGGGCGCGGCCTATTAAAAGGATACATTTTTGATAAACCACGGATTGACCGTCTTCCGCAACTCAAAACAAGGAAGTTTAACCCAGTACATTGATGAGACTGCTTGCTAATGTTTTTGGATACCGACAAGAACAATTTCTTACAAGAATACGGAAAAGGGCAAAACGGGAGACGGATGTTTTCCGTCGCAAACCGAGAATTTTCAAATATCGTGCGGAAAAAAAAAAGTTTACCGGACACCTCTATTTTCACAAAATTGTATCAAGGGTTGTTGTCTCTGCAGGGTACCAAACCGAGGAAATAAATATAAGCGAAAGACTGGTAATTCGAGAAATCGAGAAATCGGGAGTTCGAAATATCGGGGGTAAAATCATGACAGTGAAGCAAATCCAAGGGAAACGACTTTTGGTTCGAGTTTATATCGGGAACTTTGAGAAATCGAGGGTTCGAAAAGAAGGATTCCACTGCAGTAATTATGTAAACTAACACCATGAACACAGGCGAACTTTTCCGCCCATATTTCTCTTCTTTCAGTATTACGTGGGTCGCGTCGCGGAAAAAAAACAACTATTTCCCCTCGACCCACGTGCGGAAAACATGAGTCGCCTGATCGCAGAATTCTTTTGCTGAATATTAAAAGTGGCAGAAAGTTTTAGGGAACGAAATTTTATTACTAATTATAATTTACGAGCTGCTCAGTGTTGCCTTTCCGAAAATCATATAAAAGGTCATTTTAAAACAGCAGACATCAATTTTGTCGCATGGTAACATATCAACACAAGTTTAATCCGAATATTTGAGGCCTTAGGCCCAGTTCAGACGCCGTACTTCACATGAGCCGAATCGAATTCGAATTTAGGCCGACCCAAATTAATTTAGACCGGTTGAATTGATTCAGACGCCGAGCTTAATTCAGCCGAACTTAAATTAATAGGGCAAAATTGCGGTTATACTGAAAAATACATTATAATAATTCATGCATTTGTTTCGGCTCATGTGAAGTTCGGCGTCTGAAGCCGGTCCACAGCCGTTATTCCCGGCTGAGACAGGCGGGAAGAACGGCTGAGCCGATCCGAATTCATTCAGCCGTTCTGAATTGATTCAGACGCCGTACCTCACATGAACTTAATTCATCGAATTCGATTCGGCTCATGTGAAGTACGGCGTCTGAACTGGGCCTTAGTAGACCTCCCGAACAGATATTCCACCGAAACGATCCAATGGGTGCCCTTAATTCTCTCATTGTCCTAACCACAAAAGACAGCCTTTAATTAGATAAATAAATCGGCTCAAAAGTCAAATAATTTTTTCTTTGACATTACCGGCAGTGCTGAATGCAAACCATTAAAAGTCATGCGGTTTGCCAAGTTTTTGAAGTAGAATAAATCCTATCAGAGAAATCTATTCATTTGCGACTTGATTCTGTGTGGTCAACGGAAAAAGAAACCCGGCCATTGTTAAACCACAGAAAAGAATTATAAGCTCCAAGGAAACTCCTTTAATCCTATCGTTTGACCGCCTATTAATCCCTTAATTCCCAAGTCAATGATCAAAATCTCATTTCTCTTACAGTATCAATGCATTATCAAGCGAACGGGTGATGAGAATAATGGAAATCATCATCTATCAGTCATTTGTTTATACTACTAAATAAATTAATCTCTAAAATTACAATTTCACGGGGTCGCAAATACGACTACGGCATTTAAAGATAAATATTTCTTCTTCAAACCGTTGTCTTTAATTGTAAAATTAATATAAGAAAAAGCTACATTCAGTTATATTTTATAGTTAAACATTTCTGAGAACGGTTATTTACAAAATAATATATACACTACTATTATTGCAAATTTTTACGTACATTTCGTAATTAACCAAACATGCTAAACGGCCTTCAATGGTTTCTTTACAAATAACTTTAAAATGTCTTCACACTCAAATATTGCAACTTCCCGTTCTTAAATAATACAAAACAAGTGTTGACAGATCTCTGCGTTGGTTTACAATGTAATTCAAAGCGCCTATGTTCAAAGGTTCGGTTCCTTTTGAATCGAAACTATATGTTTAACAAATCAAGTTCTCTGGGCAAAGTATATATTAATTTAATTCAAAAAGTAATCGTGTCAAGTATAAATAAAAGCGTTTCTATATCAAATAGAAACTTATATAGCTACTTCTCCATTTAAAGTCCCATGAGAGAATGCCTTCTGCTTTCTTTTCTGAACCGGGGTCGTCTTGAAATCTCGCAAAACTATGCGATCCAAATCTGTCGCACTTGTGCTTAAAGTGCCTATAACCCTTCGCTAGCTATATATTTTTCTTAAACTAGGAAGGTTGAAGATATTATATTCAAAAGAAAAATCCAATTCGCTTTTTCCTTCATTATTTTAGAAGCATTTAAACCCGCGCCTCGGCGCTGAAAATCTGCGCGCGCGGTGAGCCTGGGCCGAGCTGTTCTAATCTTTTCGAACACAGGCGACCATAATGCAAGCATGGCTCGGTGAACATGGAATCTGTCTTCTTCTACAACGAGGACAACATCACTGAGCTTCCAGGGTTGCGAAAAATCTGGGGATTCCACATCACTTTTCTTAGCCATCTTGGAAGAGAGCGAGTTTGACAATAGAGGGAAAACAAACAATAGGCAGTTGGTAAAGCAAACGGCAGATTTAATCCCGACTTAATTCGTTTGCGATATCGATTCAATCAATGTTCGTGTGTGCGTGACCACTATCATTGCTTCTGTTCAAGGTCACGCCTTGCGCTCCCCACGCTCTTGATCCCAGGCTCTCTCTCATTTTCCTCCCAGGGTGCAATCCCGTACCAGAGCTCGCTCCAGCGGTCGTTGCCCGTTACAGCCGCTGGATAAGGGTAACGAGGACTCTGGGAACGAGATTGCCCCGGGAGGAGAGGGGGCGTGGGATCCAGGTTGCGTTATACCTCAATCGCTATGTTTTTCATACATTTTAGGACTATTCTCTGAGGTTTCATGCTTGTGTTATGACATTACCGTACCAAACAACCAATCAGAAGCTGTTAGTCACTGCCAATCAATAACACTAATCCTACATCATAGACAGCTGGGGAAAAATAGGACAAATTAACTATGCGCCTCATTTGCTGGATTTCCCCAACAAATGTCGAAGAAGGGAGTAATGTGTGATATTTGCGAAGAACTCAGTCAGCCAATTTTCGCGCCAAATCCGCGGTTACCCCGCGGCTGCACCGCGCACGTACGCGTCTAGTCCCACTCGTGGTTGTCTCTTTTATTTCTCGCCGTCTTAGCCCTACAAGGTTATATCACCTTACAATATTCCTGTGTACGTGCATGAAGCCACGTGTATATACATTTCCTCATTGGACAAGAAACTACATTTAATGTTGATTTGTTTACGGTGTTGAACCCACAATAGTCACAATAAAATGTTTTTTTTTTACTGTATCATACGCGTTGGTTTCGAGACTGGCGAGTGAGGTAAATGCATCTGTGCGTATTGCAAGTATCTGACGAAGACGTTCGCTTTTTACTGATGGGAGCATGCGGTATTCGTTGAGAATACAGTCGAGTTTCTTCAAATTTCCGTGTTTCTTGACTCTTTCTTCTATTTCATCAAAGTTTAAACTATAACTCTAGTAGTTTTTAAGCGACAAAACTAGTATCGAAACCAGACCTAGGATTTGTTTATAATTTACGACAAGTTCTAGATAAAATCATATCTTGGCTGGAGCATTTTTCATTAAGCTTGAAATATTATTCTAGTATTGCCCTTACCCTCAGTAGTAAAACTACTAAACGCATTGAATAATGATTATATAGCTAATTCTTATGTTTCCTAATATTTCGCGTTCAAAATGCGTGGCATGTTTAAAAGGACACATTTCTGATAAACCACGGCTTGACCGTCTTCCGCAACTCAAAACAAGGAAGTTTAACCCAGTACATTGATGAGACTGCGTGCCAATCTTTTTGGATACCGACAAGAAAAATGTCCTACAGGAATACGGAAAAAGGCAAAACGGGAGATCGATGTTTTTCCGACACAAACCGAGAAATTTTAAATATCGTGGGAAATAAAAATAATTAATCGTTTTACCACAACTGTGTTTTCACAAAATTGTATCAAAAGTTGTCTGCTGGGCACCAAACGAGGAAAGATAAGCGAAAGACTTTTCCCATGCCGTTTTATAATGTCTTTTAACCCTTTAAATTCCCAGAGTCAAACCTTGAGTCAATAAAATTAAATGTGGTTCTAACTTTTACGTCTGTGGATGAAACCCTAGTGTGTGACCATTCAAATGAAAGCTATTGAGCAGTACTTTCATGTGGTAATGTTTATTATGCTGTACAAGGTGGTGCTAACTTTTACGTCTGTGGATGAAACCCTAGTGTGTGACCATTCAAATGAAAGCTATTGAGCAGTACTTTCATGTGGTAATGTTTATTATGCTGTACAAGGTGGTGCTAACTTTTACGTCTGTGGATGAAACCCTAGTGTGTGACCATTCAAATGAAAGCTATTGAGCAGTACTTTCATGTGGTAATGTTTATTATGCTGTACAAGGTGGTGCTAACTTTTACGTCTGTGGATGAAACCCTAGTGTGTGACCATTCAAACGGAAAGCTACTAAGCAGTACTTTCATGTGGTGCTGTTTGTTTTTGGCAATTAGACAGGAAATGAAAGATTTTCTCCTCAGTTTCGAACTTAGCGCTCATGGGAGTGAAAGGGTTAAAGTACAAAGGGATATTTATGTCAACACTGGATAACTTTTCCGCGCTCTACGTGGGAGGCGGGTAAAAAAATAGTTATTTTTCCCTCGACCCACGTGCGGAAAATATGAGTTTCCTGATCGTAGAATTCTTTTGCTGAATATTAAAAGTGGCAGAAAGTTTTAGGGAACGAAATCTTATTACTAATACTAATTTACGAGCTCTTATTGCCTTTCCGAAAATCATCAAAGGTGACCCTTTTGAATTTTGTCGCATGGTAACATATCATCACAAGTTTAATCCGAATATTTGAGGCCTTAGTAATCCTCCCGAACAGATATTCCACCGAAACGATCCAATGGGTGCCCTTAATTCTCTCATTGTCCTAACCACAAAAGCCAGCCTTAAATTAGATAAATAAATCGGATCAAAAGTCAAATAATTTTTCTTTGACTTTACCGGCAGTGCTGAATGCAAACCATTAAAAGTCATGCGGTTTGCCAAGTTTTTGAAGTAGAATAAATCCTATCAGAGAAATCTATTCATTTGCGACTTGATTCTGTGTGGTCAACGGAAAAAGAAACCCGGCCATTGTTAAACCACAGAAAAGAATTATAAGCTCCAAGGAAACTCCTTTAATCCTATCGTTTCACCGCCTATTAATCCCTTAATTCCCAAGTCAATGATCAAAATCTTATTTCTCTTACAGTATCAATGCATTATCAAGCGAACCGGGTAATGAGAATAATGGAAATCATCAACTATCAGACATTTGTTTATGCTACTAAATAAATTAATCTCTAAAATTACAATTTCACGGGGGTCACAAATACGACTAAGGCATTAAAGATAAATATTTCTTCTTCAAACCGTTGTCTTTAATTGTAAAATTAATATACGAAAAAGCTACATTCAGTTATATTTTATAGTTAAACATTTCTGAGAACGGTTATTTACAAAATAATATATACACTACTATTATTGCAAATTTTTACGTACATTTCGTAATTAACCAAACATGCTAAACGGCCTTCAATGGTTTCTTTACAAATAACTTTAAAATGTCTTCACACACAAATATTGCAACTTCCCGTTCTTAAATAATACAAAACAAGTGTTGACAGATCTCTGCGTTGGTTTACAATGTAATTCAAAGCGCCTATGTTCAAAGGTTCGGTTCCTTTTGAATCGAAACTATATGTTTAACAAATCAAGTTCTCTGGGCAATGTATATATTAATTTAATTCAAAAAGTAATCCTTTCAAGTATAAATAAAAGCGTTTCTATATCAAATCGAAACTTATATAGCTACTTCTCCATTTAAAGTCCCAATGAGAGAATGCCTTCTGCTTTCTTTTCTGAACCGGGGTCGTCTTGAAATCTCGCAAAACTATGCGATCCAAATCTGTCGCACTTGTACTTAACGTTGCAGCCTTTTGCTTCGGCGAAGTAAGTCTTGCGGTTATTGCATCGAAGGATTTCGATCGCGATAAACCGGACAAACTCCTATCCCGTGTCATGTACGATTCGTCCATTTTAGCCCCTTCGTGTTGGCGGATAACATACGAAGTCACAGCTGTTAAAATGGCGGTCATCCAAGAGTTTCTTTCTTCAACTGAGAAGCAACAGAGAGAAAATGTCTTGCCATCTGCGTGGATCTTTAGGCAAAACTTTCGTCTCCGATCGCCAACTTCGTCCACTTGCATTGAAATGTCTTTGAATGGTATCACACCAAGGGCCAATCCACTACAATGGCTCTTTTTCTTGTAATAGAAAAGCCCCGTTGTTTTGAGGATGAAAAATCGGGCTTTCCACAACTTCCAGACATTTCTACTTTGCTTGAAAAGATACCCTTCTCTCAATGTAGCTTCTCTTGTCGTTAGAATGGCCATGCCTCACTGAACAATCTTGTTTTGACTCAAAATTCCAAGCACAATATCTGCGACGATCTTTAAATAATCGAACTGGCTGAATTCTTGGTCCAGACACTGTTTTTATATCAGTCCGAAAGGATGTACAATCGAGATACACCTTTGAATCTTGCGGAAACGTCGGAAACCCCTGACTGTGGTAATGTACAAGCGCTCTGGAGCCACTGAGATGTATTACCAAACTATAAATGGTAATTTCAGTCTACATACGTCAGAGACAAAAGATCATAAAGCAGGCCATAAGGTCATTATTTCCGGATCTCATGTGATGCCCGGTGTGATGTGATTCGTTTCGCAAGAACTCTTTCTTTCTTTCTATTTTAAGTGGGGCTGCAGAGAATAGATTCGAAAAGAAACCCATTTAAAAGCACTTGTATTTCTTTATCAGAATTTTATTTTAAAATAGATTGTGACAATTCTGTCTAATCGATTGGTCAAAAAAATGAAATATTACACGTAATCTCGCTTTATAACCATTGATGACTAATTGAAACGTGATAGCCCTGAGATCACCAGAGGCTTTGATGTTTTTAAAAAAACGTATGCCCTTGTTCTTAGAAACGGAGGCGTGTTAGTTCGTGCAGAAACGCATTTATGTTCGAGAAAAATCGTCATTTTCGACCGCGGACGTGATCCATGTCTGAAAGAAGCATTCAGTGTGAAATTTATGCCGCGTGACAACATACTCGGCGGTCACGCAATGTGATTTCATACTATACAATGTCAGGTACTGGTCTCCCGTGAAGCGGTTGTACATGATACAAGGAATGCTTTTCCACCGGATGAATTTTTAAAGATAAATAAATTGGATTGAAGAGAGATTCCCTGGCTTTGATTAAAACTGCAGTTATCATGCCATCTTTTTGTCAAAGTTTTCGAGTAAAAGTGACCGAAATTTATCTTACATATGAAAGTAATAATATACGATAAAGGGGTACCCGTATACGTAATACATGGAGTAAAAAAAAATCAAAGTCAGATCTTCTAGAATCATCGTAGTTTTTTTTTTAAGGATACATATTTTGTTGGACTGATCAGTAAAAGAAGACGGAAGTAACTTTATAAACAAGAAAGATTGACTTCCCGACAGAGCTGAAACTAAAAAAAAAAAAAAAGAAAAAAGGAGCGATCATCGAAAAAAACCCTCATGCTATTTTGATCACATATAGACGGGTGAATCTGACCACCAAATAAAGCCTTGAACAATATGATACAACTATAAACATATAGTTTATTTTGGAGGTGAAGATAGATCACCAGTCAAAACACACTACAGCGAGGACTTTGTAACAAAATGACCGACTTCCGTTGATAAACGCGTCTGGTTCACGTTACATCGTGACGTCATCCGCCTGTGATTTTCAATGTTTTCAAAACCGCTTCCTTTCTAGGAAACTGTAAAGCGCTACGGCATGAGTGCCACGTAATGCGATGCCGACCACAAGCGTATTAAATATTGCTCATACAACAACTATTTTCCGTAGGCGCTTTTATACGCCTATTATCAGTATCCGATAAACACTCGCTTATTTTAAACTGATAAACATTTTTTTTATCTTGAATGAATTATATAGGTACGTGCCGCTGGACAGGGTATGGTTTTTTGAGCATTTTGCTCTGGAACAGGGTATACCAAAAGGAATTTTTCGCTCTGGAACTGGGTATCAGTTTCCCAGAAGTTGGCACGAAGATCGGTAATTGATACTCTAGAATAGGGTAGACGAAGTCAGACGAAACGAAACGCGTATGAGTATTAAAGAAGCTTTACAGCTACACGTTCGCAGTGCTGCTTAGTAGTTTAGCCTTTTGGGTTAGAGAAAAAAATCGTTAAAAATCCTCTGTAACAGGGTATCTTTTTTCAACATTTAGTCTGGAACAGGGTCGCAAAATTAGCATTTTGTGGTCTGGTACAGGGCAAGGGTTTTTATAGCCCAGCGGCACACCCCCACCCAATTTTGGGAGTACCCCTTCCCCGGGAATGAATTAACGAGAAAACGATTTCCTCGAATACATGTACTGAACATTTTGTCTACTATAAAGGTCTACAATAAAAAAACATAAGACACTAATAAAAATAAGATTAGAAAAATAGTGTATTAAAGTTGTTAAAAATAAAAGGATCAAAATAGTATATAAGAGATAGTGAAAAAAGTTATACAAATCCTTTTTGAAAAATTAGGAAAGTTTTAAGGTTATTTTTAAAAGCGGACACCGATGAACTGTTTCTGATCTCGGATGGCATAGCATTCCATAGCGTTGGGCTGCCACGGAGAATTGCGCCGTAAGTTTTTAATTAAGACGCGGAGTAAATATTTTTAGATGATGAACGTAGTCATCGAGAACGTCGTATCAGAATATCACTTATTTATAGCATGATACAAATAATTTATTCATTCAGAAATCCGTATAGAAAAGCGACACGGTCGTGTGGGTGACGGTCGTTTTTCACACTAAAAAATGCGTGCTTGACCATTGACCAGCGGCCTTCCGCAGCGACATCCGGGAGATTTAAATGTCGAGTCTCGTTAGCAAATGGACACCCAAGGAGCCTTTTGCATGTAGGCACCATTTGCATTCAATTTGTTAATGTTAACTACAAATATCTCTCACAGAAATGACCATGATTTAAAACCTCCTGATTAATCTCCCCCTCCACCGGATTCCTATATGTTAAAAAGTGATGAGTTAGCTCAACGGAAATTAAAAAAAAAATTAAAATAAATAAATAAAATAAAAGGCGCCAGAACCCCTTACAGACAAAAGAGATTAATTTCTAGTTCCGGTTTATGTGCGGTTTACTTTGCAAAAGTATCCTATTCTAACATAATATGCAACAACAATTGAACAGCGGTACCAAAACATGATTTTCAATCCCTAAAAGGTACGACGAACATCCCCATTAGTGCGATGTATAGTAGCGAGTGTCATGGCAGAAAACAACAACAACAACAACAAAGAACCAACGCACAGCCTCTTGGCAACAAGAGTAAGCAATTGAGCCGCAAGACCCAGTAGTGAGTAGTAGTAATCGGATCGGAAATGGAAAACGGAGTCAGTGGGCAGAGTTCTAGTTCCTACTTCCTTGCCCCGCCCTTATCACTACAGTGGAACCCCGTTAATACGACCACCGTCGGGCCATGAAAATTTGGTCGTATTAACGGGTAGGGTCAAATTATGGTGCTACGCCCTTCTAAATAATGCCATGACAACTATACCTTTAATTCCGCTATAAATTGAACACGCTAATCACTAACAACTTTGCCAGACAACATTCACTAAAATGCGTTATTGTTTGTCAGATTGTGTCTATTTTCATTCAGCAGTCTCACCAGGAATTTTGACTGAAGAAGAAGAATAACTTTATTTAAGTGTCAATGGTATTTAGCTAAAAATACTAATTGGGGACCGGTCGTATTAACGGGGTAATTTTATAAAGAAAATAACGACTGGGGACTCGAAAAGGTGGTCGTTGGTCGTAATAACGGGGTGGTCGGATTAACGGACTTTTCAGATAAGAAAATGAGTGGGTTTTTGTTCGGGCCACAAAAAAGTGGTCGTAATAACGGGGTCGTCGTATTTACGGGGTGGTCGTATGGCGGGGTTCCACCGTATATTGTCAGTTTATTTTATCAGCTAGAGAAGACTGGGAGTCATTCCACGTTCGCCTCACGGAGCAGTCTACTCCGACGTGGATTTCGCAAGCAACGTTATCAGTCGCTGTCAGCTATGATTAGAGTTTTAATAAAAGAGACCGCGGGTCAACATACATGTAATAGTGTGTACCACGAAATATTCATTACAGCACACATTACGTATGTCAAAACCGTCCACAGGTCTGTGGCTGTCAAACGAAGCGAATTACCTACCCAAACAACAATTCATTAATTATTAAAAAAATTTCTTGGCGCGAGCCTTAGCTTTTTCAAACTCCCTCAAAACATCACCGAAAACAACATCCGGGGTTTCGGCGGCATCGATGCGAGAATGGAGCCCGCGCTTCTTGTAATAATCTACCAGCGGTGCTGTCTGCTTGTGATAAGCTTCCAGGCGTTTCTTCAGAGTTGCCTCGTTATCGTCTGACCGACGCACCAGCAGCTCACCAGTAGCCTGGGAACAAATGAACACTCATCTTGAAGTTGGGTGGGTGTGGGTGGGTGGGTGGGGTGGGTGGCGATCTTGAGTAGCACATGTACAATTACTTCACATCTACATTATCATTCTAATCTAAGAATAGGTGATCTGGTTTCTTATTCTCAAAGTTACATCGGAGTATTAATTAATTAATTTTAAAATATCACAGTTGAGAGCCTTTTAACCCTTTTGCTACCAGGTAGTCAAATCTCGGGTTAGTTAAATCTGGTCCTAACTTTTACGTACATGTATGTGATAAAACGCTAATGTGTGACCATTCAAATGGAAGCTATTGAGCAATACTTTCATGCGGAACTGTTTATTATGCTGTACAAGGTGGTTCTAACTTTTGAGTCTGTGGATAAAACCCTAGTGTGTGACCATTCAAATGCAAGCTATTGAGCAGTACTTTCATGTGGTACTGTTTATTACGCTGTACAAGGTGGTTGTAACTTTTAAGTCCAGGGCCGTAGCTAGCGGGGGGGCAAGGGGGGCAACTGCCCCCCAAAACCTTTTCACTTTCTGAAGTAAATAGTTTGAACTTTACTGTGATCTGACCTTTGCAAGTTTTCACAACTGATTCGCTCATCTTGTTGAGATGGCAAACAAAAGGAAAGCGATTCAAAGACAATGAAATGGGTAATGCATTCTGAAAAACGAAAACTGCGCGTATGTTTTTTTTTCGTGTTCAAATAGCCGCTTTTCTTGATTAAATATGCCGAGCGGGGCTTGGTACTCTCCCCAGATTTCGCTCGGCATATTTAAAAGTCAAGATGGCGGCGAACGAAGAGACTTAGTTAACAAAATCTCGGAAATGTTGCTGTAAGCACTAAAAATACCTGTCATTTTACACTTAATCGACATTGAAATGTATCATAGAGAATGCTGAAAATAGCATTTCCGAGCCTCTAATTTTCAAAATTTTTCCGCCCAGACCCCCTAGCGGCTCGCTCCTTCGGCGCTCGCTTCATTGCCCCCCCAGTTCAAAAAGTTAGCTACGGCCCTGAAGTCTGTGGATAAAACCCTAGTGTGTGACCATTCAAATGCAAGCTATTGAGCAGTACTTTCATGTGGTACTGTTTATTACGCTGCACAAGGTGGTTGTAACTTTAAGTCTGTGGATAAAACCCTAGTGTGTGACCATTTAAATGAAAGCTATTGAGCAGTACTTTCATGTGGTACTGTTTATTATGCTGTACAAGGTGGTTGTAACTTTTAAGTCTGTGGATAAAACCCTAGTGTGTGACCATTTAAATGAAAGCTATTGAGCAGTACTTTCATGTGGTACTGTTTATTATGCTGTACAAGGTGGTTGTAACTTTTAAGTCTGTGGATAAAACCCTAGTGTGTGACCATTTAAATGAAAGCTATTGAGCAGTACTTTCATGTGGTACTGTTTATTACGCTGCACAAGGTGGTTGTAACTTTTAAGTCCGTGGATAAAACTCTAGTGTGTGACCATTTAAATGAAAGCTATTGAGCAGCACTTTCATGTGGTACTGTTTATTACGCTGCACAAGGTGGTTGTAACTTTTAAGTCTGTGGATAAAACCCTAGTGTGTGACCATTCAAATGAAAGCTATTGAGCAGTACTTTCATGTGGTTTTGTTTGAACTAAACACTCTTGGTAGTGAAAAGGGTTGAAAGCCTTAGTTTGATTATCATTTGGTTCAATTTTAAACATTATACATGCTAGTAAATATCAACTTACATCATCAGTCATTGCCACCTTGGGTGGATTAAATTCAGTGTGATAAGTTCTCCCGCTAGGCTTGTGAAGCAACCTGAAAAAGACAGTACAATGTATTTTGAGGAGGTCGCTGCACAAGGGAATGCACGTATAACATAAAATTATTTTGAGGAGGAAGTTTGTCCGAGTAATTAGGGTGCTGGTCTTGTAATCTGGAGGTCCTGAGTTTAAGCTCTCCATTCTGCTAAGCCTATTGGCTTATCAGGCCAGCGCTTAACTCCGATTTCCAAAGCATGAAGCGAGTAGGAGTATCGCGACTGCCCTGGACTTTAACCTTTTTTAACATAACACAATGTACCTTCCAGTAATCCGTCGCACCAGCAGCGAGTCATCAATAGCAAATTCCACAACAGCATCCAAGCCAGTGTTTCTCTTCTCAAGAAGTCCATCAAGCTGAAAATTAAATCCAAAAAAATTAATCCCAGTACTGAGTGAGGGGGACATTGAGGGGCTCTGAATACCACAACACCGCATCACCGCACGGAAAGTTGACGAAACACCGACACCGCAATATATTAAGTTACTTTTAAATGAAGACGGCTTGCGACTGGCTGCTTAAGCATAAAATATTTACTGGACAGTAGTATTTGACTATACTGTGTTACAAATTAACAGGTTAACAAAGGTACATGCTTTTAATAAATAAACACGGGTTAACGAAGAGTATAGAAGCTATAAATTTAGTTCTGACAAGGACGACAAGGGTCGACGATTATTGTACAAGGGTCCAACAAGAAACCGTAACATGGCAAATAATTTCGTTTCACCGTACACCGGAGGTTGATAAACACAAACAACGCACACCGCAGGATTTGAGATCACCGCAAAACCGCAATGTGGGATTTTATTCACCGAAATACCGCATAAAAAACTGAGCAACACCGCAACACCGCAAACCCCAATGCCCCCCTCCTGAGTTTTACACATTTTTTTGTAAACTTTGCACATGTACATAATTGTATGGTAATAAATGTAACAATCATTTTATTATTATTGGATGAGGTTGAGCAAGATTGCAAGAATAATATTATCAAGGCTCACATTATTGGGGCCCACGTGCAAGCTGCAAAAGTCGTGAGAACAAGCTGGTGCGGAGACTCAGTGGGGTGGAAGAGAGAAAACGCATTTCTCACATTTTGCACTGGTTCGCTTTGCTCGCCTGCCCACTCGCCCACTCATCCTCGTAGCTTCTGCCACTCGCGGGTGGGCCCCAAACATGAACCTGCATTGAAGCTTCCAGGCTAGTCAACTGGTTAACCAGCATTTCAGAAAAGAGAGGGATCTCATACATACATACATCTCAGGTCAAAAACGCCGTTAACTGCCTGACCAGACAAATTACAGTCGAAGCTCTCTGAGCAGACACTCTCATAAGCAGACAGCTCTACTCATGGCCGCCTTCAGTTGACAAAATCCTGTTTGAACTCTAGCTCATACAAACTCTGTATTTACACATTCTCGTAAGCGGCCAGCTCCAGTTGCAGACACTTTTTCTGCCTCCTGAGGGTGTCCGCTTACAGGAGCTTTGACTGTAATAGAAAACTCAGGATCATTTGGTGAGGTCCAATTTATTGACCTGTTGCAATTCCTCATCAACACCTTAGCTTAAGACTTATCTGGAACTCTGGTTAACTACAGGTAGACGATCTAGAGACTAAGATTTTCATACTTGGACTTCCAGACAATGTACAATCATTTTTGTAAATACCTTTTCTGCTTGAACCACTGTTCTTGGAAATCCATCGAGAAGGAAACCATTTGCACACTCAGGTTTATTGAGATTGTCGTCAATAAGTTCAACAACGAGGGCATCACTGACAAGCTGTAATAAAAATAAAAAATTGCAAAACAAGAAAATTATGTGACAAATCTGCATAATGTATTTATAAACAAGGAAAATAGAGAGAGCTACATGTAAACTGTAATGATGTCACAAAAAGGAATTAATTCCGAATTAATTATTATTATAATGATTATGTAATAATAATAATGGGATTAAACCAGTAATGAGTACAGTCAACTCTCGCTAAGACGGACACCATCGGGACCGGCACTGTCTAGACGTCTTAGAGAAGTGTCCGGCTTATAGAGACTTTAGATACAGTAAAATGACTGTAAAACGGCGCACAGGGACCAACGCCAGGTGTCCGTCTTATAGAGATGACCGTTAAGAGAGAGTTTACTGTATTTCCAGAAAGAATCCATACCCATGCCACAGGTCATGCCAAAATGCAGACCATGCAGACTGTAGACCATGCCGACTGTAGACCATGCCGACTGTAGACCATGCCGACTGTAGACCATGCCGTGCAGACTGAGTACCTTTTTTAACTTGATCTGGATCTCAGTTTAATTTTTTTAACCCACATCAAAGACTCAAAATGTATTTCCTATGTTTTCACAGCAACGGTGATAACTAACCGAATGAGCAGTAAATAATTAAAGGGTCCCTCTCAACCAGTGTGCTTTGCGGTCGCGTGTTATTGTTTTCATCCGGGGAACTCGATCTCTCGTCGGGCTAATGTATGCCATACTTTCGAAATTGTACTAACTTTGGTCGTCTAACTGCTTTTTGTGGGCAGAATCCTGCAAAAAGTAGTTTTTTAACTTCAAGCCACTATTTTCGCGGCACCCGAAAATGGCCGCCGTAAGAGTATTGGCGCGCAAAGCACACTGGTTGAGAGGGACCCTTTAACTACACATCGTACTAAGGCTTCAAAAATTAATGGTAAAATAAAGTATTTAATTTAATGGTAAAATAAAGTATTTCAGATGAAAAACTTGTCCTTACTTGTCCTGCGTCCATAACCTGCTTGACTTTCTTTCCCAATAATGAACCAGATGCGACAACAGCTCTTAACATATCACCTGATATTACAAACACAATACAGATTTAAACTATTGACTAGTATCATTGAAAGTTTAATTATTTTTTTATAGTCAACTGGGTTTTTTACTCAGTTTGTAATACATGTATCTCCGGGCTTTCCCTAACCTGTGATGTGGAAAAACATGGTGGAGCGAAGATATGAATTTTATTTTCAAGTGACAAAAACAATATTTAACGAACGAGCCCAACAAGTGAGTAAAATATTATAGTTTTTAACCCGAGAAAATAAAATTATAATATTCAACCGCCGTGTAATTTTCTTTTTATTATATAGACACAAAATTAATTCAAAGTTAAAAAACAACCATGCAAAAGCTGGAAATGACATCATCAATATCCTAGATATGTAAAATATGCCATTAGAATGAACAGACCCGGATGTAGGTTTTTATGATTTTTTTCCAGTAAAACATTCGTAATTCCTCGCGAAGCGAGGCCGAAGGCCTCGCGTAGCGGGGTTTATAATTCTGTCCCCAAAGAGCTCACGCGAGAGCAATTCTCGTGTGGCCTTTACGATCATATTTATTTATTTGTTTGTTTGTGGAAATCGTGGTTGACAGTAATGACGTCACACGGCGCGCTCGTGGCCTTATGGCTTAAGGCGCTAACTTTTAAATCTGATCTTCGGGATTGAGGGCGAAAGTTCAAATCCTACATGGTCCTTCTTCTTTTCTTTTTTTTCCGGTTCGAATCCAGGCCGTTCTTTTTTTAACCCCCTTAATAACATTGACTTCGACGTAATCTTAGTACATGTAAATGTAGAAACAGGAACGGCTGCTGAAGAATAAAAATTTTTACTCCAAGTTTGTTTATCGAACGAATTTATATACGGGTCATTTGTGAAAAAAACCCGGCTTTATTAAATCTGTTATCAACAACAGGAAAAGGAAAGACGACTCAGGAATTTCTCAAGTACGATCAACATATGGTTTAGTTTTCATTGTAGACGTGAAGACTTGTGTCTGAAAATAATTCGCCGATCTGATATTGCGAAGAAGATTTTACCTACAAAAGCGAGGTGGTTTCAGATCATTCGGACGGAAAAGTGGGGAAAACAGTATAAGAGCGCTACAATTTATTACAGATATCGGGAGACGAGCGAACTCCAATCGAAACCAAAACCCGGTGGCATAGCAAAAACACGGCGTTCGTCCGGCGATTCTCAGAAACCTTGCAGCGATTCTTGGAAACCTTGCAGATCAAATCGCAGCGTGCCCGTTACTAGGCAACAAAAGCTTCGCGAGGACCTGCGAGTCACGTATTACTAGTATTAAATGTATTTATGGCCAGCCAGCTTGCTTTTCATTTCAATTTAAACAGGAACATTGTACAAGACTGTACTTGTTCCACTGCTTTGAAAATATTGGGCTGGCAATAAAGCATTCGTATCGGCTAGTTGGCCGTGTAAAGGATAGGAAAATTTCCAGGGGGTGGGGGAAGGGAAGTTCGACTCATTTCATTCGGTGTATTCATGGCAATACAACAATTGAGCATGCACTTACCCGTTGCTAAATGGCAAACGCAATATTTCTCCGCTAATTTGGGAGCCTACACATAAAAATACAACACTGTATGAATAAAATCATTGAAGGTGATTAAAAATATTCACACAACATCCACTCACGTGGATTTTGCGATTAAATAAACTTTAAATTCTCAACGAGTCTACTGTAAACCAGGAGTGAATGAAGTGTTCACGGTATTATTTTAAAATCCTAATACGATTAAAAATAATCGGCCAAACCTGTGTTCCCTTCCCGGCTCCTGGCGGACCGAGTAGAATTCCATTGACTCCTCTCGACTTGTCTCCGCCGACCTGATTCGCTTTCGCGACCATTTCTTGCAGAGCATTCGGGCTGTTTTTCCCCCTGCCACCCTCAGCTTTGAAAAATGTTGTGGAATCTACCGTTGGAGCCATTGAATTATGCTCAAGGGCGGAATATGAGGAAGAAAATACAAACTATCCACGATCGAGTGCAGTGATGGAGAAATAATGGCTTCCACGTTACGACATGCGCATTACATGACGATGCAAAAATTGGAATATTGGAACTTGGAAACATGGATTATGGAATGTTTGTTGCATGGCGCCAAAGAATACAGTCGACACCCTCGGGAAGCAGAAAAAGTGTCCACAACTGGAGCTGACCGCTTACGGGAATGTGTAAATACAGAGTTTGTATGCCGGGCCGGGTTTTGGCACCTCGTATGGTGTCAAGGGCGCTTTTTGGATGTTCCCCTCTCCACTCTTTTTTTAGTGTACAGTATGACTATCACCAAAACAGCCATTTTAAAGTGTGCATCACAGCCGGCATCCGAGTGTTGGTTTATGCGCATTTCAGCTGCATTGTGTTTTTTTTAGTTCACCGTTCTCTAGCTCTAGATATTTCAGAAATATTTTATGGCTGTTTGTTATTATTTGTTTGCTCGTTGCCTGTTTTAGCGACGAAGCTCTGTCGAACCCTTATATTTTGCAACCGATTACTCATATCGTAGGCCTGGGTACCCTGTGACAAACCGGCTATTTGAATATCTGTGAAGTTTTGATGGCATGCGTCTATTATAACCAACATTTAATTTATTTATTCTGTGGTGTTTTATTATTTTACTGATGTAATACATATTTTTTAACAAATTTGGGCTCACGACTTTTAATGAATATCATTTGAAATTGTTTGGGGGGTGGTGGTGAAGGGAATTTTCGATCGTGAGCAGATACATAAACGGGGCTCTTGTCATCAGCCTTGATTTGAATTTTTGGCGTGAAATGTGAAATTATATATTACTGTGTTCTTTTCCTCGTGACACGGTTTGCTAAATATAGAGCCACGAGCCGTGATTTGCCACAAACATTTAGTTTTTTAAATATTATATTCTGTCAGGAGCATATCACCCTGATTATGTAGATGGATTCAGAGCCCAGCCACCGTTCAACTTCGACCTCGTCCCCAGGGCCATCTTCCGCTTTCAAGGTGGAAGCGGAGATGACCCTGGGGACGAGGTTACCTTCAATTTATGGAAAGAAAAAAAAAAGAGAGAATACCATATCATAAAACAAATTTCACCGATCGAGCAGTTTTAAAGTTATTAGCTTCAAAAGGTCAAAAATGGGGGTAAGTTTGACATCTTCAGTGTTCGTACTGTTTTTCAGCAACAATATAATTGTCCAGAACTTTTCCAGGACTCCTGTAGATTTTCCAGACTCCAAGTGCACGAACTAATTGTTCTTCAACATATCCATTTCACATTTTGCGAGAATTTCCTCCATGGCCACACGAGTTAATTAGTTAATATGGTGAATTAAAACAATTTAAAATGCAAGACTAGTGCAACGGACAGGCAGGCTTAATGGCCAATATTTCGACTAGTAGAACTAGTCTTCTACACGGGCTGGTGACCTAGCCTCCTCTTATGTAAGGCTCCAAAAAAGAAAAAGAGTGAGAGACTGGTACGGAGGACAAAAAGGTGACTGAGTCAGTGCCCGCTCTTTGCTAGACTGCGAACAGACTGCTCGCAGTCTAGCTCTTTGCCCCAGACCCCGGGAGACCCAGGGGTTGCCTGCGGAGGAGGTTAATGGTGACCATTTCTTTTTTTATGGAACTTCATTTTAACTTGAATTTAGAAATTTCCAGTACTTTCCTGGACCTGCCAAAACATGACTCGTTTTCAAGGACTTTCCAGTCTGGGAAAATGCCAGAAAAATATTCAAGGACTTTCAGTCCAAGATTACAAGGACCCGTACGAACCTTGCATCTTTTAACGTCGCCATGATAACGAATTTTCCAGTTTTATACACCTGATTCTTTTCATTGATAAATACCCTACAAGTTACAGGTTCACAGCTAAACGTTCCTCTTCAGCAGCCTCGGACTAGCGGTATGTCAGAGACAAGAAAGTCACAGTCTAAAGTACTAGCCACCTTAAAAAAAAGCTATAAACACTTGAGCCTTAAATTTGTTGGCATATAAGGTTGGAAACAAAAAGAGAACTGAATACTGTAGCCTCAAAAAATGTACGCGCGCAAAAAGGACCCAAATATTCTGGTTAATGTTGGTCTTTTTTATTGGCTGACACTGATACATGTATGTTAATCAATACCAAGAAAGGATGACCTAAGAGAAATATTTCCCCAGACATGAGCTCGAGCGAAGCTTTTCGTGATTAAAGTGAGTACCTTTCATGTCATTTATATTATGTTTTGTATGGCTTTCACTGAGCTCGCTAACTTATCATTTAGATTATCTATCGTAATAATTTGCATCACTAGTACAGCCTGCAGCCACAGAAACACGTTTCAGTTCTTACAAGTTATTTACAACTTATTTTAGTCGTTAGAGGTCCCTTCTGTAAGGAACTTTAGGTGAAGTTGGCTACCTAAATAAATATATTTTTATTATATTATTTTTTTTTTTATTTATCTATATTTTTTTTAATTTAAAAGTGCTAGAAAGTATCTCGAATTATCTTATTTCCGTTGCTAAGCAACTCCTCAGGCTCAGTCCTTACTCGGAGTGGAGACTCTGACTGTTACCACTTGATCACCTGACTGAGTGTTGTGTGGCTCGCGTTTAGATTCCTGTGGATCTATTTGCCGCTTTCTCTTGCCTTTAGCCTGCGAGGCTTCTCCGGATCCTTGAGCGTGATTATCAGACCTACTGAAGAACATGTTGAATCTCCATTTTAAGATCTTGTGGTGAAAAGCTGCTCGCACTTCGCTGTTCCTCACAACATGAAGGAGGAATATGAGCATTCCCTGTTAAATAAAATGACATCTTGTGTTTGAATCAGATTCGTGGGGATGTTAAATTTAATTTAGAAACAAAATTAAGTTCGACTTTTAATAATCCATTTTGTTAATTTTCTGACATTTTTGGGTCAAAATCACCATCCAAGATGGCGGATTTTTAAATTATTGTGATATGGTCGAAGGTCACATGGAAGCAAAAGAAATGGAATAGTCGCTCTAGGAGCAGCCGAGAGCGCACAGCTGTGGCGTTTACCATTTCTGTTATAGTTAAAGCCACACTCGGGCCAAACTGGCCTACATTGCCGGAGCTTATCCCGGTTTCTGTAGCATGAAGCTGACTAGGAGTATTGCTTCTCCCCTGGATTGGATGCTAGACCATCGCAGATTACCCCCAGCATATATTTTACATTGTCGCCGGTACCCATTTATACTCCTGGGTGGAGAGAGGCACTGCAAGAGTAAAGTGTCTTGCACATTAGAACACAACATAGTGACCCGGCTAGGGCTCGTACCCAGACCGCTTGGTCCGGAGTCCTGCGCGCTAACCGTTAGGCCACCGCGTCTCCCACGTATGACTTTAAATGTAAGTCCGAGGGTTACAGTAAATAAAGGCAGTGTACATACCTGTGTAGAGTTAAGAATTGTAAAAATATACTGGAACACTAATCCTGCATCTGTGGCTGCGAACAGGCCAAACACCCAAGTTAAACCCAGCAGAGGTGTTAATATGACACATGACTTGAGACTCTTTCTAAAGGAGAGACACAAACAACGGTGTAAAATATAACAAATCGTCAGCTCAAAGCCAAAAAATGGTTAAATACTGTTTTACATGATTACCTATAGTGTGAATCCTATATGACTATATAACATATATTCGGTCTCTTTTCATTTTTATAATTGCCCAAGAGAGCCATGCCAGCATGCTGGACTGGAACTTAAAAATTGATTTCAAAAATATGATTGGAAGAGACCATGAAGGAATGCTTCTTTTAGATCATCCTCTCTTGATATGTCAAGCCTTAACCCATCCACCTCCAGAGCAGACAACACTAATAATACATGAACGTCTTTCGTCTGCAGATAGTGACCATTTTTAATTATTTTAAATGTTTATAACAATAAAACTTACTTGAAGGTTTTCATTTTAGACGGGTTAGTTTCATGTAGATTTCTGATTTCTCGTAGAACCGCCAGGAGTATCACAAAGTTAATCTATAAATAAACAAGCAAAATTGAAAAGGTTTGTATAGTTGTAGATCGAGCGATCGGTCTGTAGGTCGGTCTCAGTTTCGTTCGTTCGTTCGTTCGTTCGTTCGTTCGTTCGTTCGTTCGTTCGTTCGTTCGTTCGTTCGTTCGTTCGTTCGTTCGTTCGTTCGTTCGTTCGTTCGTTCGTTCGTTCGTTCGTTCGTTCGTTCGTTCGTTCGTTCGTTCGGTCGTTCGGTCGGTCGGTCCATCGGTGGTCTCAACCTTTCCTATACAGTGCAACGTCACTCTTTTAAAACATTTCAGTTACAAACGGAACCACAACTACATTTCAAATTATGAGGTGTGTAAGACTTACAATTGATATGATTAACACAGGCACGATGAAAGCCCAGCTTAAGTTTTTATGGAATGACAACCAGCAGCTATAAAACAATTCACATATCAGAGTTATTTATAGACTACGAGCAGTCCGTCACTTTTTCTCAGGGTTTATCGAGTGGCAGAGCAAACGAGCGCACGCAAAAATCACCTCCCACGAGGAGACTGGCGCGCGGCGACGAGAATAAAATTATCATGTGAAAGAGATGGGGATGCTCGTCTCTTTTAGGGGTGTAAATTACGGATTTTTGTATAACTTATGGTGTTCAGGACAGAACGCCAATAATTTTAGCCATCAAGTTATCGTTTAGGGTTGCACGCGAAGAAATATAAAACACTGTCATACTGTGTTGGTGGTCTACACTGATCAGGCATGAAATCTGGTATCTTTTAGGGGTCCGATAAAGCTTGAGCCACGCCCAAATTGGTTAAGGGTTTAATTCAAATTTTGCGATGAGCATCCTCGCCCGGATGGGAGTCCTCTCCTCCCTGCTGAACTTCGAAGAAGTATTGTTTACTTACAAGTTTTCGTTTGTGTAATTTTGTAATCCTATGTCGTCGCTAGAACCAACGGCAAGAGAAATTACTACTGGTATAACAGGGTAACCTATCAAGAGACAGAAATTAAAGGAACACATGATTAAGATAAACATTATTGAAACATCTAAAATCGACAACTTCCAATATGAGGTAAAATCAAGAGAGGATAAAGGGTAAGACATGTAGATATAGACCTTCAAGATCAGTAGCAGAACATGTCCATTGCAATATATCTTAGGTTTCTAACAAAATATTACACCGCATTATCTTTGTCTTTTTAATCAATTTAACTGTGTATATATATTAATTTTTATACTTTATAATTTTTTTAATCGTGGCATTACCTGTAAATTAGCTTGTGTTTTTACCTATAGCTAAGTGTATTGTCCACGTTAAATAAAAAATAAAAACGTATATCTATCTAAGACAAAAGTACCCTTTATGTAAATTATAAAGGTAAAGTAAAAGGACGATTTCGACATAAAACGGTGGTGTCTAAGTTATACAATGTAGAATTACCTTCAAACTAAAGGCTGTTGTGGCATTAGTTTCTAAAAATAAATTATGCTGAAATTCCGGTTTGAAATGAATAATTTAACACCATTATAGCTTCCTGTGAGTTTGTCTTTTCTAAGAACTAAAGGTCAGTACTTCCCATTGTTGGCCAATCCACAGCCAGGTCTAAGTCAAAATGGCCGGATGTTTCCTTTCTTTATTACTAGAAACAATTGTCAAAAATGTACGACTTCAATTATCATTATATAATTTTTTATACACAAACCAGTATTTCTACCTTACCCCATGCAAAAAAGTACAGGTATCGCACGTTCACTGTACTGAACACCTCAACGATCATGATATACAGGAAAATGCCTTCCAATAACATCCAGCCAAACGATGCCAGGTACAAATAATGAAGTAACACCGCCACTAAGACACACACAGACTAAAGGAGAAAATATATATTAAATAAATGATGCTTTTACGTAATATACGTTACATGATTACATAATTGGATGCGTGATCAGCCTAATGGTTGGTGCGTTGGGCTTCAGACATACATAGCTATAGCTCCATAGGCACTCCATAGTTCCATATAGCTCCATAGTGGGACGAGTCGCTAGAATCGACATGCACACTTTACTAGCTACTTACAGTCACCTACTTTATTACGATATCAATAAGGATAACATTGATGGCATTTTGAAATGTCACACCTCAGTATCGTATCCTAAAAGTATTGTTGTAAATAATAAATAAATAAATAAATAAATAAATAAATAAATAAATAAATAAATAAATAAATAAATAAATAAATAAATAAATAAATAAATAAATAAATAAATAAATAAATAAATAAATAAATAAATAAATAAATAAATAAATAAATAAATAAATAAATAAATAAATAAATAAATAAATAAATAAAAATGTATACAAACCGTATTATTCGTAGCATCGATTCCAGCAAGAAAAACCACTTGTGAAAGAAACAGGGCTATGGCAAGATTTATTCGAATTTGAATTCCTTCTGCTTTGAATTTCCTGAAAAATATGTCATGGAATAACCAAATAAAATAAAATAAATGAAATAAAAATAATAATAAAAATGATTTTTAGCAAGAAATTATTTCAAGGAATTGCTTTCGGTGATTCATTTAGAGTTCATAAAATATTATCATCCCATCAGACAACTTGTTTGAACACTATTTTGATGCATTGAGGCAGGACTGACGAAGTCTGTTTCTATTACTTTCAAGTTTTACAGGCGCACCCAACAGAAAAACCGCAAATACTTTGGGAGATATAATAAATCCTGGATGGTATATTACTCACATGAATACAACATAGATAAAGACAACCATTACTTCTCCAACAAGAGACAGGGCACATCCAATGTAGGTTATAATTAGCAATGCCTCTTTGTGTTCCGGTGATATCTGACCATCCTTATTGGACGTATAAGTTATGGAATAGAATAGAAAAAGACTGAATTGAGAAAACATGGATTTGTGTTTAAATGCAGGGGTTGGTTCTTCATAAATGATCCGACAAAACACACGTGGAGTGAACGAGTGATGTATCTCTACGCACTCGCAAATTGTATCTAAAGTTAGTATGTCCACTTAAAAATTCGTTTAATTAATTGGCGAATAATTTTATAACTTAACAGGGGATGAGGTTTTAATGTCACTTTTTAACCAACAAGCAGCTTTATGTTACTGTTAATGAAACATATACATTATGGAAGTCTAGAATATGAAAATGAGGAAGCCAAAGCGACTTTATATCACAAAAGGCAAAGCTTGTTTCATAAACGGAATAGAGAAGACTTCAAGGAGATCTATCATATTCGGGTGGTAATTGGCCGTAAGAATGGGCCGTCCAAATTTCCGAGACCCAGGATATAACCAGGCTACTTGACAAACAACATAGTTAGTAAATGACTAACTAGAAATGTTCCTAGTACTTATTATTATTATACCTTATCATTATTGAATTGCATTAGAACAGCAAAATTTGTCAGGTGGTTACAACTACAAACAGTTCTGTCGAGCCGCGATGACGCATTTATTACCAAACACCCGTCACTTGACCACGAGCCATTGGACGTCCTTAAAATAAAATAAAAAATACATCGCTAGTTACCGATATAAGGTGAAAAATATGTTTTTCGGAGGCCTGCGTGGTTCAAGAAGCCAGTATAAATGCCGGTTTCCGTACGTAGTTTGAAGAAGCTAGGAGCATTGTTGCACTCCACATGACAGGTATGCTCAGATTTCCAGCCGATCGCGGGCGCACCGAAACACCCACGGCTGGAGATCCGAGCCTACATGACAGGTAATCCCCTTGACAATTCGTCTGTACCCATGTATATTTCTATGTGAAGAGAGGCACTGTGAGAGTAAAGTTTCTTGCCCAATAACCAAACACAATGATCCTGGCCAGGGCTCGCACTGGAATCCAGTGCACAAATTAAACCATCAGGTATCTACTCCAAACCTTGTGGAACCATTCATTTCGAAACACAATGGCGGGGCTTTATGGAATATCTGCACTTCTAAACATGAAACAGAACAAATTCACCAAAATACCTGGAATCTTCCTTCCAGAAGACACATTTCCTTTCAATGACTCGTTGATTCACCTTGGGATAAAAAAGAAAACGAATGAATGAATGAACGAACGAACGAACGACAAAACAATTTCAAAGGAAGAGGTCATGCACATGCAGATATATTTTACAAATAATCTCACCACGTTGTGACTAAAATGAATAATGACTTTATTTGGAATCATCTTCTTCTGAGGAGGATCAAGTACAACTCCAACCACATCAGAATTCAGTATATAGCTACAGTACAAATAACAATCATACGCTAATCAGTTCACCTCTGCAAATGTCAAGAATCTCATTTTGCTCTACTGAGCTTTCAGGCTTGTCAATTATAATAGTCCACCCTTTCTCCCTCGTTGTTAATCCTAATCGCAGGTTAATTTTACTCTGACATATTCACGATTTTAATTACTTCGCCTTTCAATAACATGCGAATTATGAACACGTGCACCGAACTCTGCCGACAATGAATCGAAATCTACCAATCACAACCCACGAACATTAGCCTGCGTAGCAAGCGTTCCTGTACGAACGAAGAGCTTTTTCCGCGATCGAAGAGCTTTTTCTGCCTTCCCTACCCCCTCCCCCCCTTCCGTCTTTTTTGCTCTCGCCCCAATTTTCGCGCGGCCAAAATGCAGAAAAAGTTATTCGATCGCGGAAAAAGCTTTTCGTTCGTACAGGAACGCTTGCTACGCAGGCTACACGAACATGACCTTCTGAACCCATTGACGTCCGCTAAGATTATTGACAGTAAAAAAAGCACAACCGCTGATTGAGCAGAGTTTGCATGTCATTCAGTTAAAGGTGGAGTAACTTGTGAAAAACACATGTTGGTGATGAACCATGTGACATGCAGTTACTCAACCACTTGGTCACCAATTTTGGCTTTTTTATTTGTTAAGCAAAGTGCTGCGTTGCTGCTAAGATGAATTCTTACTTGCTGATGTTCTCTTGTGTCCAACGTAAGCTTTGTTCACTCAGTGCCATACGATGCAGTATAACTGCGACAACCCTTTCTAAAATATAAAATTTAAGAAAATTAACGCATCCAGGTTCATAATTTCGCACAGGTTCGTATTTTACTTGCGAAGTATGTTTAATTATGTTAAGTTCTGTGAAGAATTTATTTCGTTATCTACCGCTATGTAGATTTGAGCAGACATTGCGCCACAAACACATGAATCTGAATAGGATTATCGAGTATGAGAGTCAGGTCATGATCTCGAGCGTGTTCTTAACCATTTACCAAGACACTTCACTGCCTCTGAGTCTCTCCATCAAAGAATTGGTGGTCGGTATACCTTACAAAATGACTGAAGTAACATGTCATAAACTAGTATCCATCCAGGGGAAGTAGCCCTTCATACCCGCTTATTGCTAGACAATGTCCTCAGATGTACAGCTAATTTAAGGCTCTATATCTAGTATTAAGTGATTTAATGCTACTGCATGCAACACCCACCTGTATCATTAAAAACGTTGGATGATATAATGACCTTGACTTCTTTGCTTTCTTTGTCATTATTACTTGTATTAAAACTAATCTCTACATCTGTAGGAAATCCTCTGGGCACTTTCCTCACTTTTGTATCTGCAGTTATTACATGGAAATGTAAAGTTAGTCAGAAAATAATTTTGTAAGTATCTTTTGAAGTCTGTACAGAAATCTGTATTCTGGAGAATTGGCCAAGCCTGTCCCACGTACAGTTCACTTGAGGAGACAAACACAATTTGAAAGGATTGAATTCATAGGACAAGTCCTCGGGACTTGTCCTATGAATTCAAACCAGTCAATTACTAATTTGAAAATTATAACCTGCAAAAAATGCATTTTATAAATAACCGATTCATGACTATTCAAGACCCAGAGACACAAATGGACGCTTTTTGGTTATTGCATGGCTGAAAAATCAATTGCGAACTATTCAACAAAATCAGCCATTCATGATTGTTGTGGAAGTGTGAATTATACCTAATCTTGCTTTTTACTCTTACTGTCACATATCCAACGGTTGCAACTATTACAATGTATCAGAAAACAATATAGCTCCTTTGTTGTGCAAATAAGGAGAAACTGCGTAATGTCATCTTGGAAGATGGATGTAAGCAGGAAGTTCAAAAGCCAAAACAGCTGAAACCTCTATTTATTTATAATATCCATAACGTTATCCTTAGTATGTTCCCTCGACTGAATTTTCAGTTTAATTTTAAAGCTGCATTTGTTTTCCATCAACTGGTCAATCTATTCCAACAATTATAATGTTTAAGCACACTTACCCAAGCCTGATCCTGTATCTATGGAGTAGGTATGGTTTCCTGTGTGGCAGTATGTCTGACAACAGTTTAAGATAGCATCCTCGACTCGGCAACTTCCAAATGTCTGCCCATTGACCAATTTACAAGACCATGTGTATTGCAACTTCTGCAAATGCAATAATCAACCAAACAATCAATGTTTTTTAATGTAATTTTAGTTTAGTTTAGACCTACAATCCTGCATATAGTTAAAAGTCCTTGGGACACTATACAATACAATACAATACTTTAATAATAATACTTTAATACTTACATAATAAGTACAAAAATGTGATTGTACATGCGATTAATTTTACATGATGGCATGGGGTGGATAATGACAGTGAGATATATGGAAACGTAACATCATTGGGTAATAATTTTTGGTGGCTAAAAAACATGAAATGAGTTATAAAGTGAGCAACATATTTACCTGCCAAGTTATATGATCGTTGGCGAGTTGCAAGCATTTTGAAAGCTACAATGAAGATTTATCGTTAGTATTTAACAAATAAAGAAGCCAAAACCATGTATTATACTGTCATAAAACACTCCGGGAATTTGAGAACACTCGAGAAATTTAGAAAACACTCGCCTGCGGCTCGAGCCGCAGGCGAGTGTTTTCTAAATTTCTCAAGTGTTCTCAAATTCCCGGAGTGTTTTTATGACAGTATAATACATGGTTTTGGCTTCTTTATGTGCTTTAAAATATAGATTTACGCGCGCGAAACGATAAAACACGCTTTTCTATGTTATATACTCTGATAAAACATGGTTTTTAACTAATCAGAGCGCGCGCAGTTTTCAGTCTATATTTTAATAATAGTTATAATATAAAGCATTGCTAAACATAAAACTTGTGCTCTGGTTATAGATATTAGATAATTAGGTGTTTTGCATGAAGCTTAGCCTGACGAGGCTTCGTGCCAGCTAGCAAAGATGGGGTTCTGGTTCATAAGAGCTTACGGGTTCTCTCATACTTACTCTCAATTTTCTCTTAAATTATTATATTCTGAATGGAGAATATCACATTTCCAGGCAGAAATCAGATTCTAGAACCCCTGGATTTTGATACATAGAGCTGCAACCCATTGTATGTTGGACTGAGTTTCGAGTTAATTAAATGGACTTCTCGTCTTGTCCTTCTGTCTCCTAACATCTTTATTAATACATTTTGCGCAACATACTGTTGCTAAGCAACTAAGCAACTATGGCAGTTTGGTTATCGTCAGAGCAAACAACTAAACCAGTAAACTGGCGATCACGCCGATTTGTAAGAGATGTTGAAAATCTACGCAAGCTAGAAAATATATATTTTGTATTGATTTTTCTCTACCTCATGTGCAATGCATTCGTCTGAATAAAGAAGCAGCAACCTCGAACTTGAATTGTCTCCATCAACTGCAATACACAATAACATCATTTATTAATCAATTGTGGGCATATGCAAGGCAGTTTGTTTTAAAAATGTTGGGCTAAATATGTGTATATAATCTCGGCTGGTGTTTTGGAGTTAGTGACCTGGGGGCACAGAAGGCTTCTAAATTAAATTTTTATTTGGTATGTAAAATTTCACGTGGTCACGTGTCAATGTCAAAATAGGAATTAAATAAGAATAAATGAAGATACTGGAAACAACTTAACCAAAAAGCTAAACCGAAAAGGCTCTAAATTAAGAATACAGTCGAATCTCCACTAACGGCCACCTCTCTATATTGAAACCTCCCTACAACGGCCACCTCTCTACAGCGGCCAGTTATTTCGGCCCAAGGTGGCCGTTGTAGAGAGGTTCAACTGTAATTTGAGTTAAAGAGTGGCCTGTCAAAACATGGTTGCCATGACACACCAAATGATAAATACTAGGAAAAGCTGTCAGGTCGTTTGTTCATGACTGCTTCGGTCCCCCTCGATCCCCACCCCCACACCCAGGTCGCAAAAAGTCGACCGAAGTGTTTGCCTACCCGACCGATAACCACAATGCGTAATTATAGGCTCACCACCATCGTCGTTTTCGATTAAAACTCCATGTAAGCTGTCGCAGTCCTTTGACTTCAGCTTCATCGCAGATTTTTTTATCACATAACAGCGCTCCCCAGGCTGTGTGTTGTCAAGCAGTTCCATTGTTATGTTGGCCGAGTTATTTGGTGGATGTCCCCATTGGTATATCCCCATGTCGTTACGTTTGAGCGCGGTCCAATATTCATGGTCGGTTCTGAGCTGCGTTTGGGCGTCACAGAGCTCTTTTATGCTACTAATTCGAGCCAAAGGTTGACCATAGTGCACCAATGAAGCCGAGGTCCAATTTACTAATGGATCATTTACTGCTTCATAGTCTATACAATGAACACCTGAAAAGTAAAACATTAGTACATATATATACATCACGATCTACAACGACGTTTATTTGATATCGATACATACATACATACATACATACACTTTATTGAGACTCCCTTATATAGGGCTATTCTGTCACAATGTAAAAATAAACTAAATAAATAATAAAATTATTTAACTATTTAATAGCAATTTAAATTAGAATAATAACTGATCAATATGTGATAATTGATATAAATCTAAAAATAAAATTAAAAATAAAATTACTGAGCAAATGATCACTGCCTTATATAATTGCTAATCCTCTGTTTAAATGTCTTTATATTGTTAACTTGTTTGATGTCCTTTGGTAGATTGTTGTACAGCTTTGCGCCCCGGAAGGCAAAGGTCCGTTGGCCCGCGGCAAGCCTGCATTTAGGTAGATTTAGGTCGGAGGTATACCTAGTATTTCTATTGTGTACAGTAGAGCGTTTAGAAAATTTATTACACAGATAGGCCGGTACTAGATTGTTTAGACATTTATGAACCATAACAGAGTCGTGTAAGAGAAGTCTGTCCTTTACACTGAGCCAATTTAGTGACTTGAGGCCTTCAGAGATATGGTCGTATTTTCTAAGGCCTAGGACAACTCTACAGGCAAAATTCTGGACTAACTGAAGCTTCTTAATGTTTTTCATTGACACGTTACTCCATACAGAAGAACAATAGAACAGATTACTAATACAAAAGCGTTAATTAGTAAAATTAGTAATCGATTTTTGTACCACCCTCAATCTTACTCAATTAGTTAAGGAACCAACACGAGTTACCAATACCTCACAATCTTTAATCGATGTTGCTCTAACAACAAATGAGAACATTATTGACGCTTGTGAAGTGAAATTTTCGACAATCAGCGACCACTACCTAATTTCGTTGACGCTCAAGTTGAAGGCTCCGAAACCACGCCGCTCATACATTACAACCAGGAGTTACAAGAACTTTAATCCTGACAAATTTGTCGAAGATCTTGCTAATGTCCCATTTCATGTGGTAAATATTTTCGACGACTTTGACGACCAAGTCGACGCCTTCAATTGCTTATTTCTCGACGTGCTAAACAATCACGCACCAATTAAGCAAACAAAAATAAAATCAAGACCAAATCCTATATTACCCCAGAGATTAGACAGCTCATGAGGACCCGTGACAAGTGGCATAAAAGCGCAATTAAGACAAAGGACAAACTCCACTGGAATGCTTATCGTTTCTTTAGACAAGAAGTAAAGCGAGAAATACGGATTGCAGAAAAACAACACGTCCGCTCCGAACTTCAAAATAGTAACGGAAACACAAACTCCATCTGGAAAGTAATTAATCGTTGCCTCCCAAGACAAGCACCACTCTTGACCACGACCGAAGATCCTGCTATACAAGCTAATAAGTTCAATGAATTATATGCCTCTGTTGGGGAAATCACAGCCGCAAAAGCGAAAGCTCTCGCTGAAGAACATGGCTTTCAAATCCAAGATTATGACCCAAGCTTTCGCCCTGTAAGCGACGATCAAGTTGACGATCAGTGTCCAAAGTTTGAGTTCCGACCGGTCACTGAAGTAGACGTCGGAAAAATTGTCAGAAGTATTCCATCAAACAAAGCTCCTGGATATGATAAAGTTACAGCGAGGGTTCTGCAGGGCCCGGTTGTTCAAAAGCCGATTAAAGCTAATCCAGGATTAAAAGTCAATCGAGGTTCTGAATTTCTCTTGTATAAAAGTGTTTTTCATTGGTAATGCTTTGTAGAATTTCAGATTACCCAAAGTCAAAACTGAAGGACAAAAAATATAAACAGAAAACCTCAGTTACAAGTTACAAAACATCAATATTCACGCTAATGTTGGATTAGCTTAATCGTCCTTTGAACAACCGGGCCCAGAAGTCTATCATTGACTGTGCACTGAATACTGAAAATCCTGCTATTCCAAAATGGTGCCATCCCTGGTATTATTTTTTAGTAGAATTGCTGTAACCTAACAGCTGTTTTAAAATCGCAGTTAGCGCGTGATATTTGATTCCGTCATTTAATCCTTCTCAATTACTATTCATTTTACTGTGAAATCGTAAGTCACAAGACTTTCAAATTCAGTGCAGATGCTATTTCAATTCACGATCTAATTCGACATATCTTTATTTACTTGTTAAGGCATCCTCGACCTCAAATCACACGCTATTTCAGGGATTGCAACTGATTTAATTCAAAGGACATTCTCAATTGTAATCGGCGAAGTTTAGAAATTTCCTTGGAATGTCATCGATCGCTCATTATCATTTAAATTTTCGAGGATTCGTAAAATTCCCAAGTGAAAAATAAATTCCACAACGCGGCAAATTTGAATAATTTACGGAAGACGAGGGGTTTTCAAAGCATTGGTAAAATGGAGGACATGAAGTAGCTAACTTAACGACTTAATTCGCCGAGCTTCGTCGAAGCCGACACGCCCAAAACTAGGCGAGGCCGTTTTTAAATATGCTGGATTTTATCATACTTAAAAATTACGTTAAACAAATCGGTAGTTTTTTCACAAGTCGAACAAACGTGAATATTTTGAAATTCCCAAATTACGCACTATAAACATCTTGTTCTTCATTTGCTTATAGCTTTTACTGGGAATTTCCGATCTTTTCCGATTATTCAGCAAAGGTTTAGGTGGTATCAAGCTTTCTAACAATAGGTGCGATCTTAGCATTATTGAAGCGTTCTTGCAACATACACGAGCATATTATTTTGAAGCTAAAATTCAGCAGTGAACTGTGCAGCAATTTCTATGAAGCCGATTTTGTGGAAATTTGCTCACAGTAAACATTGAAGTCTTGGAACTTATTGAACGTAGTTAGAAAAAAATCTATCTTCGTTTTATGAAAGTATTCGCGATTTCGTAAAAATCAAGGTTTTCTAGTAGCGCTTGTATCTCTAAATTTTAAATTTCGTTTGCCCTAAAATTATAAGCCTTCTAAAATTTAAAGATTCCTTATTTTGAATACCAAACATTACAGAAATCGGTTGACGCTTTCCTGCCGAAAAGTAGTTTAAAAAAAAAGGGAACCTCCGCTCCAATAAGTAACCGCGGGCCACCTTAAAATAAATTTCCATTTTAATTCAAGATTTCGTCCAAAAGGCCTTCTCTGTCGCTGGCATAACAGGAAGTTTTTATGTTTTTTTTTTTGAAGTTTTGATGTGACGTCATAGCATGATGATATTCGATACCCTCACGCAACCTGCAGATATCACGCAAAACATAAATTAAATTATTTTCCATTGTCTACTGGGGGTTGTCTATCCTAAATATTATTATTATTAATAATTATTAATAAAGAAAAAATATCAATACATACCCTTATCCGTACCACACACACCAAAGAAATATAAACGAAATAATTTGTCACTTTCTGTGTGAGAAATTTGGCAATTATTATATATTTTGAGTAGACAGTGTAGTGTACTGTCCAGTTTAAAGTTCAATTTTTTAATTTCGGTCGAAGCGGAACATTTTAATTTTCGCAAATATTATATTTCATTACATAAATTGCCCTTATATTTTCCGCTCAATTTTGTTTTCCAAATACCAGATCAAATTACCTTTTGCTGCGGTTGCAAAGGATATATGCTAGTTCTATGTTAATGGGATTTTTGTCGAGTTAAATGAGATGGACGTTAGATAACGAAAGGAAATTAGAATTATCGGCAAAAGCCGCTTGAAGGTGACGCGTGCGACTATAAATAAATTAAGGGCCTTTCCGAAAAAAATATCTACGATGACTATATATATTATAAAATAAAATGGAACATGTTTTCAAAGCACTTGATATTTATTGAATGGCTTTGACAAATATTAACATTTCAGGTCACTCTTTTCAAAGTCAAAATATTCCTTTTAATTTAGCTTTTTGAAAAAAACCACCGATCAATGTTTTGTATTGAAACTAGTTTACCCTGACCAAAGACACAACAGAACCAAATTTAAATACTGAAAATGCACATGAAAATACTCAATTATTAATTGGATAGAGAGATTAGTTTGTCTGTCTGCATTTTAATTTTTACTTTCGGTTGTTCAAAGCGGCACACGATTTCTTGTTATTTGACACGGTGGTACATTATTTTTCTTTAAATATATATTAAGCCGAAATACTTCATACAATTTCACGTCAATTTACAAAAATAATAATAATAAACTTACCGTGGAAGAGGCAGGCGGAGACCAGCAATACTTGGCAGCAGAACGGATAGCTCGACCCGCTCCGAGCCATCTTGTTCATCTGCCGACTGCGCTAAAGAGGAAGCCTTATTTGAACACATCCATAAATTAACACGACCTGTCAAACATCCATTAAGGTAACTTAGTCCGGACCCGTTGAAGCTATCACCTTTGATCAAGTTCTTCCGACGACAATTTTCATATCCTTGGCAAACGTTTGTGTTTGGATCGTTTACGGCGTTTTTGAAGTGCAATGTTTAAAATTACACCAAATTCAACTCCTCTTTCATGCTTTGTGACGTCTTTTTGGAGATGAGTATTATCATAAGCTTACTCAGCATCAATACTTAAAATATGTGAATGTCATTTTCTTTTAACAAAAGTTTTCCTGAGAGTTGAAGATAAAACGGTAATTTGAAATTTATAGTGGTTTGGATCTGATACCAGTATTCCTCAATATATAAGCTTTAGAGTTTAGACGTTAATTTTGCACTCATTTAAATACTAAAAAGATAGCATCGAAAAGAAACGTGATAAAATTTTGCAGCAATTTTAAATCCATGACATTTGCCTGTCTTCTTTTGTTAATAATTGCCCTTTCCCAAGTTCACCAATTACCGGCTGTTTTTTCCATTTTCGTTAAATTATTCAGTTCCTTAATTATCCAGTTACTTAATTATTCAGTATATATGACAAAATAACTGAGAATGGTGAAAGCTTTTTGAATCAGGGATTACAATTATTGCTCGAAAATTTTATAATCATTCAGTTATCAGATTGATTAAACCAGGGGGGGCAGGCAGCGCCCATTGATCTTGCCGCTTTTCCGCTATACATGATCGCACAAGTAAAGAAATCTGTCAATCATTCGAGAAACGTACCTCTACGGGAGTTTGCTGTGGAATTTTCATCCATGGTGTCCCACAATGACCAAAGTTCAGTTAAACAGCGACCGAATCGTTCCCATAGATGTTTGAACGTGGAATCGCCAAAATATTTCTGACCGAACACAAACGCACGTCATGTCCGCCATGTTTATTTTAAACAAACCAGTACTTAGTCTCGCTCGGCCAAATTTCTTAAATGTGCAATCATATATACTAGGTCCCAGGCCTCGCTGCTAGCCCCCCCTAGATTAAACGAATTTGGTGGTTCGGTAAGACATCCGGTACACATGCATAATTCCCTAATAAACAATTTTCGTTTTTCTCTGACACCTGCAGCCAAGCTGCTAAATAGCGTAATGTCATGGATTTGTAAGGATAATTTAGTTGTTTATCAGAATCTGACAAAAAGTCACGAAATGCCAGATGTAGCCTCGAAACTCATTTTAATGAATTGAAATAAAAAATGGTTGCTTTCTACAATTTTCTCTACATCGGAGAATTCATTTTAACTCAATTGCAAATGAACCTGTGTTTTGTTCTTGACTGGCAGTAATCTGCGCATAACATTTCCATATGTAATTAGCTTAATGTTGCTACCGTTACCTTGAATGCAAGCGAGCCAGAAATAAATGGCGTACATTTTGAATACTGAGAGCCCTGAAGTGCTAGTGGGCTATTCAAGGGCCTAGTTTTGACACAGGCATTAGGGAGCTTAAGGTAATTCCCTGGTAATAGAACCAAACATAGATTTCCGATGAAACTTGGTACACTTTTGTAACAAGTCAAGGAGATAATAAAAACGTGATAAAAAGAGGGGGTCACCGTGCTCGTTTCCACGCCACAATGCTGACGAGTGCGGTCATTTTGGCCCTTTTGGCAAAAACCGTGCGCAGCAAATAAGCTCGATATTTCCAATGCAGCCCGTGATATCGCACAGAGTTTGACTTTATTCCATTGTTTATTCACCGACGTTCCAGAAAAATGTCTTCGATTACCTTTGTATTTACTTTACACTTCAAAGGAGATTCAAATTGGATATGCGCTGTGGGACCGTAGTGGCTCCCTCCGGAGAATTTAGTTTAAATTGCAAAAAAACTGATCATAGATTTCTGCCCATTTTTTTTCTTGTGTAATGTAGTTACTGTTCTTATTAAAATTATGAAATAAAAAATGGGGTCACCGTGCTTGTTTAGAAGAAAACGACCATTTAGTTCCCGGCCAAGCCTAGTTTGAAAGAAATCCTGTAATGTTCTGTATGTGCGCGCGCTCGTACTCGCGCTAAATGACGCGTGGCGCGCGCAAATGACGCAAGAAATTATGCGCAGTAAGGATGCGCAATGCAATACCAAGGAATCACCTTAAGCAAACCTCGACGGCAACGACAACGAGAACGTTTAAGGTAATTCCATCGAAATAGAAGTTACACTGGAAAGTTTCTGAAACATTCCCTAGTTGAACATTGTGATGTAATGTTTCAAAATATAGAATAAAAAGAATAGGTCACCAGCCCCGCGAAAGAGATATAATCGACTAAAAATACCTCCTAATTCCTTACAAAATCAACCAAAAACACGTATTTTTTCACGTTTTCAGTGATTATTAATTTTTCTGCACTGAGAATTGGTCTATACTCCTTGTATAGAAAGAAGATGATTACTAGACTTAAATATGCCAAAAAAAATGATAGGTCACCACGCTCGTTTACGAGAAAACGATCATTTGCCTCTCTGGCGAGCATAGCCATAATGAAAAAAGCCGCCATGTTTTTAATGTGCGCGCGCTAACTACGCCATTCTCGACCCCAGAGCTCTTCTCTTTTGCGCATGACTGACGGCGAGAAGAGCTCTGGGGAACCCTGCGAGAGAGCCTGTTGTGATTTGTGTTCGGTTTAAACAATAAAAAACTGTTCCGATTGGTCAATTTGGTACGCGCGTTAAATTGAACTTGCGGCGGGAGTTTTCCCTGCGGCTGGGGTAGAGAATGGCGCAGAAAAGAAAAGTTTAATCAACTACACAACCTTGAGGCAAAACCCCGAAAAACCCGTGTAATACGAACGAAAATATTTGCCGTTGCTGCAATTCTGGCCTATCTAACATATATGATCGCATATAATTGTTTGGGTGAACTTCTAAAAAAAAAATTGTTTTATTTATCGGGGATTTGGACGGTTTCAAATGCGCCCACTTGACGGCTTACAATTGAGTTTTCGTCAAAATAATTACAGTCACGGCAGTCCTAGAATCAGTCTTTACAACGGACAGCAAAATGAAAGTGAACTTACCCTTAGTTACACATAAAATGGCTAATGATAAACGACGGACGTGAGTGTCCTTCATGGAAAACTACAGCATGCATTCAAAGAAACTATCGATCATTTGAATTAATTGAACTACGGTAAGCATTCTTGCGTGCTCTCGTGCATATCCCGAGAGACCCGCCACAACAACAATAGAGCCACCATTTTGGATTTGGATTGTAGGGCATGCGCTATCAAGTCAACATAGCCAGATTTTGGCTACGCTTGCGTAGAGTTCCCCAGAGCCTTCGCGTCTTGCGCAGACAAAAAAGTAAAAAAAAACGCGAAGGCTCTGGGGTCGAGAATGTAACTACGCGCGAAATGATGCGCAGAAAGGATGCGCAGTGCAATACTAAGGAATGACCTTAATGAGCAGTGAAATAGCTCTGCACGTGCGTTATAAATTTGGTACATTTCTTAGCTGTTCTGCCAAACAACAACGAGAAATGACCAAATTCTGGGTTTCGGAGAACGTGAACCGCAACGGGGAATTTTTGAAGTTTCTCTTCGGATTTGAACGCTGCTTTTACATATTCAGCTGAGGATAGTTCTGACACCGATAGACAAACTGAATGTAACTATTAGCTTTGTAGTCCCGCGGCATGTGTAGACACGGTACTCCACTTTGGCAGCCACGTCACGGTGTGTAGTCTTTTATAACTCTACCATTTACATTTTTAATGGCCTATCTATTTACTGGTGACAGTATTTCGTGTTTGGAAATTATTTATGAGTTACTCAAAAGCTAAAAAGCTATATTAGCTAGAAAATGACGACTTGATGGCAGCTAGCGGCAGCTGCTAACTGCACGAAGGAAAATTCTAACACGCTTCAAGGTCCAAATGTATACGGCGGCTCTGAATTAAAGCTGAAATATACTAACTCGAAGACATAAAAATACAGTATCAATTGTTTGCATGCAATGTGGTTTTGGCCGGTAACTGAGAAGTTTTGAATTACTGTAAATTATATGCGTTTAAAACAGAGGTCGAATGTTCGCGTGCTTTAGGTTATATTGTGGAAACGTTCGCGTGCTGCCTAAAGGCTTATTTACGTTAATATATTCAATCGTTAGTCTTCGTCAATATATATTAAAATGGCGCATGCATCTAGAAATTACCTTTTTATCAAGTTCGCGTTGGTATTCCATCGCATTTTTCCCCGAGTCTCAGTACGACCATCCTTTAAAGTTTGGTTTCCATTTTTTAAAGAGGTAGTTCTTTAGTACATCGTAATTAGTATATCGTGACAAGGTTCTTTTTTTATTGCAATAAAAATGCAGTAGACGCGTCTGAGCAGCTACCAATGTATGGCCTCGTAATTAATATAACACGGCATGGGTGGCTGTAACGCAGCAATTCCTAATAGACATAAGAAATGGACTGACGCCTTATAAATTGATAAAAGTTGAGCTTTGTGACTGAGGAAAAAATATTTGAAATAAATCCAAAATGCTTTCGTCCACGTCTGTGGACTTGTTCACTTATTTTTTCCTGAGTCACAAACCTCAACTTTAATCAATTTATATTATTACCAGGAAAGATGAGTCTGCATCAGAGTTGACGCCTTATACTTTATCAAATTTTCCAGGCGTATTCTAAATAGTTCATGCTAGATATCAGAATACTAATTACAACGAAAGAAACGTTTTCAGTTGTACTGACGTAGAGAGTCTTGGAGTTCGAATTATTGGTGCTTCCATCTAATTATTTCCCTCAATTTATCTTTCATTTTCCAAGAGATTTCCATTTTTACCCAGAAAACCGTTATTTAGAAACATTTGTGAGTGCCCAGAAGTGAGAATATTTTCAAAATACTTCCACGAATTTCCCCTTGATTTATTTATCATTGATTACGTCAAACCGGACGGCCATGGTCACTAATATAACATACAGCTGCAGGATAATTGTAAATTATTAACTTTTAAATTTAAACGATGACAACGAACGCTTGCTGTGATAAATTCTTGTTTTATTACATTTTTACATCACACGTATATTTACATTTTGATATTTTCTTGTTCATTATGATAATCTATGCAAATGTAAGCTAGTTATTTCGGGATGATCATTCTTGTTCATTATGATAATTTATGCAACTGTAGGTAAGTTATAGTTATAATTTTCTTAAGCGTCTCAGAGACGATCTTCTTTGTTATGATAATGTATGCTAATTTATGCTAAATTATTTTGTGATGGTCCGATCTTGATCATTATGATAATTTATTCAACTGTAGGTAAGTTACTCTTGTTCTTCTTAACCGTCTCGGGGCTTATTTTGTTCGTTGTCATAAACGCATGTTTTTGTTTCCCAGTGCTCGATCGTTTTCTGCCGAGTGTGGATTTTTCGTTTGCCATTGACACGCTTCTTGAAGTCTCCCATCTGTGTCTCTTTGTTTCCAACGCAGTTCTGATTTCTTTACTTCGGACGACGTGGAATAAGAAGATGAAAAATCCCTGCAGGCAGAAAACAACACTTTAGTTCAACTACTGTTTTTTTTAATCCGAAATATTGGGCCAAATTACAGTGCAACGCATCCTACCGTTGCTACTCGACAAAGTTTTTCTCATTAATTTTTGACATCTTTTTTACAACTTTCTGATGGCTTCTATTTAAACTAGCAAATCAAATTGCAAGAATTGTGGGAGGCGGAGATGTCAATTGTCAGAACGCGAACGTGGAGCTTCACAACTTCGCCTCTCATAGTTTCTGCATTTTGATTGGCCAGTTGAAATGAAAGCCATCAGAAAGTTTCAAGAAGATGTCAAAAAGCTGTCAAAATTTAATCGAAAACTTTCTCTAGTGACACGGTAGGGTGCGTTTCACTGCGTTTTTCTATTACATTTTCAACTGTTCAATCAGCCTTGCTATTTTTTTAAAAATCCTGATTTACACCAATATCCGGCTGCAATTTGCTCCTGTTTGTCAAGTGGTTCTTACACGGTCACAGAAGACACTAGCTGTAAGCTCAGAAGCGCACTCTAAGAGGAACTAACTTCTTCCACCCTAAAGTACGTCTCCAGGAATTGCTCAATGCAATAATGAAATAAAAGACGGGTTTAGGGATTTTGTTTAACGAGGGTAACACTTAACAGTCTATAGCGACTGACAAACCTATATTTACGTACGTATTTCCATAAAGGGAGTCAGGTGTCAAGTGGAACGAAAGTTCTGTTCCTCTCTCCCGCCACTATTTTTTAAATTTTAAATTTTTGACTTTTATTTAACTGCAAGATTATTTGTAAATTATCATGACGAACTCGTTAAACTAAACTAAACTAAACTAAACTAAACTCATTAAACCTGTGGCTCTCTGGTTCCAGATCGGATTGGAATTCAAAAATGTTAGGGTGCAAATGAACCATAGAAGCATGATCTTGATTAGCATTTAATTTTTGCGATTTTATTGCTCCGTTTATTCCTTATTTTTTGTTTCGTCTGAGAAGATATATCAAACACTCGAGACAGTGTTTCATCCGATTTCCAAACCCCTCGAATATCGTCCAATATACTCCCTTACGCGTCGTATTTTCAACTCTCTTCTCAGTGTTTGGAAATCTGATGAAACACTGTCTCGATTATTTGATTTATTACGTTTCCACCTGTAGAGAATTAAGAATAGTGAATAAATATTGAAAGACCAGCCCGGCGGCCGTGACAGTTAGAACACCAAATATCCACGTCAGACCCAACAGTGGGAACAGGATTACACACGCCTTCAGACTTTGCCTTTAAAAAAATCAAAACAGGAATATCAAAAAACAACACCAACAACAATGTAATTGAAAGTACAAATAACAGTTATTAAGTCCAGTTCTGAGCTTGTCTGTCAAGCAACGATGATCTTGGGGAAAAAACTGTAGCATGGTAGAAAGAGGCCTTACATTGTCGCCTTAGTCTTCAGTCTTGATTGCGCGAAACAAATTTTAAAAAGAAATATGGTAAATAGACCGCCATTTTTGGTATGTGTTATCGCTGAATACTTTTACTTGTCCCTTATATTTTGATTCGCCCTACACCTTCTTCCAGCGATATTGTACCCAGTCCTCGATCTGACACGATGGTAGTATTCGCTGGCCATGTACCTGACACCCATAACAACAATCTGAAGTATTACCTGAATGAGCGAGTCTCCGAAATGCCAGACATATCTTTAAGCCTCATTATTTCCAGTGTGATGCGTAAAAGTATGACTAAGTTTACCTAAAAGAAAAAGTAGACCTTAATCACGATAACCGCCATGATGGTTTTCATATTATAATCGACATTAGCCATCTGGACGACTGCAAGGGGGAGCTGAATCGGCTTTTCCTAATATTCCAAGTCTTCCAAGTACGGAGTGCCAGATAATATAAAGCTATTATTAAAATTACTTTTAGTTTAGAATAGTTATTCTTGTTATAACAGTAACTAACGCCAGTCGTTTTATTTTATGTTATAATATAGACTAGATCGTCTAGTGTGATCGTCCAAGTGAGGGTATTCCTGAAAAGGACTGTGGTTGGACCTGCGCAGATGTCATCTTCAGTCGTGCACTCTGATTGAGAATCTTCACTTACCAAGCATGCAGCAAGTACAGATCCAGCAAAAACCCACACAAAACCAGACGAAAACGAGAACCAGCAACTATAAAATATTAAAAATAATAATATATAACTTATACTTATTAATTTACGTCACTAAGGTTATAAGAAAAGCCTTATAAACAAGAAGTTCAATGTGTTTCAGTATGGAAATTGTTTATTGAATATTTGACAACACCAAGGATTATGCATTTAATTTCCGAGTTACTTTTACCTTTTACCCTGTTTCAAAACGAGTCCTGGTGCACAACCTTTCATATGAAAATCACTTTTACTCGAATGTTCAAGTGTAAATCAAATACATTTGCATTTGAATGGTTTCGCATGCAACAGGACTCATTTTGAAACAGAGGCAAAAATCAACTCGTAAATGGCCTATTACCCATCTTTCGCTTGTTGTCCGCCATCTTGGATGGTCTCGTCGAATACGGTCGTGCCTTTTAAAATATTGGATGGCCCAAAATTAGATCAGACTTAACCCTAACCCACAAACGAAAGCTAACCATTCTCAGGGCTATAGTAGGCTAACCGGGCCGGGCAATGTTTTACGCCCACTTCAAGATGGCGGCAAGATGGCGGCGTTAAGACTTTTCCACAAAAAAAGGAACATAGTTAGTGAATTGAGTTGATTCTAACCCACAATAACCTTATTCACTAGCACAACACAATCGAGCCACTAGCTGCCCGAAAACACTAATTTTTAAGGCAATAACGTGCTCCCGTAACATACGTCAATATTGACCAATGGTAACCGGTTTACTACGAACGAATCATAAAATCGCTACTTAACATCAAAATTCACGGTGGGCACAGAGTGACCCTAAAACGCCGACCTTCATTCAATTTTTCACCTTTTGATGCAGGCTACCTGAAATTTTACAATAATATATAACTCGACATTCTAACAAATCGTATGTTTTTTTGTTTTTCAAATTTCGAATTTTTTGGCGGGAAAATGACGTCGCAATGTTGGCGCCAATTTTTTTTTTAAATATTATGGATCATTTGATGACAGTTTCTAAAAGAACATGCCACAAGAATGCTGAAACTGAAAAAATATCTGAAATATGTTGATCCAAACAAAAGTTATGGTGTATTGAAGTTTGCATTTTCCGCCATTTTGAGCTATTTTTAGTAACAAAATGGCGGAAAATGCAAACTTCAATACACCATAACTTTTGATTGGATCAACATATTTCAGATATTTTTTCAGTTTCAGCATTCTTGTGGCATGTTCTTTCAGAAACTGTCATCAAATGTTCCATAACATTTAAAAAAACATTTGGCACCAACTTTGCGACGTCATTTTCCCGCCAAAAATTTCGAAAATTGAAAAACAAAAAACATACGATTTGTTAGAATGTCGAGTTATATATTATTGTAAAATTTCAGGTAGCCTGCATCAAAACCTGAAGAATTGAATGAAGGTCGGCGTTTTAGGGTCACTCTGTGCCCACCGTGATTTAAACCATTTTTTAACCCCAAACAGTAAAACGTTGGCTAAATTCAAATTCTAAACTGTTGATAAATCCGAAACAATATTTAGTCGCTTAAAAAAATACAAAATGTAAATGGCCGCCATCTTGAAGTGGGCGTAAAAAACAAATTGCCCGGGCCGGCGGTGCTACATGTATAGTAGGCTGATCTGATGTTGGCATATCCAAGCCCATCGAATGCTAGTAAATACACAATCACGTGACCATTTATACTCACACGTCATCACGCATGACGTTGTTCATATTTCCATTGAGCAAAATATTTGTAGAAACAGCGCTTGTCACCACAACTGTGGGAACACCTACACAAATAATTAAAAAAACATACAGTGTCATGAACACGATCAGTATGAATAATTTTCCAGGCAAAATATTTGTACATTAAGGGCCTGTTTATATGGAGAAAAGTTGTCCCCGGAAGGAGGGTCACACTCCATACCGAGTAACCCTGGGCGAGAGAACTTTTCATACATTTCTTTATAAATAGCCGTGAACCGTTTACATGAGAAATCGAAAAGTCTGACTCGTGATTTTTTTTTCCGAGTAGCATGTATCACTGACTGATTAAGACGGATTCCGCTCAACGTTCGAGCAATAAGTGCAAAAATTAATTACTAAAAAAACTACTCATAGCACGGTAACTTTTTTGAATACTATTTGAAACATATCACTTTAATAGTGACCCCGCAATTAAATTCTCAAGCATTCTCGAGAAAATTAATGTAGAACTTCGTAAAAAATGATAAAAACGCACGCCATTTTGTTTTGAACTGACATGAAGCGTCTTTTTTAATTAAAATATGTAATGATTTCTCTCGCGGGGTCAGCTTGGGAGCTAATTCAGTATCGATAATTTCTTCTTAACTGTATTCAAAATGTTACCGTGCTATGAGTATTTTTTGGTAACTTTATTTTTTGCACTTTTTGCTCGAACGTCCAGCGGAAATCGTCTTAACATCTTTCTCATGAGAAGCTACGTTATTTATTTTTATAAAATAAATATCCTGTATTACCCCACGCGAAGCCATAGAAATACTTCGTGCTCGTGGAGACGTTGAAGACTTTAACAACCTTTAAGTACAACATGACTCCTTCCATAACCATCCAGCCGAAAGCGAACGAGGTATAAGTAGTTTATTGTTATAGCAACAACAATGCATAGAGGCTGAAAGATAGAGGAGAAACAGAAAGATTCCACTGTCACTAAATAATTTAACTCTTTAATCCCTACTTGGTTAGTTGAAACCTTGGACGCACAAGACGGATGGATGCGTTTTTTTTTCCAAAATTTGAAACGCGGATTTATTCTTGAATGCTCAAATTTTCAGTTGTCGCTGTTCATTCATCCTTCCCAGTTATTTTGATGTGACAACTGTTTCTCAACCGCAGTTTTTTACGTTGCGTAATGACATGTACGTTTACCCAAATTTTCTAATGACATTTTTCATTGCAACATTAGTACATTTTAATATCTTATTATAGTTTTGGAATAATTTTGTATCGATTTTAGCTTTTTTCTCACGTCATGAAGAAATATTGAAATCCAAGATGGCGGATCCAAGATGGCGATTTTAATGACGTCGTCTGACGCCACATTACGTCATAACCAACAAATAACCATTTTATCTTGTAGAGCAAGCACAAGGCTATCAACTCAGGGCATAATGTCTGTGATATATCTTATAATAACGAAAATCCAAGGGCGGTTCCATCAACCATAAATCATAAATTATAAAGCGCATATAAATGTTGCATAATTATGTAAACAAAAGCAGACTCAATGCAATGTAAAAATGTCTAAAACACAAACAAATATAAACATGCAATAAAATCAACAAAACATAAACACATAAACAACTAAAAAAAATCATGTTACCACTTTTTATCACACGAATAATTACCTTTACTGCAGTGGCATTGATACCAGCCATGAAGACCAGCTGGGCAATAACCAGGCAGACAACCAGATTTAATCGAATATGGGACTGCGTGGATTTCAAGTTCCTTGGAAATAAACAAACAGGACTTTAAAAATACAATGCGTCGAGCTGAGTACACGGCATTTGGCTAGGGCTCCGAGTAGGTTATACCGTAAATCAACCCCCCCCCCCCCCCCCCCTCCCCCCTTCCACAAAAGTCTTAATAAGAATGAAATAATTATTCAATATCACGTGAACAACTCAAAACCCTAAACTCTTTTGGAAACAAAACTGTATTACTCCCTAGGGCAACAACTACTTGGAATTTGGATCGACACGTGACCAGGTCGTGAGTCTTGAGACCGCAGCAAAAAAGTTTGTGCACGTTACGTACGTGTCTACCAGATGATACGTTGAATGAAACTCGACAATCAGAATCAGTCATTCAGTTACGGGCTATAAAAGACCTCCGCATTAGAGAGAATTAATTGAGGGCCCTCGGGAAAACAATACTAATTTTTTTCTTAATAAAATTAGGCTAAATTTTTCAAGACGAACAAACCGTGACATAGTTCCTTTCATAAAATTAACTGGATACTTAGACTTAGACGGGAGAAAGGAAGATAACCGAACCTTACATAAGAACCAAGTAGATTAGTATAGTAAGCATCTCTCCAACTAAAGACAACGAACATCCAATGTACGTCATCATCTCCAGCGCAAACCTGTGATCATCTGAAAGCTTAAAAAAAAGTAATATATAAAATTAATAACTATGCACAAACCAATGAAAATTATGTGGAACATAAATTGGCAGATACGTGACCTATTCAACCACTTAAAGTTAACTCAGGCTATCCCTTACCTTTGTTTCTCCTACTTCCAATAACACAGCGAAATTTGTCAGATGATTACAACTGCAAGTAGTGTGTTCTTCTGTTTCCTCGACCAATAAACAGCCTTTTTTTTGACCACGCCCCGTCAAACTTTGTTCTAGAGAGAGAGAGAAGAGGTAATACGGAAATCAAAATGGAAGCAATATCATGCAGTTCTGCCGCAAAAAAAAAAGTGGTTGTGAAAAAGTAAATATTTTAAACAATTCTTGGTTTGCATCTGACGTCATCAAAATTCTAAAATCTAAACTGTTCATTCTACAAAGCTATTCTTTTCACATATTCTACACATACAAAACATTAATCTCTATGCAAAGTGTGGTATCGATTCAGTGCTTCGTTTCGAAAATAAAGCATTTTGAATTTGCGATGTCCCGGATGAACGTGTTTTTTAACTGTCACAAAACGGGTATTTTATGTCATTTTTAAATTTTTATACGTGATAACAATTAGAAGTGATATCTAAAGAGTTTAAAGTGAAAGCTAATGATATTGATGGTAGAATCTACTCTACTTCGTGTACAGTTTTATGGCCGCCATATTGGTGTCCCAAAGAAGGGCACCAACATGGCGGCTGCCTACTAAATACTGTAATTTTCTGAAAATTATTTTCGTAATAACTCGGTTATGAAAAACGATGGTGTCTGGGGTATACGTTTTGTATTCTAAGAAATAAATGGATTCAAGTTTAAGATGATAATATTTATGATGTTTCACATTGGGCATGCCTTAGTGAAAGCTTTTATTGATGAACCGCATTTTTATAGAACCACTGTGCGATAAAGACGAACCGAGAGTATCATTTGCTAAAAGTAAACATATATTGAAAGCATAAATGTTCTACCTAAGAGAGAAATCCAAAATGAACAGCTTGACCTCACGGCTGTCGTTTCTTTCTGCAGAAAAAAAAAACACATTTACAAAAAGTTAAATCATTAATACTTATCGTTTGTACAAGTTTCTTGTTTCTTCTTTTTAAATAAAATACAAACGAAGCAAACTAAAATAAATTACACAAAGCAATAACAATATAATTTGGATAACATAGTTGCAGGCTATTGGCTAAAGCCGATTAAAGTCTGTCTACAAGCCAACTGTCTTATCAGGCCGACGCTTAACTCCCGTTTCCATAACATGAAGCGACTATAGGAATGTCGCTACTTCCCTGAATGGGATGCTATAGCCCATCGCAGGCACCCCTCAGGTACACAGATTGATTCCCTTTCCCACCCTTTACTCCAAGAGTATTAAAGCTACGACAATGAAACTCGGAGGATATATAGTACGTCCAAAATGTTTCCTTAAGGTGTGCAACATGCGGTGATGACATGCGATGCTGATGCGGTGATGATGATGTAGAAATTACGTCATGATTTCTGAACGGCCGCCATCATGGATTTCCTGATTTTGTTTTTCCAAAACGCCGAGAAACCACCAAAAAAATGACTCAAAATTAATCAAAACTAATAACAGAATGTTAAAATGACCTAAATTGGTAAAGATATTGAAATAACGTCATGTTTTCAATAAAAACAGGAAAATACCAAATTTCGAAAACATGCCTGTCAGAACATGGTTGCCATGGCAACAGTAAGTTCCGTAGACAATGATATGTCATACCAAATTGTTCCCAGATAAATGAAGTAGAAATGAAGTAGAAAAGTTTGGCGCTTTTTATAAACTAATTGCGATTTTGAGACGGCAATACCACATTATATTGGCGGCTAGTTGGGAGAAAATATATTCCGTATTGGGCGGAGTCGCGAAGCGACGGAGCCCAATACGGAATATATTTTCTCCCAACGCCGCCAATATAATGTGGTATTGCCGTCTCAAAAATCGCAATTAGTTTTGTATCGCGATTCAAACATTTTTGGACAGATTAAAAGGAAAAATTCAGATCAGTTGTTGTTGATTGAAATACAAATTCCCACTATACGCAACGTGTTGTACACGAATACTTGAACGCGAAAGCATTTTTGATCTCGAAGAAAGTCCGACTTTTTTCGCCGGTAAATTGCTTATGGAAACAAAGGCGATTCAGAATTACGTCCCTTGAAGATTTATAAAGTACCAAATGACAATGAAACGGGAAAATAATCCAATTTTGAACCGAAAAAACTTGTTCAAAAACATCTTACGTGATTGTACGACTTAGCGCGCGCACATCGCGAAAGCAGTTGAAAACGGTAAACAAACTCTTTCAAGAAAGAAATGATTTTTATTACTCACCTTACGCTATTTTTTAGATTGAGGAAGTTGTACTGGTGAATAAAGCCTTCCATAACTGAGCGAATGACCAGAGATACAAGATTGCCGACGATTCATCGAAGCGAAACTTTTGAATTTTGATGCATACGTGAGGAACCCAATTCAGTGCTGCGATGTCAATTTGAAACTTTGTAACCAATCACAGACCAGAAAAGTGAGACGGCAATACCACATTATATTGACGCCTTGCTCGCTAAGCAAACCTATAAGCGGATCGCGATACAATGTATTATTAAAAAAGTTATAAATGGTTAACGTTCGGTTGGGCCTTTTCAACTTTGCTGTTTTGGGAATTGGTTCATGGTAAAATTTACAAGTTTGCACTTCCAAAGCGAGACTTGGGGGTGAAACTAGCTAGTCCGGCTGACATAAATATACATAAGGGTTATTTCTTCCAGTACCTTTGTATTTGTAAGCTTGATGATAACGTCCTCTGTGAAGAGTCTTGAACCTCTGGCGTTATGGTGCATGATATAATCCGAGAACGAATACTTGTATCCTTTCTAAAGAAGCAAAACAAACCGGTATTTTGATAAATTCCAATTTTGTTAAATCCCAAGCACGTCTTTACCCATTTTGGAGCTGAACCTCTCTAGAGACAGAATTTGCGCGCTTTGCCTTGCTCTATAGTAGCCTGAAATGTCGGGCTACCGCACTAGATGATATTTTCTTGATGATGATAAGTTCACGCATTTTGAAAAAAATCAAAATTATTTTAAAAACTAAACCAACCTGTTGTCATTTGTATTTTCAGGCATCATCTCGGCTGCATTTTTGTACAACATACAGACGGCAAAACGTTCTAAGACAGAAAAATTAATATATGGCAAATATAGCGGATGTTTTCTAATTCTCTCACACTACACGTAGCACGTTAACATTGTCTTATGGAAAACACCTAATAATCCAATTGCACGTTACCTCGATCAGCAAAAGGCTGGCAGGAAGTCTAATGGCCCCCTTTTCTTCTTGAATGAAGCTTTGGTTAAAGGAACTTGCAGCGGATGGGAATACGACATCACTTTTACGATCAGCAGGAATTCTCATTGCTGTCATACCTTCAAAAATGATAATTATTTTAATTAATGCATCCACTGCCAGAAAATAATAATTAAAAGTTAGAGCGGTTTTCAATTCAGCGTCGAAATTAATCCAAAACTGCTTTGGCTTTGCTTTACTACGCTCTGTGATTGGTTAAAAAATAACCTCGTGCCATCTACTCAACCAATCAGATGCAAAACCAAAGCCAATCGTAGCTTGGCCACACGCGTTTTCCCGCGCTTGGCGCCGGTTACGTGTGTTTGCTTTGAGTTCTCATTGGCTCATTGCGTTGTTTAGATTTGTTGTGATTAGCCATTGTAATTGCTTTGGTTTTGGTCAGTTGCGACACTCAATTGAAAACTGCTCCATTATCCCCCGTACTGTTTATGTGAAACAAGCGCTCAGTAATGTATGAATACCGTAAGATACAGAATATGGATACTATTGTTCAGGTCCGCGAGGACCAAATAATGAGCAGGCACGATTGATACAATGCAAACAGCTTTTAGAATATCTCACCTATTTCTTCCTGCTCAATGGAAATTTCTGACTCTGAGTCGTTCTGTGACGTCAAGTGAAGTGTGACGTATTGTATAACGAACTTCTTCCAGTTTATCGCACTAACCAGAATGTTGGTATTGGAATCACCGTTCTGTATGTCACTCACATCCTTAAGTAGCTTCGAAGTTAGGTTTACAGCATTCTGTAAAAAAATAAGATTTTCTTCAACTGCATGTGTCCAAAAGCTTACGTGGACTAAAGGTTTAGTTAGGAATTGTGTCTGTCGGAGGGTGCTTAAGATACAATTATCATGGTTTTTCGAGACGTTTCGAGCGTTAGCCTTTAGTTAAAAGAAATCGACACGTGATGCATTTACGTACAACCATCCGAAGGATTGTGGAAGAGCGAAAACTGGCCTTTCTCAAGACAAGGTAATTGACTGGGTGGATTGGGGAGGAGCCTGAAAATGCTCCTTTTAAATCATTGTGCTCTACAAAATATCAACAAAAATGATAAAAAAAGATATACAATGAATTAACCATAACTTTCTCTTGAGATTATTTATCTTACCTCTAACGACGAGTGCTCACTAGCGTTAAGCTGACTAATTTTGTTGGCATGTTTCATTTATCTAAAATAAGCGAATAAATAAATAATAAATAAATAAATGTTCCAAATACTGTCTCAGTTGCAAACGTTTCAAACCCAAACTAATAGGAATACGTCAGTGATCACATATAATAATTGTAAAGTTCCAGTCAAAATACGAAATTTCGATGTAGCGATAAGTATACTTATCAAGTTGCTTACCAACTTTTCTGTGGATGGAGTATGATAAGCAGCTGTGGAGCTTTACTGTGGGCAGGATATACGATGACGAGCAAGATGATGATGATGAAGGATATAATGACGAAGCCATTGAAGAAGATCTTTGTAATAATGGTGTTGGAGAAATCGATGGCGATAATGATGGATGATGATGATGATGATGATGACGATGACGATGATGACGACGTTGCTGATGATGAATATGGCGTTGCTATTTTTGTTGTTATTTTTGTTGATGTTGTTACTGATAATGATGACGTGTGTGTTGACGAAGATGTTGCTATCAGTGGTAACGATTTTGACGAAGACTGTGGGTGTACAGATGACATCGATGACGGAAGCAACAACGACGAACCTGTAGAGTTCAAAATTCAAGGTGATAATAAACCAAACAGGAACAAGGATGGTTAAGGATGGATTGAAAATGGAAAACTTGAAATAATTGGCCAATTTTTTCAAGATGAACCATACGTGACGTAACTCCTTTAAAATGAGTAATTATTTGACAACGATGAGCAAACTTTCATGACTTGATAATATAGTGACCGGCAATCAATTATTATTTACCGAAGGCAGAGATAAATAATTGGTAAAGATTAAGGTGTTTAGGTCTGAAATGACCACCGTTGGAGTTATCCCGGTACCGTTAAGGGTATTTTAAAGCTTGAAAGCTAAATGAAAAGACTAGTTTTGTTCTAGAATTGGTACCTATTTGGGGTGGAAATGAATTCAAGCCACACTCACAAAACAAGATTCTGGTACCTTTTTTTATAGGGGTTCCTTTTTAAATTTCTGATGACCATGCGGGTTTTTAATTACCTGGCAAAATGCTATGAAAACTGCTATGAACTATCGTGTCACTCGGGGGATGGGAGAGAGAGGAGAAGGGAGGGGAGGGTTGGAGGGTTTTGGGAGCTTAACTCCGGATCTAGTGTAGCATGTCAACCGCCATGCCTTGTAATATGTTGTAGGCCATGTGAGTAGGCCATGTAAGTAGGCCATGTGAGTTGGCCACGTTGTTTTAGAGCTACAGTCTCTTACATGGTGTCAGATGTGGGATATCAACCCACGTCTCCATTCAAAAACGTTTAAAATTTACTTACTTGTCGTGGTTGCATCGTCTGTTTCTCCAATTTGACAAATGTACTTCCTATGTGCTCCGCAATCATCCGCTGCCAAGCGATTTTGATTAGTAAGATACATACAGCGCTTAGAATATCCTGGTGTTTCTTGGTCATTTCTGTTCACAATCGCGTCAAAATCTGCAGTACGAGTGACAATAGATCCGTCACCCCAATAAAGTTGTCCTTGGCCTTATCGTACTTGACACCCACCCAGAAGTCCACAGTGTGATGTTGTATGGATGCTGCAACTCTCGCTTTTTTAAGCTCGTCTAGGTTTTTAATTTTAGTCAGGAAGCCTCCCCCATGATCACTTTGTTTACATCTTGTCACGGCATCGGACCAACGGTTATAGTTGTTAAATCCTCTGTAGGTAACTCCTCCGCTCTCTGTCCGAGTCACTAAAGAATTACATTAAGACAATTGATTAAATGAATAAGTGATCATCGCAGTTATGAGTGCAATTTTTTCAATTAAAAAAAATTCAGGCTGAATACCTTTTCTTGAAAATATTCCAGTTTTTGGCATTACTGTTTGTAAAACTGATTGAATAAATCGCTGACATTTTCACTAAAAAGAGGTTCTCTCAGACTCTCTAACCTCGACTTTTGTTATTGATACGATTAATTGGTAATTGTACCGCGTGTCGTACAATTCAGGGGTAATCGTGCTCGTAATTTCGAAATTACTCGCCCGATTACACCCTGAATTGTACTCCACTCGGTCCAATTACCATTACTAGCCTGTATAATATATTATCGATTTGGGATTTCTGTTGTGAAACATTTGGAAAAAGACAACGATTTATTTACAATTCATTCAAGCCACAAAGAGTGAAGACGGTTAATGCATCCTTCATGGGTTCAAATTAGACTCTCTTGGCTTTTTCAAAGGACTGTCGACATCATTGTGAACAAATGTCTGGAATGACCTAATCTTTACTTCTCGGCTTATACCAATTTCGGCCGAATAAGTGCCTCGCAGCCAGTTTTCTGATCACATCAGGCAGGCCCATAATGCAGAACAAAATGAGTTACAGTGTCAAATTATTGCAACCATGTAAAACATTTCCTCATTTTCAGTAAAAGCTTGGAAAGAATATGTTTAGTGATATTAGTACTGGGTATGAGTATGGAAACTATGCAGCGAATTGTCATCTACCTAGTAGTCATTAACTTGCAATCAGGTCCTCCTCTATAACTCGCAGGTAAAGTAGTTATTAGCTGATTTATTATAATAATTTTATTGTAGTTCTTATCACTTTTCTTATTTTATTGTATTTGTTGTAATATTTGTCGTAATTTTATTGTAATTTTTGCTTGTAACTGACACTGAAAACCCCATCGAGGAGTGCCAATGAAAGTATTGTATCGAAGCAATTCGGAATTATAAAGTTATGTAACACATGCACTGTACTCACCAGCAAGAAATGAGATTGTCGCAACGATTAGCTGAAGGACATTAATCCTCCTCTGTGCAATAAATGCCATGTGGATCGGAGCCCTAGCAGGTTTCTGTGGTTGATGGACGTGCAGTTTTTTGCTTCAGTGCAAAGTAAGACTGTTGTCTCTTGCAGAGCACCTCATCTTGATGATGATAATGTAATGTCTGAAAGAATATCGATCAGGTTATTTATAGTTAGATGTCAATCAATAGAAAACAGGCTAATGTCATGCCACTGTCCTTGGGAACGAGATTGGTGCCATTCACCAGTTCACCGATACAAGAAGAGCTTAAAGCAGGACACGTGTTTCCCTTTTCACTCATATTCGTGTGAAAAGCAAAACAACTCATTGTAATTTTATAATTGTTTTGCACTGGCAACATTACAGAAATTCATGACACACAAAAAACATTAATTTGGATTGTCGTGAATGTGAGTTTATAACTTGATATTCTCCAAGTTTTATAGCACTTAATATTATACTTTTAAAAGACTATATCATGTCCAAGTTCACGTTAATTCCCTTTCCGTTAACATTTATAACAGTAAACCAGATTGTAAAAACACAGCTAGCCGTATTCAAATGGACATTTTCCTTTGAAGACTGGAAGCCTGAATTAGCTAACATGCGATATGGATAGAACTATCACATGCATGGGAATAACTAAATGGGTCCATATTGATCATCAAACCTGTACAAAATGTTAACTAAAAAGTTACCTTGAACTCGGTCGAAATGATTACATCTAACCGCGGTTTCCATTAACAAAGCAAATATCCCAATGCATTACAACTATATCATGTTAATTATAGGAAGGCAGATATTGACTGACCATGACATCCAAACAACACCAATACTAAAGCTATTGTTCATGCAAATGTAAAGAAGAGGTGTGGCACTGACCCGTGTTTGTTGTAGAGCTAATAAAGACGGTTCGGCTAATCCTTTTAAAGCTTCCATCAGTTAATGAAAACTGATTAGTTCTAAATTTATTTCGCCAGAATGGAAGATCCATCTTAAGCCGGATTAAGCAAACGTTTTAACATTGTTGTATGACATTTGTTGATTCAACAATGTTAAAGTGCTTAGCCGGCTTTTAAACTTTAACATTGTTAATTGGTGGAAAAAATTTCTCATCGAAATCAAAACATTCATTTAACAAAAAAATGTTGAACAAACGCCATCTAACATGGGTGCTAAACGTTCTAACATTGTTGAATCAACAAATGTTGCGCAACAATGTTAAGAGTGAATGTCCCTTATAATCGAAGAAAATTGAAAAATTCGCGGACACGGTCAAAAATCGATTTGGCTCATATTTTGTCTGTGGGAAGCTTTACATACTAGACAAAACGAAATGAGGTTAGATTTTTGAAATATCCATTTTTAACGGGAATAAACCGTTGAAAACCGACTGAGTGTGAAAAGCTCAAGTTTCACCTTCTGCGAACTCGAAATTATGCAGTTTTCAGGCAGTTCTCATACGAACTAAAACGTAACAGCAGAACTTATCCAGCTATATATACATAGTGTGGGACTTCCTTTATCGAGATATAGTGGTATTTTTTGTCTCGTGTTATTTCTGAAGGAACCACATCCCGATTATGAGACGACATCTTTGGCCTTTCGTAAACAAGCCAAAGGCGGCTCAAATTAGCTTGGCAAAAAAGCATGTGGTAGTGTCTCAAAATTTCTAAAAATATTTCCAGCGACTCTAGAAGAATAGTTCTATACGATTCTGGTCTTATTTGTTTGGGATCTTCTGCTATTTTAATATAAAAACTGACCAAACTCGACCTAAATTACAAATGACGCCATGTTGAAACGATTGACATCAGAATTTATCGCTTTGTAATCAAGTAATTGTTTCGGCCAAATATATCCCCATTGATGCTTAGAATCAATAGAAACGTATAGATGATGTTTATAATTAGACTGACTCTAGATATACCGAGATATATAAAATAAATTTCGACTATACATACCTTGCAAATCGCGCCATAATTACGGTGAATTACTCTAGCTCGTAAATTCCCGATTGGTCTTTTGCCATACTACAGTCCGCTTGACATTCACTCGGCATAAATTATATTATTTGCATCCATATATAAGAAAAACTCTATGTTGCCTTCATAATCAGTTTCGAATATACTGAGAAACAAACTGAGTGGAGGGCTCGATCGAGTCGAGTGACTGAAATTCGATCGAGTGACTGAAATCCGATATGCGTGATCTCAACGGCAGTAACAAACTTACTGTCACGCAACCCTTCAGTTCGGCTTTATCTCAGTTACAGTTCTTTTTCATAACGCTTGATCAACTGATAATTGCTTGCTGACTGGCAGTTAACGGGAAGAGCAGGCGCACTCTTGGACAAATTCTGTCAGTCGTACAATAAATTCCTTTTTCCATTTTTGAGCTGAAATGTCCGTAATATCCACCCCGAGGTTGATGCAAATTCTTCTTAGCATAGCAACACTTAAAGATTTTAGTTTCTTTCTTTTTACAATTTCACAGATATTACGATCGGACGATACAATAGGACGCTCATGGAGAGCCACATCCCTCATCACATTTGCTTACAGAGCAGAGAGGCGAGTCTCGGATTCAGCTGAAGTTTCGTTCTCGTCCGCGCTAACTTCATGGGAGTCTGTGCCTACTAATCGTTTCTTTGCTGAAAGACGGCAAAAGAAACCAGCTATCTGCTGTGATGTTAGTACTGTACAGCTCCGCAAATGATCCCGGGACCGCAAATGATCCCCAAATTGGACCGCAAATGATCCCCAAATTGGACCGCAAATGATCCCAGGACCGCAAATGATCCCCAGAGTGGACCGCAAATGATCCCGCTAAAAATCAAGGAATGGCGTGGACGGTGGACCAGATTTTTTTTTCCCTTTTGAATATTTTCCCCAAGAACTCGTGCACGTTAGACATTTTTATCTAGTTACCTGGTTACTGATGACGGAAGTGATCAATTTTTTTTCATGCATGTATGCATATTTAAGTAAAAAATAAATTCAAAATCATTGAACTAACGGGAGATATCAGTAAAAAATAGTTGTAATTCAATAAGGTCTTTTTTTCGCCATGTTGGTTTTCGTGGTAAATTCATTTGCGTCTAGAATTATTGCAGGCTACACCTCATGTTATATTGTTTTTCAGGTCACCAAGATTCATTTATCTATAAATTTCGAGATTAAAGACGGAATTCTGCGCCATGAAACAAGCTAGACATGGAAATTGACACCCGTTACAGCAGACTACTTCACGAAATCGGCAAATAACATTTCTGGTGAATTCTATTTCATGCTGTTTTGGTGGCATGACTGCATGATGAAGTGTGAAAACTGTGAATTTTTTTTTCAGGTTCCTAAAAAAAAACTAACATCACAGCAGATAGCTGGTTTCTTTTGCCGTCTTTCAGCAAAGAAACGATTAGTAGGCACAGACTCACGTGAAGTTAGCGCGGACGAGAACGAAACTTCAGCTGAATCCGAGACTCGCCTCTATGCTCTGTATGCAAATGTGATGAGGGATGTGGCTCTCCATGAGCATCCTATTGTATCGTCCGATCGTAATATCTGTGAGATTGTAAAAAGAAAGAAACTAAAAACTTTAAAGGTCAAATGCAATGAAATTTTAATAAGATTAGTTTCAAGTCGAAATCTTAGGGAATATTATGAACAATCATATTCTGAAGTTTGAAACGATTTAGACAAAACGTCGCTGAGATATTCGACTTTGAAAACCGCCTTTTTTTTCGCTTCCACAAACGGAAGCGTTCGGGAAAACGTCGGAAAATTGTCGGAAATGGGAAGCTCACCACATATGACGTCACATACACGCGCGAGTCCGCAAGAAGAGCGGAATTGAAATTCTGCAGTTTCAAAACATCAACAAGTGTGGTGTTTTGTGTTGCTTTTAACTGTAGCAACTGTTCAAAAACGTCACTTAAAAAGTGAATTCACATTCCTATAAACTATTTAACGATTATTCCAACACATCCAGGAGCTGAATTCGCAGGGACAGAGTTCAAGTGCAGATAGAGAAAGGAAAATTCACCGTCGTGTGTTCACGTTCTCCATAATACCGTGAATTTGCAATTGGTCATTTGGCGTTGTTGTTTTGCAGAGGACGGCCAAAGAAATGTACTAAAATGCAAAACGCACGTGCGGAGCAACTGGCTACTAATTAAATCTATTGTTTTGTGAAGTTCTCGTTTCCGTCGCCGTCGTGGTTGCTTAAGGTCCCTAATCAGGCGTAAGCTTTTTTACATTCCCTAACGACGAGAAGAGATGCAAGGAATGGATGAGATTAATTAATTTGTTGTATTTGAGCATTTTCAAAGGAGATGTCAAGGTCTTCATCCATTTTCGTCAATACCGGCTATGGAATAATCTCCGATCAAACCCAGAACACTTGACCCAAGCAAATTGCAAGCTTCAAACACGCGCGAAAACACGAGCGAAAACACGCGTGAAAATAAGGTCACCACATATGATGTCACAAAAAAACATACATTCGTTTCCATTCCAAGCGCGGTCATTTCTGGTTCGTTTTCGTTCAGCCGTCGGAAATTCTCGGAAATTGTCCAATTTTGTGCCATTTGACCTTTAAGTGTTGCTATGCTAAGAAGAATTTGCATCTACCTCGGGGTGGAGATTACTGAGGTCCCATTAGGGGGGGGGGGGGGGGGGGGGTCTGGGTATCCCGTATCCCTTTAATTTTTTCTTTAAATATCCCATATCCCCTTAATTATGTGTTCTCTATCCCTATATAATGATGATACTGGTGACATATTTCCCGGTAACAAAAAAGTTTGCAAAAAGTTTTCAATCTGCTAAGTAACCACCCAGTTCGACAACAGGTGTCACAGGTCACCACAACAGGACCCGGAAATTGACGAAACTGACGAAAATGTACAAACCAGCAGTATATCGGTCCATTTGATCAGTATTAATTATTGTTAATTTGTTTTATTTTAATTTGTTTGAAAATAATATTGATTAATTGAAATGTTAAGAAATCTTGCAAAGAAAGTTCCAGTTGATATCCCAATATATCTTTTTCCAATATCCCTCTAATTTTTTCCTTTAGTATCCCGTATCCCCTATACATACATACATACATACTTTATTGACTTTCCCCAAGGGGGCATTTCAAAGATAATTTTTTCTCAAATATCCCGTATCCCTATAACCCCTAATGGGGCCTCATTAGGGACTGTGCAATAATTACCAGGAGGGGAGATTGGAAAACCAGAGGGGGGGGGGGGGGGGGCATAGAGTAAATTCAAGCAAGGAGAGGGGGGGGGGGACTCAAGGTAAAATAAGTCACTCAAGAGCGGGGGGGGGGGGGGTGAATTGTACTCCACTCGGTCCAATTACCATTACTAACCTGTATAATATATTATCGATTGGCGATTTCTTGTTGTGAAACATTTGGAAAAAGGACAACGATTTATTTACAATTCATTCAAGCCACAAAGAGTGGAGACGGTTAGTGCATCCTTCATGGGTGCAAATTGGACTTTCTTGGCTTTTTCAAAGCACTGTCGACATCATTGTGAACAAATGTCTGGAATGGCCTATCTTTACTTCTCGGCTTATACCAATTTCGGCCGAATAAGTGCCTCGCAGCCAGTTTCCCTGATCACATCAGGCAGGTCCATAATGCAGAACAAAATGAGTTGCAGTGTCAAAGCACCAGTTTACTTGCGAATTATTGCAACCATGTAAAACCTTTCCTCGTGTTCAGTAAAAGCTTGGAAATAATATGTTTAGTGATATTAGTACTGGGTATGAGTATGGAAACTATGCAGCGAATTGTCATCTACCTAGTAGTTATTAACTTGACAATCAGGTCCTCCTCTATAACTCGCAGGTAAAGCAGTTATTCAGTGATTTATTGTAATTTATTGTAGTTCTTATCACATTTCTTATTTTATTGTTTTTGATGTAATATTTGTCGTAATTTTATTGTAAGTTTTTGCTTGTAACTGACACTGAAAAACCCCATCGAGGAGTGCCAATGAAAGTTATTGTATCGAAGCAATTCGGAATTATAAAGTTTATGTAACACATGCACTGTTACTCACCAGCAAGAAATGAGATTGTCGCAACGATTAGCTGAAGGACATTAATCCTCCTCTGTGCAATAAATGCCATGTGGATCGGAGCCCTAGCAGGTTTCTGTGGTTGATGGACGTGCAGTTTTTGCTTCATGTGCAAAGTAAGACTGTTGTCTCTTGCAGAGCACCTCATCTTGATGATGATAATGTAATGTCTGAAAGAATATCGATCAGGTTATTTATAGTTAGATGTCAATCAATAGAAAACAGGCTAATGTCATGCCACTGTCCTTGGGAACGAGATTGGTGTCATTCACCAGTTCACCGATACAAGAAGAGCTTAAAGCAGGACACGTGTTTCCCTTTTCACTCATATTCGTGTGAAAAGCAAAACAACTCATCTAATTTTATGATTGTTTTGCACTGACAACTGATTACAGAAATTCATGACACACAAAAAAACATTAATTTGGATTGTCGTGAATGTGAGTTTATACTTGATATTCTCCAAGTTTTATAGCACTTAATATTATACTTTTAAAAGGCTATATCATGTCCAAGTTCACGTTAATTCCCTTTTCCGTTAACACTTACAACAGTAACCAGATTGTAAAAACACAGCTAGCCGTATTCAAATGGACATTTTCCTTTGAAGACTGGAAGCCTGAATTAGCTAACATGCGATATCGATAGAACTATCACATGCATGGGAATAACTAATGATCGTCAAACCTGTACAAAACATTAACTAAAAAGTTACCTTGAACTCGGTCGAAATGATTACATCTAACCGCGGTTTCCATTAACAAAGCAAATATCCCAATGCATTACAACTATATCATGTTAATTATAGGAGGCAGATATTGACTGACCATGACATCCAAACAACACCAATACTAAAGCTATTGTTCAAATGTAAAGAAGAGGTGTGGCACTGACTCGTGTTTGTTGTAGAGCTAATAAAGACGGTTCGGCTAATCCTTTTAAAGCTTTTCATCAGTTAATGAAAACTGATTAGTTCTAAATTTATTTCGCCAGAATAGAAGATCCATCTTAAGCCGGATTAAGCAAACGTTTTAACATTGTTGTATGACATTTGTTGATTCAAATGTTAAAGTGCTTAGCCGGCTTTTAAACTTTAACATTGTTAATTGGTGGAAAAAATTTCTCATCGAAATCAAAACATTCATTTAACAAAAAAATGTTGAACAAACGCCATCTAACATGAGTGCTAAACGTTCTAACATTGTTGAATCAACAAATGTTGTGCAACAATGTTAAAACGTTTAGCCTTGGCTTTACAGTGAAGAGCGCCCTGCCGCTTTTGTTTTTGATTAATTTTTGACAACTTTTTTGACGTCGTTTTGAAGTGATGGCTTCCATTTAAACTAGCAAATCAAATTGCAAGAACTGTGGAAGGCGAAGATGCCAACTGTCACAACGCGAACGCGGAGCTTGACATCTCCGCCTCTCATAGTTCTTGCATTTTGATTGGCCAGTTGATACGAAAGCATTCAGAAAGTTTGTTGAGTGGCAACGCAAGAGCTCTCTTCGCTGCAAACTTTGCTTCCATTTGTTTATTTACAATTTACATTTCTAACACTTCGTGATCAGCTACTGAGTAAACAAGAAACCCAGCCCAGTCCCCCACCTCATCCTGCTCGTTCTCGTCCTATGATATCTAAGGTGGTCTTCTGAGCTTTCAGCCCGATCCACTATCTATGCAAAATAGCGGGGTGAATATTTATAGTTTCGATATATATTTTTTTAAACCATCATCATGTCAGATCTTTGTTTACAAAATTTTCAAATAAATTCATGAACTTAGCATAAATGTGATTGCTAGCATAATAATGATTGCTAACCTGTGCGCAAATGGCAGCAATATTTATAAAACCTAAAAACCAAAGAAGGAAAAAAGCTTGAAACCGTGCATATACTAATACAAAATGACAAACCTCTCTTCGATCTAGATCTTGTTACAGCGAAGTCGCCTTACTGTCAGTTCCACTCGACAACACTTCTGATTAATTTTTGATAACTTTTTGATGGCTTTCATTTAAACTAGCCAATCAAATTGCAAGAATTGTTGGAGGCGGAGATGTCAATTGTCAGAACGCGAACGTGGAGCTTGACAACTCCACCTCTCATAGTTCTTGCATTTCGATTGGTCAGCTGAAAAGAAAGCCATCAGAAAGTTGTCAAAAGATGAAAATTAATCAAAAAACTGTCCGAGTGGCAACGGTATGGGCGCTCTTTGCTGTAATATATGAGGTTGTTACGACACACGAACCATGATTTTGGGTTTGAGTTCTTCCCGAGTTACTAACCAATAGAAACGCGTTGTTTACGCCAATTCAACCATGCACGTGTATGAGACCTTCCAACATAAATCTTGGCATCTTTGTTTGCTCCTTTGAAGTTTGTCGGCCGTCATAACCATTTCCCTCTATTAACTAAGTGTATACATGTAGTCATGAAATATTTAATGCACTCTACCGATTAGCATTTTGTCCCGCTAAAGAAATAATGGGTAAGATTTGTATAATTGTTGTCTCGGAAATAATGAGAGTGATAATTTAAAATGTAACTTTAAATTTCTAAGCGGCACCTTGACGGCACACAACTGTGCTTAGTTAATACAAATTGACAAACCTGGACTCCTCTTCGCGATCGTCTTCAATTATACAGTATATCAAGCATGGAAGAACTTTTAAATACTTAAACTAAACTGATCTGTGTTAATGTTTACGGTGCCACTTTTTCATCGAAAATGTCTGTTAGTCAGTTATATGTCATATTTTTAAAACTTGGGTGACATCTGTTTATCAGTGTTGGCAGTGTTGCCTATGTGGTATTTATACAGTGTATTCACTGACTCAGCATGTGACATCTTCTTAATGACACCGCTTGGCGCCTTGTCGCAGCATGCTGACAGACAAATTAAAAACGGTCGTGATATTTGAGAAGATTATTATTATTATTTTTTTAGTTTGAGAAGTGAGTTCTTATCATTTGAACTGAAAATTGAGTGTATTCAAAATAAATAAAAAAATGTCCTAAGCTGATTTGACATGTATTTCCCTAAACTGTTGATGCCGTGTAGAAATGTTAATTATACCGAAGGTCGATGAATCAATCTATAAACCGTTGTTGTGTTTTCTATACAAGATAATAAAGAAATTCATATGTGGACGTTTATTGCAAGTTCTTTACAAAGATTAGAACGATTTCGCATAAGCCGATTTTTCTATGCTAATGAGTACCATTACATGCTAATGTAGAGGAACAATAGAGAATTCCGTGCACCAAACGCACCAAACGTGTATTACACGCTGGTATCTACACAAATTCGAATTTTACACAATAGTTTATTTCAGCGCACGGAATTCTCTATTGTTCCTCTACATTAGCATGTAATGGTACTCTTAGCATAGAACAATCGGCTTATGCGAAATCGTTCTATGTGGCATTGTATATTTGTAAATCGTTTTGAATCCAGTGTTCAGTTAAGTGAAAATAGACCAAGTTTACTATGTACAAAGTGCAAAATCATATTGGAGATATTTTTTTATTTGAACGACGAATAATTTGATTCATCTTCGGCCAAATGCGACAAGATAAATGCGACGACACAAAAAAGATTACACAACAACTGATACAGCTCGCAAAAGGAAACAAAAATGGCGGGACATTTTTGACACATAGATTCGTTTATAAAATGGCAAGCGTTATCCCCTTGTGGAGAAATTATCTTCCAAACAGAGAAATGTGTCAAAACAATAGCCAGAAAAGAAAGGGGAGGTACTTCAACAAAACCTTTCTTAATTTCCTCCGAATATTTTCTGAATGAAAAGATCGAAAGCAATCGTCCTCGCATGTGAGAACTAAATCCCATATTGGACCACTTACTGGGCTCACTTTTAATGATTTTTTTTCCCTGGTGATTTTCTGCCACCTGCAATGACTAAAAAAAAAACGAAAACAAAGGCAACGAAAGGTTTCACAGTAATTTGGTTGAGAGCTTGCATAATAATGAATAATTTTGTCTGTTTTTGCCTTCCCACATTTATTTACCTTTTTATTCTGACTAATTTTGGCTGGTAGTCAATTTCGTGAAAATGATATCTCGCGAGGTTTGATTTTCGCGCTCAAATTTCATGTTTTTTGTAAAATTAAATTGCTACGGAAGATGTTTGCGAAACAACAAATCTTAGTAGACTATTTACATTTTTGTTTCTTATAATTTTTTTCGATTATATGAATTAAGCTATATATATCAAGCACTCCAGACAGCGTTTCATCATAGACCTTTCTCCAAAATGGCCGTCGCAAATTCAAAATGATTAAATTAAACTGAGCAGAAACTCAATACCAGCACCTGAAAGACCACTTCTGGTTTGGTAATCGTACGAAGTTTCGTTAGGTTAGGTCTACCTGAGTCGAGAAAACGGAAGTTGAAAACTGGCAACAAACAGCAGTACATATACCTGTTAAAAAACGATTAATAGTTTTTTACTTTCATATAACTGAATGCTCGTGTGTAAAAACTGTCCCCAAAACTAAATGTAGACATTCAAATAGATGGTTAATCGTGGAGATAAATGTGACTATTTTTTTAAATATTCTATACAAACTTACCATTCATGGCTATACGAGACAGAGTAACTCCTCGCAGTTATCAAAATTATGTGAATTTTGTTTGTAAAATTGAGGCGATATATATATATTAAGGCGATATTTTTGGGCGAGTATTAGTAGGCCATGGCGAATCCCTTTTACCCTGTTTCTTGGTGCCCATCCGCTTTCATATGAAACTGAATAATTGATTCACAAGTTCTTGAAAGTTCATTCAGCTCATGCAAATCAAACACATTTTCATTAACATGGTTTCGCACCTTAATGTTTTTCATTTTAAACAGAGGCAAAAAGCAATAGCCCTTTTCACGGTTAATTTGCGATATCTGCATGACAATACAGTTGAACATAGAAGCGAGGCAATTTCGGGCACAAGCTGCAAAACATCGTGTTTTTCTTGAACTCCTTGAACTCTTTTAGTACAAAAATCGTTTTAAAATGTAGAAGAACTACAATTATTTTAGTTTACGTTGTTTTTTGAAAACAATTGTAAAACGACTTTTCTCTATTAATAGAGTAGACTCGCATAAGCAACAGGGAGATCGGATTACGATCTTTACAGAAAACTTTAACAAAAATAGTTGCATATTTAGTTCTTCTCCATTTTAAAACTATTTTTATGCTAACATAGTTTAAGGAGCTCAAGAAATCACGATGTTTTACAGCTTGTGCCCGAAATTGCCTCGCTTCTATGTTTAGCTGTATTGTTATGCAGATATTTCAGGTTAACCGTGAAAAGGGCTATTCGAAAATGGCCTACTTTATTTTTCAATCGCGATTATTGCAAAACATTAACACTCAGTTGTAAACATCTGAATGACAATAAAGTTATAAAGACACAATTTTCTGTCTACGACGAATAAGACGTCTTTCCATGAAGCACAATAAAAATAACTAAAATTCGTCTTATGATAAGGCTAACTCCGCTCGCGAGCAATTTTTTTATGAAGTAAATCCTGCATTGTCATTGTCATTGTCATTGGCCTTAATCTTACCCGAACGGGAAACAAAACAAAGAAAGAAAGAAAGAAAGAAAAGAACTTGGTCAATATCCCTCCATTGTGACCTTACGTTTGGTCAATGACTCATATTTATTTTTCCGTATTAATCTTGGCAGACAATTTGTCTCAGACGAGTTATTTCTCTTCGGTGATAAATACGACCATTTACAGATTATATAATAGGGCATAACTTTTTCCATATTTGACTCCCAAGGGATCCGGGAAGTCATCTTCGCATATTCATTTTTTTTTATTAAAAGAAAAGAAAAAAATATCTCTGATACAAAATATATTCTCGAATGATATATTGAAAATTATATTGAAAACCACCGCGACATGAAATTAAAGTATTCTTCGATAGCTTTCATTTGAATGGTCGCACACCAAGATTTCATCCACAGACTTGAAAGTTAGATCCACGTTGTACAGCATAATAAACAGTGCCACATGAAAGTACTGCTCAGCAGCTTTCATTTGAATGGTCGCACACCAAGGTTTCATCCTCAGACTTTTAGACATGTTAAAATCGTATTAATAGATAGGCGCAATATTTGATACCGAGAATGAATGAGTTGTTTTTCAAGTTGAAATAGTGTGGTTCGGTCCAAATTTATTTCCGCTAGTCCATTAAATTAATCATGATAAATATACCAACTGTCCCGATAGCATGCTGTATTCGAGGCAGGGGAAGCATATCTAAAAACAAATACCACCTGCGCGCTCTACAAGGATTTTAAGTATTATGCACTCGACTAAAACATTGGACTAAATTCCCTATCGTAAAAAGTGTACACGGCTGCTAATAAGTGTAAATACATAGTATAAACTTTGGACTGGAATATTCATTCACTTAAAAATGACATATTACTTAAAATAGAACCGATATAAGTGATCAAGGCGATTAGACTTTAAGAATATATATTATCAAAAACTGCAGTTTCAAATCCAATTTGGTGGATTATAAAATATAAACTTTATCAATACTATATTTAAAAAGTCTGTTATATGTGTTTTTAGGTTCATCTTACCTAGGATGCCAAAGAAGTCGCCGTTCTTGATGAAACAAGTTTCTTCGGCTTGAGGTTACTCCTAAAGTGGCGGTTATGCAATGGTGCAGAAAGCCGATATTTGTCTGAGTAAAAAAGCATGTATAATTTATTAAGGCAGATACCGGTGTCAATCATTGACTATAGGCTGTGAGGGGGGAGGGGGGTATTGAATAGAGGTGTTGGTAGTGGAGTGGGAGAGTTGGCTAATTTGGATTTGACTTCATCGAGTACAATATTCGCCAATTGTTCCAAAATTGACTGCCCAACTGTAAGATTTTGGAAGACACTTTTGATAACTTTATGATGCCTTTCAACTGGCCAATCAAAATGCAAGAACTATAAGAGGCGAAGATGCCACGCTCCACGTTCGCGTTCTGACAATTGACATCTATCCGCCTCCCACAGTTCTTGCACTTTGATTTGCTAGTTTAAATGGAAGTAAAAAAACAATTAAAACGTGGTTGAGTGGCAACGGTCGGGCACTCTTCACTGTAAAACGAGAAACTAAATTGAAATTATCCAAACTTGGTTACCATGGAAACGTCATACACACATCTAAATTTTATCCGATAAATTTTATGAAAACTCACAAAATGTGTTCGTCATTGCTTAATTGGAAGCTTTTTTAGTTACATAAGTTTGATAATTTTTAAAAAGCGGGTTAATTTCCCCCTTCGACCTCTTGGGTATAGTGTATTATCAAAGAATTACATTTCCTTCCTACACCCGAGGCAGGATAAGTTAAATTACAGACTGAATAAGTTAATTCCCCCGATCTTTAGTAATATTATTACGAACCTTACTACGATTTGAACGTTGTAATGCGGTGAACAGTAAAATCAATGATGTCTTTAAATATGATCTCAGACAGAAGATGTGTGTTGCCTTTCCTCGCCAAGAACTGATTTCTTGAAGAAATCACTTCCTATCGCGGCGCTGTTTTATGGAACTTTTAAGTAATGACAATAGGGCGGAACAAAATGTAAATAGTTTTAAACGCAACATAATTAATTCTAATATATTAGACGATTTTACCCTTTTCGATTGATCTAGACTGTAATTTAATTTTAGTTGTAATTTTTTAACTTTAGTATGACACGTCCACATCAGCTATGCTGCTTTAATCATATCGTGTATAAATAAATGCTTTTATTATTATTATTATTTATATATTGTGATACATCATATAGTGGTACATCGCTTTGAAAGGCAGTTGTATGCCGTATCACCAAGAAAAATCGTGAGCATTATTTTTGTGTTCAAATCTTTCAATAACTGAGAATCACAGTGATACATATTATTACAAAATACACAAAGTTTAATTAGACAAGCGCCCCCTAGCGTACGAATAATATATGCGAGTTGGTAAGTAAGTTTACTAGGTTATTTGTGGTTTCAGGGTCAAAACAACATTGGAATATTCGAAATGATTAATAAACAAACTACTATTGAAATTACAACATGTTCATAAACGACGCCCGTACGAAATGATTCCTGAGATTCTCGGAAATCATAGGGAAAAACTCTTGGTTATTTTTGCGACCATTCTCGAGAATTCCCGGGATCTTTTTTAACTGAAAACAGCAAATGTCAGAAATTCCAGAGATTTCTATGGCATCCACTGGACCTATTCAGAGTCCACAAGTTTCCCTGGGTGGCGTACTGTGTCAAGTACACAGATAAAATGGTGGCTCCACAAAACACTTTTCCATGTGGGAGAAATTACTTGAACCTTAAATTAAAAACCGTCAAGTTTATTAGAACCAAGACTTACTTGACCTGCTTTATAATATTGTAGAATCGGTTCCGACATAAACTAACTACTACCAAGCTTAAAATATACCATCATTTCTTTCCACAAATTCTCATTCATCGACAAATCTAGTCCTAGCAGTATGCGGGATGTTTGTCACACTTGATCATGAACCTAGTTATATGGCGTTAGCTCCCACGAGTCTCCTGTAGCTCAATGGTAGAGCGTCCGACCGGTGTGCGGAAGGTCATCGGTTCGACTCCTGTTGGGGGAACTCGGAATTTTTTTTTTCCGAGTAGCTTGTGTCACTGACAGAATAATATCTCTCTCAACTAACTTGTAGGTTTTGCAAAATATTATTAATTATCAAAACGGTATGTTTTAAACAGTTATTCTCAAAGTTCCACCGAATCAATTCAACTCAATAAAAATACGTAACACATTTTAAAACTGAAATGACTTGCATGAGGCAATAATGGCTTCCAGAGATCGAAAGAAATGTTTCTAAGAAAAAAATAAATATCAATCAGTTTTTGTGTTTACTTTTTCTCTGATATATTTTTGCTACATGTAGTTGTGGTCTACTGGATGAGCTACTTTGAACGTTTCGGTTAGAGTATTACTGGAATAACTTAAAAGCGTAGCTGAACGTATGCGTATTCAAAAAGGTTAGGCTACCTTCGCTGTTTAGACAATGAGAGTAGATAATTGCAGCATTTTTTACCTACCTCTAGATCTCTTTTAAGCTATGAAAAAAAAATCCGGCGAGCTTTAAGAGGCGATTTTTTACCTCCAAACCAATGTTTGCACGACGCTTTAGGTCAGAGTTTCCTAAGTATCTGGCATTCATTTAAAAAATAAAAGGTCAAAATCAATTTTATAATATAAACCTGGCACATTACTTACAAAACTGTTGATGTTGAGTTCATTTAAAATAATTATTCATATTCCCCAATCAATTTGAGCGTTTACTCAGCCTTAGATGTTTAATTGTATATCATATACGTAACCCATCTCAGACAAATTATGTTTACCCAGCATATCTGTATATTATGAATGTTGTTGATAACACTGAAGAGCGATTTGCTTCATAATTAACCCTTTGTTCAATCCAGTGTGTGACCATTCAAATGAAAGCTATTGAGTAGTACTTTCAAGTGGTGCTGTTTGTTTTTGACATTGTTGTAAAATGGAATTCAAGAATTTTTCCTCCGTTTTTACTTAGCACTCTTGGGAGTGAAAGAGTTAACTGTTGGCGTTTGAGACGCGTTCGTAAGATAATCCGTACCAATAATAACCAATACATAATCAGTGAGTGTTGATGATTGCTGCTAATGATTGTTACTAATAAAAAGTGCTATCTACTTATATCCTTAATTGCAACTTAAAAATCAGTAAAACACTTCGATTCGTCAAAAAAAAAATGTTTTCAATTCTTCAGGAGTCAAGAAGGCCTCAGTATATCTTCTGTAGTTGTTTTATCTTTCACAATTATACCAATAAGACACTGTGGTTCATATTTCCATATTCAAAAGTAAATACAGATGCCACGCAATCAAGGATTTTATAATTGCTTCCTTGCACAGATTGCGAAGTCGGCTAAATTAAATGTGCGAAAATAGCTCAATTAAAGCAAAATATAGGCATTATATTTCGAATCAAAACAACCTAAAGTATAATATACAAAACTCGTTTGAATAAAAACAGGCTGTTTGCTAGTATTTCGAATTGAGCTTTCGTAAATTAAACCTTAAGTTTAAATAGCTAAAATGCATGAACGAAATCAAGGTCGTGTAATCCATTTAACCCTACATATTTTGCAGGACAGATCTCAGTAGACTGAGTTCGTTTGCCAAGGGCACTGCATGAATAAACTTAGTTTTAATTTCTCAAAATTCGTTTCAATCTATTGCGGAGATCCTTTGTCACATTTAGTCAGTTACGTTTATGCCATTTTCTTGTAATGATTACCGAATACCATGCTCTAAGATTGACTACAAGGGAATTTAAAAACCACGTAAATAACTAAGTGAACTGAAATATTTATAAAAAATAAAAATAAAGCCCAAAATCGATATCATAACCAAAATGGAGTATGCTTACCTGTTGTAAACGGGACGATTAACTTGTTTTCTTTCTTCTTTCTTTCTCTAGCGTTATGTCATATCACAAAGGTTCTGCGATTTTGTTGTATGGAGACTGAGAGGGTTCTGGCGCCACACTATCCGCTTATACTAAATTCCTGTTTAAAAGATCTGACTGACAATAATGAATAAAGCAGTCCACAAACAAACCAAACCTAATTTGTAATTTGTAATTTGTTTGGCTTCTTATCTGTTCCTGTTAATTTACTGTTAAAGCCGGTCATGTCATTGGCTCACGTTAAATCCATGCCAATTGAAAAAGGTGTTTTCTAAATACCCAAATTGCAACTGTTTTTTGCAATCATTTGCATTCTTAGCGTGTTTTATTACACAATATACGGTTATTTTTTCTCTCTGAAACGTTTAAGACTATATGTGCAAGATAGTGTCGTATGTATTTGTCCTCAAACAGTTTGCACTGATAAACTCGCCAAGGACGAAAATACAAAAATTGATAGTTCTGATAATGAGTCTAGAAAACCATAACTAATCTAGTCGGTTTAGGCCCTGGAAATTTGTGGTTTACCATTAACGTCTGCGGCTGAAACCAACGTGACAATTATGTTGAAGGTTTTTCCAATCCAACGAGATAGGAAGAGCCAGGTAGCTAATCAATCCCTTTCAATAGTGTGAAACAACTAGGAGATAGAGCTGCTACTCAGAAATTAAAATTATCTCTGTTTCAATTAAAACAGATTTGGGATTATCACTTTCATTTCATGCCATTTAATTAGTTTCCTTTCATAAAAACGATTTTCGGTGATAATAATTATGGTTTCAGGATATAGCAACGCTGTGAAGGTGTAATATTTAATAAGTAAGATTATAATCTGCATTATTTCCTCCTTTGCTGAATTATTGCTCAGTGGTCAACGTCTATGATTAAAATAATCGCTTGGGTATTGGTAAACTGTTAGATGAAGAAATAACTGCAATATAAATTTAGTTCGTCTAGTATGATCGTCCGGGCGAGTGTAGTCCTGAAAAGTACTGTTGTTGGAGACTGACGTTTCGACAACGTGTGCGGAAGTCATCTTCAGAGTCAAGTGCAATAAAATGTGTTAGTCAGTCGATGGTGTTAAGTCTCTGGTGCTGGAAACTGATTGGTCAGTTTAGCGGCGATGTTATTGGCTGTTATATTAAATTTAGCCACCATCGTTTTTAAAATTACTCAAGGCAAAGTTAAATGTCTGTATTGATGTAAACTTTCAATATTTTATTATTTGAGTTAAGTTGAAGACTGGGAACGACAACGTAACATGAAATTAAAAAAATAAAATTGACACTGTACGGATTTCCCGCATTTTATTTATTATTTTTAGTTGTCATTGTGAGATAAACTGGTGTAACATCACTTTCAAATTGAAGAAAGCCTCAAAATAATAGTTTACTGAGGTAAAAAAAAAACACCAAGAGGTAATAAGAAACGAAACAGGAACAAGGATAGTTGAGGATTGAGAAGATTAAGATTGATTATGAACGGCGAACTTGAAAAAATTGGCCAATTTTTTTCAAGATGAGCCATCCGTGACGTAGCTCCTTTAATATAAAACGTCTGAATGGAGAGGACCACAAAAGGTAATTCAAAAGTGTCAGACGTCTCCTCGCCCCAGCACCATCGGGGACAACGTAGAAATAAACCACTTCGCTAATACTGTATGTTGCGCACTCTTGCTTACATGTATAAATGCCCTGCCAGACGTCACGTGATCATGAAGTGGCATAGGTAATTTTCGAGTTTCAATTTGCCTCTGTTTCAAAAAAAATACGAGTCCTGTGGTTCCTGGTGCACAACCTTTCATATGCCTGCACATTCATTGTCTTGCAATAAAACTCATTTCCATATGAATCAGAAGGGTTATGCACCAACACTCGTTTTGACACAGTGGAAGGAAAGGCCAATGACCAACGACCATCATGAATACCGACCACCATGACCACCATGACTACCATGACTACCATGACCACCATGACTACCCTGACTACCATGACTACCTTGACTACCTTGACTACCACGACTACCATGACTACCATGACCACCATGACTACCATGACCACCATGACCACCATGACTACCATGACTACCAAGACTACAATGACTATACCATGACCACCATGACTACCATGACTGCCATGACTACCATGACCACCATGACTACCATGACCACCATGACTACCATGACCACCATGACTACCATGACTACCATGACTACCATGATTACAATGACTACCATGACCACCATGACTACCATGACCACCATGACCACCATGACCACCATGACTACCATGACCACCATAACCACTATGACCACCATGACTACCATGACCACCATGACTACCATGACTACCATGACTGCCATGACTATACCATGACCACCATGACTACCATGACTGCCATGACTACCATGACCACCATGACTACCATGACCACCATGACTACCATGACCACCATGACTACCATGACTACCATGACTACCATGATTACAATGACTACCATGACCACCATGACTACCATGACCACCATGACCACCATGACCACCATGACTACCATGACCACCATAACCACTATGACCACCATGACTACCATGACCACCATGACTACCATGACTACCATGACCACCATGACTACCATGACTACCATGACTACCATGACCACCATGACTACCATGACTACCATGACTACCACGACCACCATGACTACCATGACTACCATGACCACCATGACTACCATGACTACCATGACTACCATGACTACCACGACTACCATGACTACCATGACCACCATGACCACCATGACTACCCTGACTATCATGACCACCATGACTACCATGACCACCATGGCCAGCATGACTACCATGACTACCATGACTACCATGACCACCATGACTACCATGACCACCATTATTACCATGACCACCATGATTACCATGACCACCACGACTACCATGACCACCATGACTACCATGACTACCACGACCACCATGACTACCCTGACTACCATGACTACCTTGACTACCTTGACTACCACGACTACCATGACCACCATGACTACCATGACTACCATGACCACCATGACCACCATGACTACCATGACTACCAAGACTACCATGACTACCATGACTACCATGACTGCCATGGCTACCATGACCACCATGACTACCATGACTACCATGACTACCATGATTACAATGACTACCATGACCAACATGACCACCATGACCACCATGACTACCATGACCACCATGACTACCATGACTACCATGACCACCATGATTACCATGACCACCACGACTACCATGACTACCATGACTACCATGACTACCATGACCACCATGACTACCTTGACTACTACGACTACCATGACTACCACGACTACCATGACTACCACGACTACCATGACTACCACGACTACCATGACTACCATGACTACTACGACCACCATGACCACCATGACCACCATGACTACCATGACTACCATGACCACTATGACTACCATGACTACCTTGACCACAATGACTACCATGACCACCATGACTACCATGACTACCCTGACCACCATGACTACCATGACTACCATGACTACCATGACCACCATGACCACCATGACTACCCTGACTACCATGACGACCACGACCACCATGACTACCATGACTACCATGACTACCATGACTACCATGACCACCATGACTACCCTGACTACCATGACCACCATGACCACCATGACCACCATGACTACCATGACTACCATGACTACCATGACTACCATGACCACCATGACTACCATGCCACCATGACTACCATGACCACCATGATTACCATGACCACCACGACTACCATGACTACCATGATTACCATGACTACCACGACTACCATGACTACCATGACTACGATGACTACCATGACTACCATGACTACCATGACTACCATGACCACCATGACTACCATGACTACCATGACTACTATGACTACCATGACTACCATGACTACCATGACTACCATGACCACCATGACTACCATGACTACCATGACTACCATGACCACCATGACCACCATGACCACCCTGACTACCATGACTACCATGACCACCATGACCACCATGACCACCATGACTACTCTGACCACCATGACTACCATGACTACCATGACTACCATGACTACCCTGACTACCATGACCACCATGACTACCATGACTACCATGACCACCACGACCACCATGACTACCATGACTACCATGACTACCATGACCACCATGACTACCCTGACTACCATGACCACCATGACGACCATGACTACCATGACCACCGTGACTACCATGACTATGTATGTATCTACCGATCAATGGATCCAGCGATCTATCGATCTAGCGATTTACCGATCCAGCGATCTATCGATCTATCGATCCAGCGATCTATCGATCTATCGATCCAGCGATCTACCGACTTCCCTGCTAGCAGAGACTCGTTTTATCCGTTATTTTGAGGCGATGAAAAGGAGACTCTACTCTGACTCCAAACGGTTCCTGTTGAGCAAGTGTTAGCGCTAGCGTTAGTAAGCGACCAGACAACTTTCGTACGTGATCTTATGTTGTATGTCACATGTCACCGCCCTTCGCGCGAAATATTTGCGCGAGAATAAGACATGTAGCAGAAACTATGCAGCCTTGCAGAACGCCGAGTAATTCTCCTTAGAGAAAAGCGAGGAAAATAGTTTTCAACTCCCCGAAAACTCCGGTTAAGAAAGTTGGAAGTTCCCGAAAAGACGGCATCTGTCTTTTTTGTGGGGTTTACTTTTCACTTTCTGGTAAACAAAGCTTCTACAACGTACATACCAGTGACAGACCTCGAGGGAGCAATTTTTAAAAAACAAACTGAATATAACAGGCTGACACTTAACGACAAAAGGAGAGTTTTATGCATTTCAACTGGCAGAACTAGTCTTCCTCGGGTTCATGGCTATATATAGTGTTTATTGGACAGAGATAATTGGATGTTTATCATATTTCTAAGTTTACAGAGTACAATTTGGGATCAGTTATTGAACTGTTCTTGACCAATCAGAATCCAGTATAATTTTGTTGATTATGCTATATAGAAGAAACCAGTATAAAGTAATCATGAAATAATGATTGAATTACGTCAGGATGCTAATATAAATAATTACAACCCATTCTTGCTGTAGGAAATTGGTAAATAATATAATTAACTAACTTTACTCTACAATTGAGTACAAATATACCGCGCGAAATTTATATACAGTTACATGTAGCTATTTTGTCGAAGTAGTTATTTAGTTGCCTTTTTGCCATGGGAATCGTTAGCGTGCACGCTTCTAATTATCCCTTTTTGACGCTCTAAATACAATCAGCTACATGAATAAATACAGTCGAAGCTCTCGTAAGCGAACACCTCGGGAATTCGAAAAAGTGGTCGTAACTAGAGCTAGTCGCTTACCAGAATGGGCTGTCGTAAGTGACAACGCACTGAAACAATAGAGGCTGGCCACTTACGAAATGTACAAACGCGAATGTACAGGTCACTTATCCACAGAGATTGAAAAATTATTTCATTATTCAGATCATTACAAATAATACAATGTCTCATAAATGTGTAGCACAACAAGTGATCGCTTACCGGAGAGTTTGAAACAAAGGAAACGACCAGTTGGTAATTCCCAAAAGTGGTCGCGGTCGCTTATGAGAGTTTTTAATTACATAGTTTGAGTGACAATTCAAACGGGGTTTCACAATGGTGATTGTAACTAGATCTTGGTCGCTTACGAGAGCGGTCGCAACGAGAGCTTTGACTGTACTTAAAAGTGTGTGGTATATGGTTCGTTTCTTACGGTCGATGTCTTCCTAGTTCCAGTTGATGAAACAGGACGAATTATTCCATCATTCATCTTGCACAACAAAACGCGACGAAATTCTGCCTTGAAAGCTTCATTCGTCCCAGCATATATGAAGGGGTTAGCTGTACTGGAAAAGAACAACAAAAACGTGCACAGAAGCTGGACATTTCGTGGCACCACACTTTCCGTGAAGCGCTGCAGCACGGCAATGATCCAAAATGGAATCCAGCACAATCCAAATGCCAACACAACAATTGCGAGGGACTTGGTAATTTTTATTTCTCGGACAGATATTTGACCATCGTGTTCAGCGTTTTGAACTGTTGAAGCCATGTTAACGTTGTGTTGCTTTATTGTCTTGAATACTTTGCAATAGCAGACAATTGCCACGGTGAAAGGGAGGACGAGAAACAGGGACACCACGATGCAGTAATGCGCAATTTTGACTGCATCCGTTGGGTGGATAATGGTGCACACAGCATACCCAGGGATAAAGCCATAGGAAGTCCAACCAGCTAGTCTGGGAATGGCAACGTACCCGGCCACGAACATCCACACTGCAGCGATGTACACTTTGGAACGGAATGGCGTAAAAATACGAGGATAACGGCTTGACTTGACGATTCGAATGTATCTGTTAAATGCTGCCAAACCCATCGTCGTCGGTGAGACGTAAACGGAGAAAAGCGTAAAAAAGGCGTGAAGGTTGCAGATAATTTCTCCATAAGGCCATCGTCCGGTGATTAAGACCCCAACAGCTAACGACATAACGATTGAGGAGTTTAGAAGATCGCTTACCGCCAAGGCAATGACATAAAGGTTGGTAGATGTGCGAAGCCTTGGGTTTCTATAGACAGCTACGCAGATTAAGATGTTCCCTATTGAACATAACATCGCCATGACGATAAGAATCGCTGGCTCGAGTATGTTCAGGATAAGACTTCGTTGTCCCAGCTCTGGATACATCATGAAAAGTGATCGACTCTTCGTTTGATTATCGCTTTGTTTGCGAAGTCGCGACTTAAATATTGATATGGAGTCATTTGTTAGCATGCAAAATACTTATTTTCATTAAAATAATTTAAAAGCTATACGTCTTTTAAAACAGCCAGATTGACTTTCAATGGTTAGCTTTGCTTTTAATATTCCCAGGCACAACTTATTAACACGTTGAGGCACACTATCAAAGGGAGATTACGTATGGAAATTTCGCCTTAATTGTAAACCATCAGCGAACGAGACAACAAGTCAAATTAGTGGCGCCATGAATTATTGAGTTCTGCCTTGGCCAAATCATTCCCAAAAAGCAAAAAAAATTAGTTTATAGGTTCCCGTGAAATTCAAACACATTTTTATTTTACTGATATTTTGTTAATAATGGCGTAAAGTCGCATGTTATATGGTTATTCGAGTAAGCTTTGAGAAATTCGACTAAGCTTTGAGAAATTAGGTTTATAGAGGAATTATTTGTTTAAACGAAGAATAGATGAGTTTAGCAGAAGAACAATCTTCCACCTGCTTGGCACCCAGTGAAATGCTAATTGAATGGTGTGGAAAGTAGGAGGAGTCAAGTATCCTTTCACTCCCCAAAGTGCTAAGTTCAAACCTGAAGAAAAAATATTGAATTTCGTTTTGTCAAATTATCCAAAAACGAACAGTACCACATAAAAGTACTGCTCAATCAGCTTTCATTCGGAATGGTCACACAACAGGGTTTCATCCACTGACTCAAAAGTTAGAACCACATTTATCGACTCAAGGTTTGACTCTGGGAGAGAAAGGGTTAATCGACATGAAATGACTAACACATACTGAAAATTACACAAAACAGAATGATCAGTGAACGATCTGAATTTTTTTTTTTTTAGCCGTCTCTTTCTTTCCAAATGTCAAACGTTTGATTGTCATATGTGGCGAAAACGATCCATCGTTTGTTCTGCATCCTTGTTCCGATGGCATTTTTGTTGTGAAGTATAACCTCTCATGATCCGTTAAAATTATGTGCATTATTTAGTTATTTTGTATTTATTTTAATATTGACTGTCATCTGTCGAACGGCTGAATTCAATAAACAGTGAGGCTACTGTCTACGGAAAATGGAAATCAGGTTTACATAATGCAATTTTTATTTGTAGCCCTACGTACCTAGACTGCGAGCAGTCGGTCTTTTTGGCGCGAGCGGAAATGTTATAATTATGCAAATTCGGTGAAAAAACGAGGAGAGATTGGGGAGAGGGAGGGAATAGACCGACTGCGGAGGTTTCTTTGTTCTTTGAATTCCCGTTTCTGAGAAACGGAAAATGCTGATTGGTCGGCTACCTATCAATCTGTCAACAAACTCATCTCTGCGTCATCGGAATAATTTGAGACAAATGTTTTCGCGGGATGGTTTTAGTAGTGTACGGTAATCCGGATTGTAGATCGAAGACTAGAGAATCGAAGCGCAACGTATTTGTGAGGGAAAGCTTGGAGGGATACTTCTGAAGTCTGAATTCAAGAGGAAGCCATTTTATTTCCGCGGCCGTAATATTATCTAGCAAGCCGATTGCGCTAGCTTAAGTTTACCGTCAAACTCTTTATTTGCACATCACACAACTCTTCGAAGACGATTGCCCTATTTATCTTTTCCTCTGGTTTAATACAGAGACCTTAGACTAACTCTGTTGTTTCCAAAATACTTTGAATAAGCGTCTAAGTAAGTCAAACTTCATCTGAAAAGTTAAAACGTGAGTTTCCTTTCGCTCTATGGTGACAGCTTCCTGTTAAAGTGATCATTTGGGTCAAGGGGTCGAACTGACTTTCAATATATCAGATATATCCAGTCAACGAAACTAACTTTCTTTATCGGTCGAACTGTAGTAAATTTATGTTGGATATGAAGAGTTCAATGTTACGGCTCAGGCGGCTTATTTGATGCAATGAATCCGGGAATAAAACGCCTCAGCATTTCGCAGTATGATCACCACGCAGATAAAATTGTATTGACTCTCACACGACAACACATCAACATTGTATAACTCTGGCCCGGTAATAACTACAAGGTTTCAGGATCCATACCTCTCAAATACAAAATGATAGTTCCTTTCTTCAATTGTTCGCATGTTTCTGCTCGTATATCGTCGAAAAGTTGCCGAGTCAAAATCGTGACAACAAACTTAGCAAACGTATTGACGGTTTGCTGATTTTATAACAAACAACAGACCGAGGCACAGAGGCAGCAAAGGTTGAACAAAACCCCGAACAAAACAGACAAAGCTAAGCGCAAGAGAAGTTTAAGCCATGCGATCTTTTCGTAACTTCAAGCAGCATACACTAGCGCGGTGAAACCATATACGTATACATTTCCTTCCTGTAGTGGCGAACAGCTCTCGTATACAGATCGGATATTATTTTCCCCAGTTATCGGCTTCTTGTTAGGGTTCAAGCTGACAAAATGGATGACAAATTCCCATACGAGACTATTTACCCGAAGCCGTATGTATATACTGCATAAAAACGGCGAAAACAGTTTTTTTTTTCGACACACGATCGTCTCTAGTTGTCGTCTCTCTCCTTTATTTGCTGGATTACACAACAATATTTTGCCGCGAAAATTGTATCGTTATAAACTGGGCGGAACTATCAATCAAATAGGTGTCAAAGGCGGCAACTTGAAAGATCAAAGATTCCACCGCAGTCTCTTTATTTTTCCTTCTCACCGCGCCCGCGATTCTCGCGGCTCGCGGCTTCGCCGCTCGCCGCTCGATCGCGCGCGTGCCCTAAAAACATTAGGAAAAGAAAGAGACTGCTCGCAGTCTACTACGTACCAGGCCGTGCTCGAAATATATTGATGTCTTCGCTTACGTAATCCCGATACAATTTTCACTTGTCGTATAAAATTGCGTGAAAATTTGCTCATACATCGAGGCAATATCTCTTAGCTGACAAATTTTAGTACCATCTGTCGGCTTCACAATATATTCATGTTATAGGGTCAGTTGCATTAGATGCTACTGGTTAATTATTATTAATTAAAAGTTCAAGGAACGGCTGCTAAAGTCTGTTAAGGCGGGAGTTAACCTGAATTTCAATGAAATTTTAAGAGGTTTAAATAGAAGAAAAATATTTTTTGGAACACCACGCGGGTGCTCTTGCGTGGTTATCAACTGTCTGTCAATTGTCAATCCACCAATTTTTAACTTCAAATTCGAATTTTAAAACTACATTAAATCTTCAATATTTCTTATTTCCCTAAATTTTACAACTCCTTTGAGAAAAACTATTTCCTCCCCAAAAACCCCCAAATCACCAAAAAATGTACAAAACACCCCATAGCATAGATTCATGTTTTAAGTAGAGAGTTTTTGGATTGCTTGAAACGTGAACGAGATATTTCCATGAAACCCGTGTTAAGTGGCGGGAAAATGGCATTCAGGTTAACTTCCGCCTTAAGGTCTATTATTTGCATTTGACATAATGCACGTTCAGATCATGTAGTTTCAGAACTGGATTTTGAACGCACGTACAAGTTATGAATTTAGCTTATAGGAAACTAACCGGTGATGTTCGCAGGAAATGTACTGTGAATATAGTGGAAACATATTTGATTCTTCCTCGACAAGTTTTGAAGTCCTCCGGTCCCAGGCCCCCAGTATAGACGCGCATACTCCTCGCGCGTATTCCTCGCGAAAACCTCGTGAGCCACGCGAGCCACTCGCGCTCATTATATTTTCACGTTCGTTTACTATACTTCCAGATTCCTGTTTTATTGATTCACTTTTGGCCTAACTTAATATCGTTTGACTTGACATATTTGAAAAAATGTGGGTTTCATAACAACGTTAAACATATATACATTGTAATTAACTCCATAAACTGCCAGGAAAAAATAAAAAAATAAAAGCTCGCCTACGTATTCGAACTAAACTAAAACAGATGTTCCTTGACGATTCAATATCTGAGCATGCGCAGGGGCTCCCGTTAGCGACAGGTGCAATAAATCAAATTTACATTAAAAATAAAATAAAATAAATATTCCATTGCATGATTAAACAAGTTATGTAACTTGTGTGTATCAGAAACCTACGCCAGCAATATTAGCAATCGAAACTCTAAGGGAAGCGAAAATTTGTTCGAGAAATCGAGAGTTCGAAATATTCGGGGGTAAAATTACAGTGAAACATATCCAAGGGAAACGACTTTTGGTTCGAGTTATCGGGGTTTTTGAGAAAAATCGGGATTCCACCGTATTATCGATATTTCATCACGTTTTATTTCAAATATTTGAAGCGTAAGCGATTTGGCCTTTAATTTCTAACGAGAAATTTAAAAACCAATTAGAATAAAATTACATTGAATATGTTATTTTCATTGTGAATTGGGTTAAGCCGACAGCTGTTGAAAAGTTCCTGATCCCAGCCTCAAAATACAAATTCTCCTTCCTTCATGATACCTTACATTTATTTCAATCTCACAATATTCCCTAGTTGATGATTTTCTATATTCTCACCACCTGTCTGCTAGACAATGTATTGACATTAGATGGAGAAATTAGCTTTTGATCACTATTGACAATGAAAATTTGCCGACAGTATTGTTTCTCATCGACAAAGCAGGATTAACTTTCCAATATAAATATGATTGTAAATTCCAAAAATGGAGGAAGGTTGATTATAATATTTTTGTTTAAAATTTATCAAATTTAAAATTAATTTCGTGTTTTATTCGTAGGAAAAAGTTCGACGTTTTGAATTGAATGTATTTTTGAGTTGAATTGGATGTATTTTTAGTCATTTCCTATTGGAATACATTGAAATAACATTTCAATGATGTGTATAATAAACGTTATTTTTTTCTGCATGCATCCCGAATGTAATTAACTGATCGAAACAAATATCGTTGCAATATTCGGTCAGAATCATTGACCGTATATATCGCATTATCCAAACCCCGCTACACATAAAGGGTTTTTTTTTTCGTGTGTACTGTGCACTATGGAGCTACTACGGTTGCCGCCGGCTTGGTCTGAACTGTTCTCGATAATTGTGGGTGAATTATTTGTGACGAGATAATGTGGGTGTGTTTACGACAGGATTTTAAATCTTAGTACTGCCCACACAAAAAAATGTCTTTCAAAAGCATGTCGTTATGGTGAATTTGAAGCCAACGAAGAAATTACAACTCAGTATATAGATGTAGCTAGGAAATTTTGCGAAAGCACCATCTTTCATCAGAATAAATAATAAAAAATAAATGATAGAAATAAATAGCTAACAAGGTGTTGACATTTCATTTGTTCAGTGTAAATTAGAAATACGTACACAGCATTAATCAGATTCAAATTCAGTCTGATATATAATTTAACTGAAATAATTGTTAGGCTTGGATATGTAAACTTTCAATTAAATATTTTGTTTGCATTAAGAACATTTTAAGTTCTGTACTTATGTTATTTTCCAACAGATACTTATCGCCGCCGAACCATATTTACCAGGAACTAAGTTCTCATGATTTTGCACGCAAGGAAATAAATCCCGTATCTTCCCTCGGAGGCAAAAAAACCCCGATCAATCGTAATTTATCAACAAGCAATAAATTCTTAATGGTGTTAGTAAACAGTTATTAATTTTATTGATATATAATTAAATGTATAGGCAGACACTCTCGATCACGGCGGACAGCTCTACTTACGGCCATCTTCAACAAAACCCCGTTTGAACTCTAGTTCATACAAAATCCGTATTTACACATTTATGTAAGCGGCCAGCTCCAGTTGCGGACACTTTTTCTGCTTCCCGAGGGTGTCCGCTTTATACGGGAGCTTTGACTGTATTTTCTAATAATTTGCTCTGTTACCTAATGACAGCTACAACTCTTAATTGCATTACATGCATCGTTTATAACTTTTTTCACGGCAACGCGCTTGTCTCTGTGTCGAGCGAAATATACAGTAAAGTTCAACACAGCATTCAACATCATCACAGTCTCGATATAACGCCACAGTATAGCGTGAAGTGCTCCATTTACGGCAGTCGATTTCGTGGCGAAGAAATATCCCATCCCAGGGCATAGCACACTGCAAAAACGGCAACAATCACGCCGACAGTTTTGGCAAGTTTTCGCTCAAGAGCCTTTCGTCTCTCCTCTTCCGGATTCACTGGTCCGACAGAAATGCCACCGAGCCGGCGAATTCGAGAAAAATTCTTACACAAGTAAAACATACTATCACAATGCTAAAAAACTATCGACGCAATCACCAAAGCGGTGTAATCGATGATTCCTGTGAAAACGCAAATGCTTAAAAACAAGCGAAAGAGCGCGTATGTACAGAAAGCAATCACGATGCGCTTTTTGGTAACTAATTGGCAATATTTCGCGCCGTGAAGAATCGCTATGTAGCGATCGATGCAGATTACAGCAATGTTCTGGAGGGTACTGTCGGCGACTAGAGTTATTATGCCGGTGACAATATGTTCCAGAGAGCATGTCTTCGACGGGCAAGCCAGGAAGAAAATTGCGTCTGATATAATCAACGGTTGCATAACCACTCCGTTGAACAGACCAACCGAAGCCAAGCTCAGAAGGCACATGTTGAGTGGCGTTTGAAGGGAAGGCGTCTTGGTGTAAGCTGCAATCCACAGAGCGTTCCCGGTCACGGAGACCACAGAGAGAACGCAGTTTAAGATCACATCAAGAACTAGAAGTGGTAGGTAAAGGATGTTTGGTTCAGAACACGCTGTCTTCCCTGGATGCAATGGCCAGGAACAGTGAGCCTCGCTGAAGTTTGAAATGTTTGCGCTCGACATCACTTTCGTTTTGATATTTCTTGAATTTTCTCTTGATTGGAAAACTTTATCCTCGCCAAATTCGCTAAAGATCTGTTTCTTTTAAAATTCCCTCGGATCAGCGAAGTAATATTTGGAAAACGGGGCTTTCTTTGTTTGTCGAAGAGATCGGTTGCTAAGTCGCAGAGCTCTTCCCCTGATGTTTTGGAAACAGAATTCTATAGAACGGAAGAAAAATGGAGAACGTTCGTTTATATAAATATCAATATTTGTCAAACTATTAAGCAATAATATAATTAATATAATATATAATTATCATTCCTGGACAACTGCAGAAAACTAGCATTTTTTAGATACGGTTAACCGGTTTGCTATAGTTTTTACAAAAAACATGTACATACGTCTTCATTTACTGTTTACTTCATAAGCGAAGACACTCAAGAAACAAGTTGGCTAAATTTTGCTAATTTCATCGGCTAAACTTAGATGAAAATGGCAATGAAAAACGACTGGAAAAAATGTTGGGGACTCGATGCTCAGATATACCACAAAATTACGTAAATGTCGAACTTAAGTTTGGAAGAAAAACTGAAAATTTTAAAACAGAAACAAAAAATTCAAATACCTCCAAATATTCCACTATGGGAACTCCCCTCGGGTTTCTGCCAACTACGCCAAGAAATCCTCTTGGCAGAAATGTTCTGGTAACGGAAGAAAACCACAACTGATAGATGATCGGGAGCACGAAGACTTCGCTTTTGCGAAAACGAATGTATAAACTGCGTAGCACAGTGAAGACAAACTCAGCTTTATTCAAATTTTATTCCGTGTTCAACCGGATCTGCACGAAAGAAGCCATTGTGTTTTTTTTTCTAAACTTTCACCTGTGTCGTATACGGAAACTTTAATCGCCGCATTTGGAATTTCACCAAACACTTCGGCAAAGCGCTCAAAAACACACTCACGCGCGCATCGGGCAAATTTTATTTCCGCGCACTAGTAATAGTAAGAACTCGTTATTACGTTGCTTCTAATTCCCAAACTTAACCGAGTTGCGTACATCTATTGTAAGGACATGCAGTTCAATTGCTTTTTAATATCAAAAAGGGCAACCGATTATTCCAAATATAACCATACTTAAGCACACCTAGATTTTGTAACAATAAATTATAGACAACATGCCACGGAACGTATTTAGCGTTTTCGATTCGATGTTTGAAGAAACAGGCTACTCGCGGTAGTCGCCTCAAAATCGGCTTCTTGTTAAACCAACTCAGTTTTGATTTTAATTATTTTAATGCTCAATACAGCCACCATGTTAAGTCCCGCAATTATAGTTTACAGAATCACAATAAAATAATAATACCGTATAATACGTAAATAAGCCAGTTTTTCGTCGAAACAAATTACATTTATTTTGAACGAAAAATCGTGACTTCATATATAGATATTCGAATACATTTTAGACTCGATCTACTGAAACCGTAATTGCTGTTGATGGCCAAAAACAATATTTCTCGGATCGTAGATTATTTCAAATTAATTTGAACAGTATGGATCAACCGAATCGGTAACTTCCGAAAATTGTTACTAAATATAAATACAAACCTAGCATTCGAAAAAAAAAAAAAATTGACAATATACACCTCCGCATTTAATGATTGGTCCGACGAGGACGAAAACAGTTAATTTTGCCGGAGTTTCCCTGAAACTCAATCGATGTCCGACCGAGTCCCGAGACATTGAGATTCGAGGGAAAACAAAACTAACTAGTTTCCCGAAGGCTTATATGATCAGTCAACTCATCAAGTATTTTATTACATAACAGCAGCAAAGAAAACAAAGTGAGCGAGCATTTACAGATCTGACTGCATTGTATCCAGCGCGAGATATATTTGAATTTTTTTCATTGTCATGTGACAAAGAAAGAACCAATGAGAGCGCGCGTTGAATCCAACTGTATATAAGCCGATGAGAGGGTTGCTGAGAGTGCAAACTGTCGCTCTGGTTTGGTCTGAAACTCTCATGCACTCTTAGCGACTCTCTTTTATGCCTTTTTTCTTTAACCCTCAATAACTTACACCCCAAAGCTGCCTTGCCTGAGCTCTGTTTACTGGGCAATGATCAAACAAACATTGTTTGGACTAATATGGCTATGGACAAAGGCCCATAGCCGCTTTATTAAAATATCAAAATTTCGTTGAAAAATGATTAATACATAGTCATATTTTTCATGAGAGTCGTCGAGAGTTTTCCTTTGTTTGGCTACACTTGATAATAGTCAACGAGAGTTGACGAAAACACCCAGGGTCTCTGAGTCTCTGGATTCACAGACCCAGCGATCTGGGTCCATGGGTCTCTCGATTCAAAGACCCAGCGACTCTGGGTCTCTCTCTCGATTCACCGACCCAGCGACACTGGGTCTCTGGGTCTCTCGATTCAAAGACCCAGCGACCCTGGGTCTCTGGGTCTCTCGATTCACCGACCCCAGCGACCCTGGGTCTCTGGCTTTCTCGATAAAAAGACCGAACGACCCTGGGTCTATGGGTCTCTAGAATCACCGACCCAGCGACCCTGAGTCTATGGGTCTCACGATTCAAAGACCCAGCGACCCTGGGTCTATAGGTCTCTCGATTCACCAACCCAGCGAACCTGGGTATCTGGGTCTCACGATTCAAAGACCCAACGACCCTGGGTCTCTGGATCTCTCGATTCACCAAACCAGCGAAGCTGGGTCTCTGGGTCTCACATTTCAAAGACCAAGCGACCCTGTAGTCCAGTCAACCTATGGTTTGACCCATCACTAATTGCAAAAGAAGGTTTCTCTTCGAAATATAGCTCATGCAACTGCTTTGAACAAACATACTAAAAAGTCCCCTAAATCGCAGCACGGGAAAGCCTTCAAAATTAACATAATTGATACTCGCGCTCTGCTGCGACATGGAAACGAGGCTGAAACCGGAAGTAGATTGATTTCGCTCGTTAAAAGCATAGTTTTTACCAATTTTTGGGGGATTTGTAATAAGAGCGGTAATATAAAACCATTTAGTCATTTGTCATGTGTAAGCTTTAAACCAGGTCCGCATATAAGCCCATAAAGTTAGTCAATTTGAATGTAACATACTAGAGGGAAAGTTATTCTAATAACTATGAATAGAATGAAAGTAGTTGCTGGTACTTCAAGTCGTTTTAATTAGACTATGCTTTTGATATCAATTATCAGACTTGAGTAGTAAAACGAATATTTTACAGGCTAATCGTTCTTCAGAACCTGATACATAAAAAATCATGTGACGCTAAATTACTATTCGTCGTCACTGCCACAGTCTTCTTGAGCCAGGGACAGAGGAGTTTGTGCAGCTAGAGCCTTTGCACTGGCCACATGCAGGAGAAACATTCCAAGTTGTGCTTGCGGCAGGAACATCGCAGCGTGTTGCATCCCGATGAGCAGTTGCATCTCACTATGCGTAGAAGGTTGTCTGGTGCTGCTGGTAAATCCGTCATCACAGGAATCAGCTGGCCGTCTTTCGTCTTCCACCCCAGTCTTCGGCATTGACTCCTTCCCCTTTCCATTGCAGGACTTGGGCATACACGCGAAAACTATGGAATTTTGCTGGCAGCCGATGTCGGGGGGAGGCTATTAGGCTGTATCTGGGTGGTCTTTGTGGCGAGCTTTTCCTGGTAACGTTGATACCGGAGATTGTCGAGACATTGCCCTGCCTTTCCGTTGTACAGTAGTGCAAGGGCATTTCCCCCTGAAGCCGCGATTTCTTCTGTTGTTGCAATGCCTTGAAATACCTTCGCTTGCTGCCGGAAATGAGAGGACGTGATAAACTTCTTGAGCGATGCACCCTTTCCGATGCCATGAACGCGAGATGTCGTGTCGCATCCAAGAACCGCGTGAAGAAAGAGGATGTTATCGCATACCTCAGTCCCTAGCTCTGCTCGTACCTTCTTTATATTCCATACGCGCCCGCCGCAAGGAATTGCTCTTTGGCTCAGGGATGAAGAAGAGGTCATGACCATCAGGATCAACGTGGAACAAAAGTAGGATGAGCAGGTCTGTGTCGTCTCCAACAAGTATGGTTGTTCTGGATCTCGCGGACTCTATAGCTGCTTTCACAATAAGAAGGTCGGCATCGCCGTCTGCATGGCGCGTCTCACACTGGCGGTGGCTAAGACTTCTGCTCAACATGGCAAGAAAACGTTGCTTGTTCTTGGTATTTGCCAGGAACACGTCCTTCTTCGTGGTGACCTTCATGTCTTCCTCGAACGTCACGGTAGTCCCAACCTTGCCCGATGATCTCCTTTGCTGTGTCATCTGCTTCGTTGACACTGTGCTGTTGTCATACCCGTCAAAGACGACGATTGGCCTGCCATACTTCTTTGTGACATAGTTGCAGTAAAGACTGAACACTTCTTCAAAAGTCGCGGATCCGAGAGTAGGCCACACCACTCTGTGCAGAAGTGCTCCGCCATCCAGCACGTATTGTACGTCAGCAACACAAGGCACTTTCTCGGTAATTACTTGTGGAGAGAGCCTGCTCCAAATAGCATCGGCCAGAGCTGGCTTATTGGCCTGCCGTAGCATCAGTGCTGAATCAAATAGAGATGTCGGGTAACTGCTAAGCTCATAGCGAAATATCGTGGGGAGGTCTTCGCTAGTGTTGGACGCCAAGATCAAGCGCTGGAACAGAAGCTGTGGGTCGATCTCTACCTGCTCATTGTCAATTCTAACAGCAGATTTCTTTGCGAGAGTAATGGCCTGCGCACTTTTCTTGAACGAGTACTCTGTCGCTGACCATCCAGTCATAGATGCAATGACTTTCTCTCCAATTATACGAGCTTTGTCGACATTAACAGCACTGTCCCCGTGTACCCCGTTCATGATATTTCTTAAGTGTGGGTCTGGTGAAAAGGGACTGCGGTCTTGAAGAGCGGAAAGGATAGTTAACGTATCTTTGACGTCGCGCTCTTTTTCTTGTACTTGACATGTCCTTGTTCTGCTCGCTTGTGTTATAAGCAACACCGGTCAATTCATGCATGACGCTATTCACTTCGGCGCATGCGGGCATTGCGAGAAGCCAAGTCAGGCGCTGCTGCTCCGTCATGCCCCGCCCTCTTGTTAGGCCTCCACTTGTCTTTAAAGTTCTCATCAAAGTCTGCTCTATGACGAGGTCTGTAGACAGGCCTGCCCAGAATCGCTCACTCCTTCTCACTACATGAAGGCCGTCAGACATGAAACTACGGTACAACTCGGGGTGGTCACACTCGAGCTTGGTCATAGAATGTAGATATAGTCTGGCGCAACTTCACGTAGAGGTTGTGGCCAGAAGCGGCAATAAACGGCAGCATTTGAGAGAGGGCTTGTAAATGGAGCTCCCAGTTAGCTGTGCGTTCGGCTTTGATAAAGACTTTAAGGATGTCTAACATTTCCATGTATTGGAGCCATAATGCTGAGGTGCGACTTCGCTCCCTGAGTGACGTTTGGGTGCTTCTTACACGTTCTTGGATAGAGTCCCACACGCCTCCAGTGTTCACCTCTTCCCAGGACTTTTCTTTTACCAACAGCTGATTGAACAAAGAACGGGCTTCTTCAAATAACTCGCTACTGCTTCTTGCTACAACATCGGGGGTTTGCTGAAAAAGAAAACAACTATTATTCAATATCGTAATATCACGAAAATAGAACAAAGAACGTATACAGTGGTACCCAAGAAATTAAAAACTTACAGCTCGGTTCGACTTGAGAAATCTGGCTGGAATGCGCAAGGGTGATGGACGCTGCTACGGAGTTAATCTCATCTACGGAACTACCTGTCAATTAAATTAAAAAAAGCGTAAGTGCAAAGAATTAACTACGATTTATCATATATTTTTGATGCACTTTTCGTGGGACCAATACTTACAGCTTGGTTCGTCTTCAGAAGGCTTGTCGCAGGAATGCGTACTGGTGAGGGTTGTCATCTGAGTTGGTGGTATCGGAATTGCCATCTATTGACGAAACACAAAGAAGATTTGAAAAAGAGAGATTAACGCTAGTTTTCTGTAAAAAGAAAAAAAAAATCTCACAATTAATTTAGTTTATTGCTCATTACCTTTGTTTTGAAGCTGCGGAATGGGCACTTGAAGAGCTTCAGCATATAGGAGAGTGTTCAAGGCTGCGTCGACGAGGAGATGAGCTCGAACTGCCCGTCCAATGGACTTTCCCGTCAATATGTGATCTACTGCATTCGACGCGTAGACAAGCTCCAACAGTTCTTTCAGGCCGGATTCCGCCATGAGGTGGCCAACACCACCAAGAAAACTCATTTCGGTATGAAACCCTCCCAGCCTGACAATCACGTTGCGAATGGCGCTTCCAACCGGCTCTGTCTGAATCAAATTAAACGCCTTCCACCACAGAGGCTGGTCGAACGTGACGATGGGAGTGCTAACATTGTGTTTCTGTGCATGCTCCGCCAAGAACTTCAGCGTCGAGTAAATACAGGTGTTGTCACTTGAGCTCATGTCTATCATTGGAAGAAATATAACAGACGACTTCCCTTGGTGGTCGCCCTGGAGAACAGATTGCATCATTCCAGACCAGCCTGTGCGCGCTTCGGAATCAAACAATAACGACATCTTCCATAGAAGGTTGATATTGGCAGATGGGTCTGCGACTTCTTTGACTACCACATTATCATATCGTATTTCCAATGGTATTTCGATGTTAGATAGCCTTGGCTCGGTTGGTTGTACAATCTCAATGTGCCCCACTGTTGATATTTCTTTTGGGTCAACGTGGTGTCTTGGGACGCATTTCCCGCGCTCCGTGGTTCCGGGCGTCACGGTTGCTATCATTCCCATACCATGAAAGGTATTCCTTCCATCCAGGGTCCTGATGTTATGATCGACATTGTCCGCTGAATACTGGACGAATTCTCCCTGGAAGGAAGGAATGTCAGTGGATTGATCTACGGCCGCATTCTTGCTAAATGTCTGTACTTCATGATACGATGAACAAAAACCGTGACTATTCAGAGAGTCTATTAAAAACCGGGATGCGTAGCTATGGTGCAGTTGAATGGCCAGTCCAATCTGTAGCGGTGGGATGAGAGATCGAGGGCGTGCCGCCTGCATAACAGCCTGGCCAATTGATGCTAATTTCAAACGTTTTTCCCCAGCCATAATGTTCTCGAGAAACTCTATTAGCGATCGCGGCAGAAACTTAACTTGCTTGTCCTACATCGGCGTCGACCTCCGGATAGGACACGCCCGTCATTGTGATACCCTTGATGTCCTGCTTTATTAGCTTAGCCGCTGTCTGGATGATGCTCATTTTCTCTGCTTCCGGGTCCGCATTGAAGGACTGAGAATGGAACTCATGGAGTATGAGATCCGCCGTGGCCTTAAAATAGACAACATTTGGTCTACCATTTACTTCAGTTATAATTATTTGGTCTCCAAAATGCTCCATCAGTATGTCTTTCATGTGAGTGTGTCCGTATGCTGAGCTTTCAGAATTGTCGAGATACTCTTCCATTTTTGTACAAAGATCGCTTATAGTGATTATCTGTTCTTCGTCGTTATCTTGTAAGTAGCTCGCAACTGCGAGAAAGGCGTCGTGCTTTTCCTTGTTTTGCGGTCGACCCGTTTTCCTTTTCTTGCTCGTAGTTTCAACGCTGGTATAAGCCTGTGGAATTTGTTTTCCAGTACGAAAATTAACATTGCAGCTTTGGTGATAAACTGCATCAGCAGCAGGAAGGTCGTGCACATGTAACAGTCTGGCTTTGACAACCTCAGCCCACGTATCCCGCCTCTGTGAGCAAACATTGAGCACAACATCCTTTGTTTCTATTGTGGTGACTGGAAAAGCCTCTCTATTCGATCTTTTCTTACTCTCATGAAAGAGCACTTCTGTTCCACAGTACAAGCAATCGGTTTGGGAGCTGAAGGCAGCTGAAGCTTTTCGCACTAATGGGCGAAGATTCTTTGGACTTAGAGGTGGGTCACCGTGGAGTTCTTGGCGCGCTCTAAATTCCGCGGGTGGCAGTACGACCGGCGGCAATCTTTATGAACCTTTTGCCCCGGAACAGTTACAATTTGATCATTGCGTTCTGCGCTAGCCTGATTTATTCCCTCACTACCTTTTTCTCGAAGGGTTACTACATCCGGCGAATCGGTCGGAAATCTTTCATTGCATATGACACAAACATCATCCATTGGAGGGTTGCATTGGCTTGAGCTGTATAGAAAATAGGTACCAAATAATATAATTTAATCATTGTGTATTGAAATTCATGTAGGTAGAGAGGGGGCATCAAAACGTGAGACACATAGTTTCAATGGGCGGGTGGTGTCACAGCTATAGAAATAGTTTCAGTAAAGGTATGATAATCTTGAACCCTAGGGGAATGTACGGCACTAGCCTATAACATTTCCGCATTTTTATAACATTAAAGCGGGCTTACAGGCCGAGAATGTCTATATAGCTGCGCCCTTATCTAGACACCCCCCGGATTCACCCATGCACTGTCTCGCGAAATAAACATATCAACATAATATTCTGTCCACGACTGTATGTAGGTTCATTTGAACAGTACATATTTTTAATATTTTCATTTTGAAATATGATAACTAGAAATTGTGAACTTCAACGGGAAACACCATAACCAACAAATAATACAATTCTCAGAGCATGAAAGTCACTCGAAAGTCAATTAGATGCTTGGATACAATTGTGTTATATATACAAAAGGCAATTAAGAAGTGTACACAATTACATTTTGATTCTACAAGAATTTTTATCCAGTTTATAAACAAAATATTAGCTACGTTAGTAGCATGTGCAGAGTGCTTCATACATTTCGTAATGCACTTGCCGGGAAAAAAAACCCGTATTTAGTATTGACACGTAAATCTAGTCGCTTAAAATAAGGATTATTTTATAGACAAACAGAATAATCAATGCTTACCTGCAAATAAGCGCTCCAAAGCTAAGAATCTGATGCAATTTACTCCACGAATAATAACATGTAGATACAACCACTTCTCTTTCGTGTGACGGCGGGAAAAACACAGACTGAGAAATCTACATTGTCGCGACAAGCGCTTGCAAACTTTACAAACCTGCTTGCATTGTTTCGCGCCTTTTTTTTTGTAGATATATTTATAATTCTTTACAAGTTCCTCTACAGTTCTGCACTTTGAGTTTGTATTCTAACAGACGAGTGCTAAAATCGTATGTTTAAATTACATATAAGAATACGAAAACAAAGAAAACGAAATAAACTAATGAATTTTCTAGATACCCTTCAAATATCATTTAATACATGTAAACACAAACATTTTCGGCTCAGTAAATCAAATGCTAGTAGTCAGTGATGGATTTGAATTGTTTTATTACTATTTAAACATTTTCTATCAATTACTTGTAAACAGTCATTTTTTTTTCTAATAAACAAAGCCGAAATACAGCCAAGATTAAGAAGTACTTAGTGGAGCCTCGTTTTCATGCCGTAAAATTTTGCTCGCCAACTCGACATGAAAAACCCTAATTTTGAACGTGTTCCCCTACTGCGATTTTGGGGGACTTTTTATATGTTATATATGAAGTCTTTCTGACCTAAAACCGTTGAGATACCTTCTTTTGCAATTAGTGGTAGGTTGACCCCTTTTTTTTCATAGGTTGACTGGACTACTGGGTCTATAGGTCTCTCGATTCAAAAGCCCAGCGACCCTGAGTCTCTTGGTCTCTCGATTCAAGGCCCTGCGACCCTGCGGTCTATAGGTCTTTCGATTCAAAGACGCAGCGACCCTGGGTCTCTGGGTCTCACATTTCAAAGACCCAGCGAACCTGGGTCTCTGGGTTTCACGATTCACCAACCCAGCGACCCTGGGTCTCTGGGTTTCTCGATTCAAAGGCCAGCGACCCTGGGTCTATAGGTCTTTCGATTCAAAGACCCAGCGACCCTGGGTCTCTGGGTCTCTCGATTCAAAGGCCCAGCGACCCTGGGACTATGGGTCTCTCGATTCACCGAACCAGCGACCCTGGGTCTCTGGGTCTCACTATTCACCGACCTATAGCTAGCGACCCTGGGTCTTTAGGTCTCTCGAATCACCGACCCAGCTACCCTGGGTCTCTGGGTCTCTCGATTCAAAGACCCAGCGACCCTGGGTCTCTGGCTTTCTCGATAAAAAGACCGAGCGACCCTACCGACCCAGCGACCCTGAGTCTATGGGTCTCACGATTCAAAGACCCAGCGACCCTGGGTCTATAGGTCTTTCGATTCAAAGACCCAGCGACCCTGGGTCTCTGGGTCTCTCGATTCAAAGGCCCAGCGACCCTGGGACTATGGGTCTCTCGATTCACCGAACCAGCGACCCTGGGTCTCTGGGTCTCACTATTCACCGACCTAGCGACCCTGGGTCTTTAGGTCTCTCGAATCACCGACCCAGCAACCCTGGGTCTCTGGGTCTCTCGATTCAAACGCCCAGCGACCCTGGGTCTCTGGGTCTCTCGATTCAAAGGCCCAGCGACCTGGGTCTATAGGTCTCTCGATTCAAAGACCAGCAACCCTGGGTCTCTGGGTCTCTCGATTTAAAGGCCCAGCGACCCTGGGTCTCACGGTCTCTCGATTCACCGACCCAGCGACCGTGGGTCTCTGGGTCTCTCGATTCAAAAGACCCATTGACCCTGGGTCTCACGGTCTCTCGATTTACCGACCCAGCGACCAGGGGTCTCTGCTCTCTCGATTCAAAATACCCATTTACTCTGGGTCTCTGGGTCTCACGATTCAAAGACCCAACGACCCTGGGTCTCTGGGTCTCTCGATTCACCAACCCAGCGACCCTGGTCTCTGGCTCTCTCGATTCAAAAGACCCATTGACCCTGAGTCTCTGGATCTCACGATTCAAAGACCCAACGACCCTGGGTCTCTGGGTCTCTGGGTCTCACATTTAAAATACCAAGCGACCCTGGGTCTATAGGTCTCTCGATTCAAAGACCCGACGACCCTGGGTCGTTGGGTCTCTCGATTCACCAACCCAGCGAACCTGGGTCTCTGGGTCTCACATTTCAAAGACCAAGCGACCCTGGGTCTATAGGTCTCTCGATTCAAAGCCCTAGCGACCCTGGGTCTCTGGGTCTCTCGATTCAAAGGCCCAGCGACCCTGGGTCTCTGGGTCTCTCGATTCAAAGGCCCAGCGACCCTGGGTCTCTGGGTCTCTCGATTCAAAGGCCAGCGACCCTGGGTCTCTGGATCTCTCGATTCAAAGGCCCAGCGACCCTGGGTCTATAGGTCTCTCGATTCAAAGACCCAGCAACCCTGGGTCTTTGGGTCTCTCGATTCACCAACCCAGCGACCCTGGGTCTCTGGCTCTCTCGTTTAAAAAAACCCATTGACCCTGGGTCTTTGGGTCTCATGATTCAAAGACCCAACGACCCTGGGTCTCTCGGTCTCTCGATTCACCAACCGAGCGAAGCTGGGTCTCTGGGTGTCACATTTCAAAGACCAAGCGACCCTGGGTCTATAGGTCCTCTCGATTCAAAGACCCAACGACCCTGGGTCTCTGGGTCTCTTGATTCACCAACCCAGCGACCCTGGGTCTCTGGGTCTCTCGATTCACCGACCCAGCGACCCTGGGTCTCTGGGTCTCTCGATTCAAAGGTCCAGCGACCCTGGGTCTCTGGGTCTCTCGATTCACCGACCCAGCGACCCTGGGTCTCTGGGTCTCTCGATTCACCGACCCAGCGACCCTGGGTCTCTGGGTCTCTCGATTCACCGACCCAGCGACCCTGGGTCTCTGGGTCTCTCGATTCACCGACCCAGCGACCCTGGGTCTCTGGGTCTCTCGATTCACCGACCCAGCGACCCTGGGTCTCTGGGTCTCTCGATTCACCGACCCAGCGACCCTGGGTCTCTGGGTCTCTCGATTCAAAGGTCCAGCGACCCTGGGTCTCTGAGTCTCTCGATTCATCGACACAGCGACCCAAGGTCAAGAGCAAGAAAACTAAATTTTCGATGTTGTGTAAGGTTTTTTGGTATGGGGAGTTTTGTAACCCAGTTAACTACTGATTGTAATGGGAGTTTGTAACACATTAACTCACTGGATTGTAAATGGGGGGGAGGGGGTTGGGTGGGGGGGAGGGGGGGGGGGAGGGGGGGGGGGTGGGAGTTTGGGGAGTGGGAGGGGGGGTAGGTTTTTTTTTTGTAACCCATAGACTACTGGATTGTAATGGTAGTTTGACAACCCAGTAACTACTGGGGTTTGTTTTGTAATGGGGAGTTTGGTAACCAAGTAACTACTGGATTGTTAATGGGGAGTTTGGTAACGGCCATTAACCTACTGGATTGTAATGGCGAGTTTGTAACCCGGCAGGTAACTACTGGGGTTGTAATGGGGAGTTTGTTAACCCAGTAACTACTGGGGTTTGGTAATGGGGAGTTTGTAACCCAGTAACCCAGAGTTTTTTCAGTGTACTTATTTTCCTTTAATATTCTGGAATGACTTTGAAAGCTACTGGTTAACAAGTAACTTAAATATCATAAAATGTGAATTTCTGACTAAATTTGATAAAACCTTCCTCTCATGAAATTTCATACTAAGTAATAGATTTCATGCAAACATTTGGCCGCCATAGGAAGATTTTAGTAAAGGGCCACACCGTAATCAGAGGTTCAAATAAAAAAACGTGGAATTACTTTATCGGGGTAATGGTTCTTTTTATGAGCAAGAAAACTAAATTTTTCGACATTGTCATTGAAATTAAGCGAGTGTCTACAAGTTTTAATTAAAATGCTTTTCAACATTTTTCATCGAATGAATATACCAACGAAATCAAACTGAAAATATGACCCGGAGAGCTGACCTGCATGAAGATTTCTAAAGCGATACATCGCCTCACATGATGAACTAGAAAAGAACGTTAACATCGACGAACACTTTAATTCCGTAAAACATTCAAAATTAGACTGAGTAACACAGCTGACTGGACGCGACTCTATGTAGCGAAAGACTCCACGTAGGAGTTCGACATGATGGCCGGAAACCACGGCTTGGCACTGACAATATTACGGCCGGCGAAATCTTCTCTGCTTACAGAAACTACTGAGGTCAAACAACTCGTCCAAGCCGGAAATTTTTACTTCACATGAGCGTTTTGAAGTAAAGCTTATTCCTCCTCACTGGTGAACTTTTGCTGTTTATATTGTCATTTTATCCAATATCTCGGATGTAAGAAAATATACACCCGTCGAGCAGGGATCCAAGCCAAGCCCTCCGTCAACACCGTGCGCGCTTAGTGAATAATTTCATATCAAAACTATACTGAGCCGTTTCACATGCAAACTAGAGATTTTATATAACTGCCTTAATAAGGAGGTCAGATAACGTGAAATTACTCTATCGTATGGTCTTTTTAGACCAAGAATACTACATTTACGGCATTGCCCCCTTTGAATCGTGGGCACGAGGTCTTACCATTTAATTAAAATGCTTGCAACGAGTGAAATAGTGGATACCAAGGGAAATCAAGAACCAAAACTGTGATTTCGGAGAGCTGAAACCTGAAGCTTTCTAAAGCGATACAACTTCGCCTCAGAATGACTGTAAAAGAACGCAGTTATTAACATCGACGAACGAACACTTAATTTTCCTAAACATTCAGGATTAAAAGCAACTCTGACCTCTTTTTAAATGATGTAGCAGAGTGAGAGTGTTCGGATACGTCAATATGGCTCAGTAATGTCGATCAATTAAGCTATCAAATAGCTTTGGCACTGACAAATCACAGAACATTGATATCTACCAGCTGACGTGAACAGCTAAAACTCATCAAACGAAAATTTTTTTTACTCACATGATAGCGTTTGAAGTCCAACTTGAAGCATTCTTTCGCGACTGCGAACATTTGGCTGTTTGTAACGCGGCATTTTAACCAAATAATTTATCCGGATGTGCGGAACACCTGTGATCTGGGGGAAGCCAACCTTCTAGTATATCAAACAGATTTTTTATAAGACTTTAGGCCACAGAAAAGTCAAGCCAAATAACGTTAGGGACTCGCCCACCCCCCTCCCCACCTCACTACTTGCTGTCCATAGAACTCTTGTATAAGAATTGAATAAATTTAGGCATGTCCTTGAGGTATGTTTTATACAATTTCGACAGTATGTATTATAATGCCAGTAGAAAAAAAAAATATCAATTTTATTTTTCGCCGAGGCCGATCGAAAAAAGTCTAACCTTTGTTTTCTTCAGTTTGTCTAAAACCTCAATTAAATGGATTTTGTTTATTTGCGCCTCAGTGAATTTGACGTGATGTATAATGGCAAATAAACGAAACTGCGGTTTCGTCGAAAAACGCCCATAGTCTGAGGGAAAAAAAGGCAAAAAGAAAACCGAAAAAACGAACCGACACGCGATTGAATAAATGAAAAAAAAAAAAAAAAACGGACGGGGAGGAAGGCATACTACTCGGTCCCCCAAGCCTGATTGAGAGCTAACTCCTTGGAGTCACAGATTCTCAAATCTCACAATCTCACCCGGGGGAGAGGTTATTCCGGCCCCCACAAACCATATGAGGATAACCCCTGAAAGCTCGATTCCGATACCGCGGCTCAGATGCTAATGACTTTCGCTGTTAACCGCGACCACGCCGCAATCACCACTAGGCCACCTTGGAACCATTCCACGGCTGATTAGCTTTTTTTTAAGCATCAATACAGTAGGTGTCCCTGCAGTTTGGCTAATTATGGAGGTCCGCAGGGACTGAGAGAGTGCGTACTTTGACAGACGCGTTTGAGAAATGACTTGAGAAAAGCCGGCCTTTAAAGAAAGTTGAAATCTACTCTAGCGCGGTATTTGGCTGTCTGTGAAATTTATTTTTGAAGTCCGGCAAACTTCATATACCGACACCTTCTGGACCGTTACCGAAAAACAAAACATGTGTTTTTTTGAGCTGGAGGAATGTTCGTTCATCGCTTCGCGGGGGGGGCGGTGAGTGACGCGAACTGAGGCACGGAATTATAATTCCTACTGGACAAGAATGCCGATATTAGGTTGTCTTGTTGGTCTTGATATAATTAAACCGTTTATAATAAATATAGTTGAAACATTTATACAGGAGTAGCTTTGAGAGGCAAACTTGAACGGTCATTTTGTTTTCTGAATTAGAATTTCCTATGTAGCCAAAAAAAATAAATAGGGATATTCCAGTTAACTACTTGATTGTAATGGCGGGTTTGTAACCCAGTAAACTACTGGATTGTAATGGGGAGTTTTGCAACCACAGTAACTACTGGGGTTGTTTGTAATGGGGAGTTTTGTAACCCAGTAACTACTGGATTGTAAATGGGGAGTTTTGTAACCGCAGTAACCCAGAGTTTTTCGAGTGTACTTATTTCCTTCCTTAAAATTCTGCGAATGACTTTGAGAGCTACTGGGGTTAACAGTAACTAAAAGATCATAAATTCGTGCAATATTTGAGCTGAAATTGAGAATCAAAACATGTTCCTACCAGAAAGTTCATACTAAAGTTAGTAATATGATTTCATGCCAAACATAAGTGGACCCCCCCATAGGAGCTTTTAGTAAGAGAGCCGACGCTAAACAGAGGTCAAAAAAGAATAAAACGGGGATCTAAATGTAGATCGCATATGCTCTTTCGAGATAGAGCAAGAAAACTAAATATTTCGAACCATTGTCATCGAATAGAACGTAGTTCTACAAATTAATTAAAAGGCTTTCAATCATTTATTTCATGGAATGACTGCTACCAACCAGAGATTCAAACTGAAAATATGACCGCGGAGAAGCTGACGCTACATGCAAAGATTTTCTAAAAGCGATTACAATTCGAGGCCTCAAATGATGGAACTAAGGAAAAGAAGACGTTATAACATCAGACCGAACACTTTAATTTCCGTAAACATCAAAAAGTCGGACTGAGATAACACAGCTGACCGACTCTAGTGTAGCAAAGACACAGGTTCGGGACATGGCCCGGGGCAACTCACGCGTGTGGGGCTACTGGAGGGGACAATTACGGCACGGGGCGAATGGGCTCTGCTTACAGAGAACAACTGAGCAGAGCAACTTACTTCAAGGCGAAAAGATTTTGACTCACATGAGGCGTTTTTGAAGTGTAAGAGTCTATTCCCCCTCACTGTGAAAACTTTGCTGTTTGAGTATTGCCATTTAGCCAATATCTCCGTGAAGTACGCAAATATCCGTCGAGGCAGGGATCCAAAGCCCTCCGTCAACAACGTGCTGCGCTAGGGATAATTTCCATACGAAAAACTATACGTGAGTCCGGTTTCAATGCAAACAGAGATTTTAAGTGAACTGCTAATAAGAGTGTCGGGGGGGGATAAGCCGTGGAGGGAAAGTTACTCTAGGGGGTCGATATGTCATATTTAGGGACCAAGGGAATTACGAGATTTAGCGGCATTGGCTTGAATCGTGGCAACTGTGCGTTTATCTACAATGTAATTACAAATGGCTTTGCAACATGAAAATGGTGATAGACCAATGCCGGAAAATCAAGACCAAAACGGGTGATTCGGAGAGACTGACCTGAAGCTTATCTTAAAGCGATACATGCGCAACTCAAGATTGAAACTGTAAAAGAACCAGTTATACATCGACGAACGGAAACAGCGGTTAAGTTCCTAATACATTTCAGGGATTAAAAGAAACAATCTGACTGTCCTTTTAAGGATATGTATAGCAGAGTAGAGTGTTCAGATACGTCATATGTGCTCCGTAATGGTCGTATCAGAGTTAAAGCGAATCAAATAGCGTGGCACGTGACAAATCACAGAACATGATGGTATCTCCTACGTGCAAAACAGCTGAACTCTATCAAGGACGAAAATTTTTTACATCGCATGAGGTATAACAGTTTGAAGTGCCAACTTGACAGCATGGTCTTGCGCGACGTGGGGGCTGGAAAGGGGGGGGAAGGGGGTGCGACTTGTGCTGGTTGTTGTACCGGCCATTTTTACCATATCCCATGATGATGCCGACACGGGGGGCTGTGAATGGGGAATGGGCCAGCCTTCTGGGTTTATATTCAACAGATTTTTTTATAAACTTTAGCCACAGAAAAGTGCAAGGCCAAATAACGTTTAGGAACCATCCGGGGGCTCGCCCACCTCGCCTACTGCTAAGGGGCTGCTGTCCATAGAGACTCTCTGTAATTGAATAAATTTAGGCGTGGGCTTGAGGTGTGTTTTGCTAAAATTTCGGGGGGACAGATGTATAATCCAGTAGAAAAAAAAATATATCAATTTCTTTTCTTTCATGAGCGCAGGAGGGAAGGGCCGATCGAGAAAATAAGTCAAATGGGGGACATTTGTTTTTCGGGGAGTTTGTTCTGAAAACAGGTCAAATTGAACTGGATTTTTGTTTATTGTTGCGATTAGTTGCGCCTCAGGGTGGAATTTGACGTGATTGTATAGAGGGATGGCTAATAAGACGAACTGCGGTTCGGTTCGAGAACAACGCCCTAAGGTCCGGAAGGGGGAACAAAGGCAAAAAAGAAAAACCGAAAAAAAAAAAAAAACGAAGAACCGACTACAAACCGATTGAATAAATGAAAAAAAAAAAAACAAAAAAAAAAAAAAAAAAAAAAAAAAAAAAAACGGGACGACGGGTGAGGATAGCTACTGACTCGGCCCGCCCAAGGAGGCAAGCCTGGTATTGAGAGGGAGCACACTCCTTAGGAGTCAATAGATACACAGATCTCACCCTCAAATCTCACGGGGGGCCGGGGAGAGGTTTATCCTGGCCCGCCAAACAATAGTGAGGATGGATACCCCGGAAGACAGCTTGCGATGTCGATAAAACCGGGACGGCGGGGGCTTCAGATGCTAAATGACTTTTCGCTGGTGAGGGGCACGGCACGCGGGCAACTCGACCGGCACTAGGCACCGACGGGTGGAGGGGGGGGGGGGGGCCGGACCTTGACAATGGGGCTCACCAAACAGGCTGATTAGCTTTTTTTTAAGCATCAATAGTAAGTGTGTCTGCAGTTGGCTAATTATGGAGTCCGCAGGGACTGAGAGTGCGTACTTTGACAGACGCGTTGCGAAATGACTTGAGAAAAGCCGGTCTTTAAAAGAAAGTTGAAATCTAGCGCGCGTTAGATTTGCTGTCCAGTGAATTTATTTTTTTTAAATTAAATAAAAAGAAGTGCCAGGCAACACTTCCATCAACATATAATAACCAACACGCGTTTCTTGGAACGTGTTGCCGGGGGGGAAAAACGAAAAACATGGGTTTTTTTTGGCTGGAGATGTTCTCGAACTCCGGCTTCGCCGGTGAAAGTGACGGCGAAAAACTGAGGCACTGTCGGAAATTATACATTCGCTACTGACACAAAACGATGCGGAAAATAAGTAGGGGTTGTCGTTGTTGTTGGTCCCTTGTATATCAAAAAACCGTTAATGAATAAAGTATAAATTGATAACATTTATACACGGATAGCTTTGAGTATATACGTATGAAACGTGACATTTATTGGTTCGGGGAATTAAGGAATTTCCTATTAGCCAAAAATAGAGATATTTCCAGTAACTACTGGATTGTAATGGCGGGTTTGTAACCCAGTAACTACTGGATTGTAATGGTGGCGACGATTTGAGTAAACCCAAGTAAACTACTACTTGGCATTGTAAAATAGGGGAGTTTGTAAGCGCAGTAAACCGACTGGAGTTGTAATGGGGGGTTTTAGCAACCCAGTAACTACTGGGGGTTGTTTGTAATGGGGAAGTTTGGTAGGACCCGGTAACTTACTGGATTGTACAGGGGGAGTTTGTAACCCAGTAAACTACTGGTTGTAATAGGGGATATTCTGTAACACCAGTAAACGCCAGAAGTTTTTCCAGTGTACTTATTGTCCTGTGTAAAATTCTGGAAGATGACTTTGGAAAGCGTACTAGGGTTAACGAGATAAAACTAAAGATCATAAATGTGAATTTCTGACTAATGAAGGGGAGGGAAAAGGAAATTTGATAAACGTTTCGGTCCAAGAAATATTCATACTAAAGTATGGATTTCCTGCAAACATTTGGCCCCATAGGGAAGCTTGGTTAGTACAGGGCCCGTAATCGAGAAGAGGATCAAGATAAAAAAACGTGGTGAATTACTTTATCGCATGTCTATTTAGAGCAAGAGAAAACTAAATTTTTCGATAACTTGTTCATTTGAGTAACGAGTTTCTCATTTAGGGGTTAAAATGCTTTCACACTTTCATGAATGATATACCAACGAGATCTGTATAAACTGTAAATATTGAGACCCTGAGAGCCGTAGACCTACATGAAGATTTCTAAAGCGGATAGCATCGCCTTAAATGATGAACTATGAAAAGGGAACGTTAAAGCCGGACATCAAGACGAAGCACTTAATTCTTGGGTCCGTAACATGGGTCAAAATTAGACTGCGTAACACGGCTGGACCCAGACTCTATTTAGCAAAGACTCGGTTCGGACATGGGCCGGAAACCGACGGGGCTTGAGGACATACTGAGCAAATTACGGCCGGCGAAATTCGTGCTTACAGAAACACTGAGCGACGAACAGAGTCTTCAAGCGAAATTTTTACTCACTGATCGTATTGAGTAGTAAAGTCTATTCCCCCTCACTGTGGGAAGCTTGTGCTGTTTATATAAATTTCATGGTGATCCAATATCTCGGATGTGGCTGAAATGTATCCAGATCGGCTAGGTGTGAATCCGGGGGCGCCTCCGTCAACAGACGTGCGGCGGCTAGTGACAATATTTCTACAAAACTATACTGAGGGGCCGTTTCAGTTCAAACAGAGTATTTTAAAATGAACATAGGAACTGCTAATAATAAGGTCAGATAAAACGTAGAAATTACTACTAGGAATCTTATAGTTCTTTTTAGCCAGAGGAATACTACTTTACGGGTCATTGTCTGACGTCGGTTGGCAGCGGGAAAAAAGTTGCTACATTTAATGTAAAAATGCTTGCAACGATGAAATTGATGAGTACAAGGAAATCAGAGGAACCAACACTGTGATTCGGATAGCTACCTGAAGCTTCTAGAGAAGCTGATAGCATCGCCTCAAATGAGCTGTAAATGAACGTGCAGGTGTGATGGACATTCGTGACGAACGGTAACACTTAGGATTCCCTAAACATTCAGGTTAAAGAAATAAACTTCTTACAAGTCCTTTTAAATATTAGCAGAGTAGAGTGTGTGTCGATACGTCATATGGCTCGGAGTAATGTAGACCGATCGGAGGTTATCTATCATATAGGCTTGGCACTGACAAATCACAGTGAAACGATGTATATCTGTATCAATGAGGCGTGAAGCTACTAAAAGCTCAGTCAAGGAGCGAAAATTTTTTACATCACACATGAGCAGTGTTGACAAAGGGTCATCTATTGACACAGCCATTTCTTCGCACTAAGGGCGCAACTTTGGCTGTTTGTAAGACGTGCGGCAATTATAAATTAAGCCAATAGTCCCGGTATTGTGCCGACACCACTGTGAAATGGGGAAGCCAACCTTCTGTTATATCAACAGATTTTTTATAAGACTTTAGCTCACAGAAAAGTTCAAGCCAATGAACGTTAGTGACCCAACCCCCCGATCGCGGGCCCGACCGGGTCCCTAGAACGGCTGTCGCATGGGAGAACGTCTTGTAGAAAAAGACTTGAATAATTTATGCATGTCCGTGTGAGGTAAGTGTTTTTATAAAATTTTCGACAGATGGTATACATCCCGTAGAAAAAAAAATATCAATTTTATTTTCGGCCAGGCCTATCGCGAAAAGAAGTCTAACTTTGTTTGTGTTGCAGTTCTCTGCAAAACCTCAAATATAAAATGGATATTTGTTTATTTGCGCTCAGTGAATTTGGACGGTGAGGTATGAATGATTTGCAATAAACTAAACTGCGGGTACGTCGAAAAAACGCCCTAGGTCTGAGGGGGGTGGGAAAAGGCAAAAAGAAACACCGGAAAAAAAGCGAACCGACGAGGACTCGATTGAATAAATGAGAGAGGAAAAAAAAAAAAAAACGGTAGCTGGGGTGTTTAAGTAAGTCCTGGTGAGGCTCGTGAGGAGGGGCTCCGTCCAGGGGTAATCCTGATGTGTGAGAGCACTCCTTGAGTCACAGATTCTCAAAGATCTCACCCGGGAGATGGGTTATAATAACGCTGCCCCAGAACCATATTGAGGTAACCCCGCTTGAAATCTCGATTCGATACCGGGGGCGGACTCAGATGCTAAATTGCTCGGTTCAGCTGGTAAACCGCGGCACGCCGCAATCACCACTGTGTGCCACCCTTAGAATCCTGAAGGGGGGCGGCTGATTTAGCTTTTATTTTAAGGCATGCAATAGTCAGGGTGTCTGCATTAGGCTGAATTATGGATTTCCCAGGGTACTGATAGTGCGTACTATTGACAGGAAGGAGGACGCGTTGAGAAATGACTTGATAAAGGGCGCTGGCCTTTAACTAAAGTTGAAAATCCTAGCTGCGTTAATTTGCTGTCGGTGAATTTATTTTAAGTCCGGCAAACATTCATATACCACAGGCGTTTTCTGGACTTACCGAAGAACGAAAGAACATGTGTTTTTTGGCTGGAGATGTTCGTAACTCGGCTGTCCGATGTAAGGTGACGCGAACATGAGTCAACGGACTTATAATGTCCTGACTGGGACAAGGCTGCGATATGAGGTGGTTGTCTTGTTGGTCTTGTATATAAAACCGGTGAAGGTGGAAATAAATATAGGTTGGGAACATTTATGCAGGATACGCTTTTAAGAACCTTGAAGCTGTCATTTTTTTTCTGAATTAGATTTCCTATTAGCCAAAAATAGTTGATATTCCAGTAACGGGTGACTTGCATTGTATGGCGGTTGTGTAACCACCAGTAAGCTAGCGTGGGATTGTAATGGCGAGTTTGTCAACCTCAGTACTACTGGATTGTAATGGGGAGGTTTTGTAGACCCAGTAGACTACTGGAGGGTTGTAATGGGTGAGTTTGTCACACCCAGGGGGGGGTAACTACTGGTGTTGTTTTAATGGGAGTTTGTAACGGAGTAACTACTAGATTGTAATGGGGATTTTTGTAACCCGGGGGTTAACTAACTGGCGGTTGTAATGGGGGATGTTTGTACCCAGGTAAAGGCAGGCCAAGTTTTTTCAGTGTACTTATTTCCTTTAAGAATTCTGGAATGACTTTGAAAGCTACGGTTACAGGTAACTAAAGTATTCATAATGTGAATTTCTGACTAAATTATGATACGAGACGTTCCTCTCGTAGAAATTTCCATACTAAAAGTATAAGATTTCATGGCAGGACATGTTGGCCTCCATAGAGCTTTTATTAAGGGCCACGTAATCAAAGGTCAAATAAACAAAACTAGGGAAGTTACTTTAATCGCATTCTTTTTAGGCAATAAACTGAAGTTTTCGTGACATTGTCATTGACTAACGTGGAGTTTCTACAATTATTATTGAAAATGCTTTCAATCACTTTTTCATGAATGATGATACCAACGAAAATCGAAACTGTAATATGACCCTGAGAAGCTGACCACATGAATAGGTATTTTGCTAAAGCGATACATGGGCGCGTTTAAATGATGACTAGAAAGAAAACGTTAAGATCGAAGCTAACAGCTTAATCCGTAAACATTCAAAGAAATTAGACTGAGGTAACACAAGCTTACGCGACTCTAGTGATAGCAAAAAAAAGAAAAAAAAAACTCCTCAGGTTTCGACATAGGCACGAAACCACTCTTGACCACTGACAAATTACGGACCGGCGAAATCTCTGCTTACAGAAACACTGAGCGAAAACAGTCGTCAAGACGAAATTTTTTATCTCGGGAGCGGAGTGATGCGTTTGAATTAAAAGCATTCCCCCTCACTGTGACTTGCTATGTTTATATTGTCATTGTTAGGTCACAATTCCTCTTATGTACGAAATATCCGTTCGAGCAGGGAATCCAACCCCTCGTCAACAACGTGGCGCGCTAGTGACCCGTTTCATGCAAAACAGAGATTTTAATAACTGCTTATAAAAGAGGTCCATATAACGTGAAAGTACCTCTAGTCGTGAATTTCAATTTTAGACCAAGAATACTCCATTTCTTCATGTGTCTTGAAAGCGTGCACGGGAGTTCTGAGGGCAATTTTAATTAAATGCTTGCAGACCATGAATGTGATACCAAGGGAAAATGGCAACCAAGAACTGGTGATTCTTAGATGGCTGACCTGGAAGCTAGATGTCGGTAAAGCGAGTACATGCGCCTCAAATGAACTGTAACAGTACCATTATACATCGACGAACGAACACTTATTCGCTGAAACATTTCAGGATTAAAAAACTCTGACTACCTTTTAAATATGTAGCAAGTAGGAGTTTCGAATACGTCTTGGCCTCGTAAATAGGGTCGATTCAATTACGGTATCAATGGAAGCTTGGGTGCACTGACGAAATGCACGAGAACATGGATGATCGTACCGTACGTGAAAAAAGAACTAAAACTCATCAAACGAAAATATAGTTTCTGGCACATGAGGCGGTTTGAAGTACAACGAAAGTTGAAAGCCGATTCTTCGCGGACTGCGAACTTTTGTTGCTGTTTGTACGCCATATTTAACCAGGTGATCCGCGCATGTGTGCCGAACACATGGTGAATGGGGAAGACCACCTTCATGTTTATATCAACAGGATTTTTTATAAGAACTTTAGCCACGGTGAAGAAGGTCAAGCCAAATAAACGTTAGGACCCGCCCGTCGCCCACCTCCCTATGGGCCTGTCGCATAGAACTCGGGTTAAGATTGAATACAATTTATATAGACTATGTCCTTAGGAGGTATGTTTTATAAAATTTCGGACAGAATGTATAAATCCAGTGAGGGAAAAAAATATCAATTTATTTGTTCCGGCCAGGGCCGGGGGGGATCGAAAAAAGTCTAACTTTGTTTTCAGTTTGTCTAAAACCTAATTAAAAATGGATTTTGTTTTATTTGCGCCTCAGTGAATTGTGACGTGATGTATAATGGCAATAACGAACTGCGGTTCGTGGGGCGAAAACGGCCTAGTCTGAGGGGAACAAAGGCAAAAAGACAAACCGAAAAGACGGAAGCGCGCAGCGGACGTATTGAATGGCTGATGAAGGAAAAAAAAAAAAAAACGGATCAGGTTGAGGTAAAGCTACTCGTGCTGCGGCCAGAGCTGATTGAGGGAGCAACTCCTTGGAGTCTACAGGGATCTCAAATCGTCACCCTGGGAGAAGTTTATCCGGCCCCCGACAACCAGTATTAGGATAACCCTGAAAGCTGCGATTCGATACCGCGGTCTCATATTCTAAATGTTCGCTGTAAACGCGCGGCAAGAGCGCCGTACAATCACGCACTTGCCACCGTTGACCTCCTGCTACGGGGCTGATATATCTTTTTTTTAAGCATACAATAGATAGGGGTGGGTGTCTTGCAGTTGGCTAATTATAGGTGCCGCAGGGAGACGCTGAGAGTGGCGTACTAAAAATTGACATGGACGGGCTTTGACGAAATGACTTGAGAAAGGCCAGGCTTTAAAAAAGAAAGTTGAAATGCTGAGGGCGGCGGTTTAAGTTTGCTGTCGTGACTTATTTTAAGTCCGGCAAACTTCATATACCACAACGTTTTCTTGGACGTTACCAGGAAGGGGGGGGGAAAACAAAACAATGTGTTTTTTTTAGGCTGTAGTATGTTCGTCTCGAGGGCTTCGCGGTGAAGTGACGCTAACTGAGGCACGGAATTAATAGATCCTACGATTACAGATGCAGAAAATAATTTGGTTGTCCTTGTGTTGGTCTGTAATATAAACCGTTAATAAAATAAATATAGATTGAAACATTTATAGCATGGATAGCTTTGTTAGGACGCTGTGAACGTCATTTTGTTTCTGAATTAGAAAATTTTCCTATTAGCCAAAAATAGTGAGATTCGCATGTGGACTACTTGATTGTAATGGCGGGTTTTTAACCCAGTAACTACTGGAGGGTTGGTTAGATGTCGAGTGTTGTAACGCCTAGTAACTACTAGGATTGTAATGGGGTGGGAGTTTGTAATACCCAGTAACGTACTGGATTTGGTAGATGGGGTAGGGTTGCAACACCAGTAACTACTCTGGGGTTGTTTGTAATGGGGAGTTTTGTAACCCACGGTAAACTCTGGAATTGGTAAATGGGGAAGGTTTGTAATCGGCCAGTACTACTGTATTGTAATGGTGAGTTTGTAACCCAGGTAACCCAGAGTTTTTTTCGTATTGTACGTTGGTTTCGCTTTAAAGGATTTCTGGAATGACTTTTGAAGCTACTTGGTTAACAAGTAACTACAAGATCATAAATGTGAATTTCTGACTAATGGTGAGGTAAAACGTTCCTCGCATAAGTTTCATACTAAAATTATAGTAATTAAGTCATGGGCAAAACATTTTGGCCCCCATAGTAGCTTTTAGTAGGGGCGACGTAATGCAGAGGTCAACAATACAAAAACGTGGAATTATTTTAATCGCATGTCTTTTTAGAGCAGAGTAAAACTAATTTTCGAGCGATTGTCTATTGAAATGAACAGATTTGCTGACAATTTAATTAAAAATGCTTTCAACATTCTTATTCAGGAATGATAGTAGCAACGAAAATCAATGTAAATATGACCAGCTGAGAGCTGACCTACATGAAGGATTTTCGAGAGCGATACATCGCCTTAAATGATGAAGCTAGAAAAGAAGCGTTAACGGGGGAATCGACGACACTTAATTCCTAAAGACAGTCAAAATTAGACTGAGTAACACGGAGCTTGTGAGGCGCGGACTCATGTAATCCAGACGACGTCAGGTTCGACATGGCCCCCGTAAACCACGCTTTAACCGGGGAATGGGGGACAAAATTACGGTGCCGGGCTAAGGATCTCTGCTTCAGAAACATCAACAACGGTCAGTCAAGCGAAATGTTTTACTCACCGGGGATGGAGCGTTGTTGAAGTAATAGCTATATCGCTCCCTCACTGTGGGAACTTTGCTGTGTTATATTGTCATTTTATATGCCAATGGTCTCGGATAGTCCGAAATATCTCCGATTCTAGGCAGGGTGATCCACGACCATCCGGTCAACAACTGCGCGCTGAGTGATATTTTACCGTACAAAACTATACTGAGAGCCGTTTCATGCAAAGCAGGAGAGTTTTAAATAACTTCTAATAGGAGTTAGGAGGATAAGGTGAAATTACTCTATCGTATGTCTGTTTAGGAGGACCAGAGAGTACTACAGTTTACAGGCATTGTTCTTGAATCGTGGGCACGATTCTACAATTTAATTAAAATGCTTGTGCAACATTAAATAGTGATACAAGGGAAATCAAACCAAAACGGTGATTCGGAGAGCTGACCCTGAGCTTTCTACAGCGATACATCGCCTCAATGAACGGTGTATAAAGAACCAGTTATTACATCGCCGAACGGGAACAGACTAGAATTCCATAAACATTCAGGAATTAAAATGAAACTCTGACTCCTTTTAAATATGTAGGCAAAGGTAGAGGGTGGTTTCTATACGGTCATATGGCTCAGTATGTCCGAGTTCAATTTACTATCAACATAGCTTGGCGACTGAACGAATAACAGGATACATGATGATGCTACCCTACGTGACAGCTAGAACTCATCAAACGAAAATTTTTTACTCAGCGGGGATGACGTTGTGAAGTCAACTTGAAGCCAATTCTTCGCGAGCTGCGACTTTGCTGTTTGTGACGCCTCATTTTAACTTCAATGATCCGCATTGTGCGAACACCTCTTTGAAATGGGGAGAGCCACCCTTGCTGGCTGTTATATCGAACAGGATTTTTATAAGACTTTTAATCCACAGAAAATTCAAGCCAAAATAACGTTAGGAACCAAAACACGCTCTCGGGTGTGGGGCCCACCAGTCCCTAGCGTGCTGTCCCTAGAACGGTCTTGTAAATTGAATAAATTTAGAATGCATGTCCTGGGTAGGTGGAGGTTGTTTTATAGAAATTTCGACAGTATGTATAAAATCCGAGTAGGAAAAAATATAAATCAATTTATTTTCGAACGCATGGCCGATCGGGGAAAAAAAAGTCTAGAACTATTGTTTTTTCGTTTGTCTAAAAGGCCGTCAAATTAATGGAAAGGACTTTTGTGTTTATTTGCGCCTCGAGTGAATTTGACGTGATGTATAATGGCAATAAGACATACTGCGTTCGTCGAAAAAAGCGCCCTAGTTTTCCCCCCCCCGCCTGGAAAGGGGGAAAAAGGCAAAAAGTCAAGACCGTAAAAACGAACGCGAGGCACCGTGTGATTGAATAAATGAAAAAAAACAAAAAACGGCCGGGTATGACGGAGCTATCGTCCCTCAAGCGCTGGATGGAGAGCAACTCCTATGGCGTCACAGGGGGATCTCAAGTCTCACCCAGGTGGAGAGGTTATGCCGGCCCCCAAACCGATTGAGGATACCCGCTGAAAGCGTCGATTCGATACCGTGCCGGCGCTCAGTATTCTAAATGACTTTGGGGCTTAACACGTCTTGCCGCCGCATCACAGCACTGGCCATCCTTGACAGGTCACACGGCTGATTAGCTTTTTTTTTAAGCATCAAAGTAGGTTTCTGCAGTTTGTGTGCTATTTATGGGAGGGGCCCGCATGGACTGAGAAGGTGCGTACTAAGGAAAAATTTGACAGGGGAACGCGTTGAGAATTGACTTGAGGAAGAGCGCGCCGTTGTAAAATAAAGTTGAATCTTAGCGCGGTTTAATTTGCTGTCGTGACTTTTATTTTAAGTCCGGCAAACTTCATATACCGACACGTTCTGGACGTTACCGAAAAAACGATAAGCATGTGTTTTTTTTGGCTGGAGATTTTCGTCTCGTGCTTCGCGGTGAAGTGACCCGCGAATGAGGCACGGAATTATATATTCCTAGCTAGACAAGATGCCGATAGTTGAGGATTATTATTGTCTTGTTTGGTCCGTTAAGTAATATAAAACCGTTAATAAATAAATATTTGAAACATTTATATCAGCATAGGCTTGTTAAGACCGATTAGAAGAACGTCATTTTGTTTCTGAATTTATAATTTCCTTATTAGGAGCCAAAATAGGTCGTGATTCCGGGAGTAACTACTTGATTGTAATGGTGCGGGTTTGTAACCCAGTAAACTAAATGGATTGTATGGCGAGTTTGTAACGCCAGTAACTACTGGATTGTAATGGGTATTTGTAGGAGCCTCTAGTAACTACTGGATTAATGTAATAGGGGAGAGTTTGTCAACCGCATTACCTGAGCTGGGGTTGTTTGTATGGGGAGTTGTACCCAGTAACGGTACTGGATTGTAAGTGGGGAGGTTTTGTAACCAGTACTACTAGGATTGTAAATGGGGAGTTTGTAGGAGACGCCAGTAACCCAGAGTTTTTACAGTGTAACTTATTTCCTTTGAAATTCCTGGAATGGACTTTGAAAGCTACTGGTTACATGTAACTAAAGATCATAAATATGATGAAAATTTTCTGACTAAATTTGATAAAAACGTTGTCCAGAAAGTTTCATACTAGAAGTAATCGATATTCATGCAAACATTTGGCCCATAGATGCTTTTAGTAAGGGCCCGTAATACAGAGGTCAAATAAAAAAAGCGTGGAATTACTTTGTCGCAGTGTCTTTTTTAGGCGAGAAAACTAAATTTTCGGACATTGTCATTGAATGAGCGAGTTCTACAATTAGTAAATGCTTTCAACACATTGTTCATGAGATGATCTAGCCAACGAAATCAACTGTGTAATATGACGGCCGGAAAAGAGCTGACCTAGCATGAAGATTTCTAAGCGATACATCGCCTTTAAATGATGAACTAAGAAAAGAAGCGTTAACATCGACGAACAGCTTTAATTCCGTAAACAGTTCAAAATTTTAGAGGGCTGAGTGAGAGCACAGCTGACCGAGGCTCTATGTAGGCGAAAACATGCAGGTTCGACATGGCCGCGAAAACCACGTCTTTGGAAGCACTTGAACGAAATTACGGCCACCGGCGAAAGTCTCTTGGTCTTACAGGAAACAGCGAACAACTCGTGGCAAGCGAAATTTGTTACTGGGGCCGCATGAGCGTTTGAAGTAATAGCTATTCCCCTCACTGTGACTTGTGGCTGTTTTATTGGGGTCCCCCGATTTTAATCCAATATCGTCGATGTAACGAAATATCCGTCGAGCGAGGGATCACGCAGCCCCGCCCGGTCTCGTCAACGGGGAGGGACGTGCGCGCGTGAGGTGAAATAAATTTCATGACCAAACCTATACTGAGGAGGCCCGTTCATGGCAAACAGGGAGGATTTTAATGAACTGCTAATAAGGGAAGTTCAGATAACGTGGTGAGAAGTACTCTAGTCGTATGTCTTTTTAGACCAAGAATACTACAGGTTTACGGCATTGTGCTTGATCGTGCACGAGTTCTAAAAACTAACGATTTATTAAAATGCTTGGCACCATGAAATGTGATACTCGATGTGGAAATCAAAAGCCGAAGAACTGTGAGTTCGGAGAGCTGACCTGAATCTTTCTAAAGCGATGCAGTCGCCTCAGAATGAACTGTAAAAGAACCAGTTATACATCGAGCGAACGAACGAGCTTATTCGCTAAAGAAAACATTCAGGATTTAAACAGAAACTCTGACTCCTTTTAAGATTATTGTAGGACAGATGAGAGTGTTTCCGATACGGGGTGCATATGGCTCAGTAATGTCGATCGAATTGAGCTATGCAGAATGGCTTGTGGGGGGCACTGGACAAAGTCACAGAACATGATTATCTACCGTAGGCGTGAACAGCTAAAACATCATCAACGAAAATTTTTACTCGACGGGGATGAGCTGTTGAAAGTCACTTGAGGTGCCGATGTTCGCGACTGCGAACTTGCTGTTTGTTAGGCGCCGATTTTAACTCAATATCCCGGATGTGCCGAGACCCTGTGAATTGTGGAAGCCACCTTCTGTTGATATGGAGTCAACGAGATGTGTTATAAGACTTTAGCCACAGAGAGAAATTTCAAGCCAAATAACGTTGGGACCCCCCCTCCCCAGGCCGGGGCTCACTCTACTCCTTTCCGTCATATGGAGAAACTCTTGTAAATTGAGATAAATTTATAGCATGTCCTTGGGAGGTATGTTTTTATTAATTTCGACACGAGATGTATGAATCCGAGTAGAAAAAATATATCTAATTTAGTTTTTCGCGGCGGCAGCCGAATCGAAAAAAGTCTAACTTTGTTTTCAGATTTGTCTAAACCCTCAAATTAAAATGGATTTTGTTTATTTGCGCCTCAGTGAATGTTGACGTGATGTATTAATGGCAATAAACGAACTGGCGGTTCGTCGAAAAACGCGCCTGCGTCTGAGGGGGGAAAAGATGCAAAGAAGAAAACCGTGAAAAACTAAGCCGTAGGGCGGAGGGACCGATCTGATCAATGAAAAAAAAAAAAAAAGTCAAAAACGGAGGGGATAGAAGAGCTACTAGCGGGCGCCCGCAAGCCTTGATTAGGAGATGCAACTCCTTGGAGTCACAAAGGCGATCTCAAGGTCTCACCCGGGGAGAGGTTAGTCCGGCCCCACATAAACCATATGAAAAAGTAACCCCTGAAAGCTTCGATTCGATAACCGCGGCTCAGATTGCTAAATGGACTTTCGCTGTAACAACGCTGCACGCCGCATCCACCTGCCACCTTGACATCCTACGGTCTGATTAGCTTTTTTTTATTCATCGAGATATTCGGTGTCTGCAGTTGGCTAATTATGAGAAGATCGCAGGGACTGAGAGTGCGTAACTTTGACAGACGCGTTGAGAAATGACTTGAGAAGGCGCGCCTTTAAAAAGAAATTGTGAAATCTGAGCGCGTTATTTGCTGTCTGGTGAATTTTTTTAAGTCCGAGCAACTTCATATAAACCACACTTTCTGGACGTTACCGAAAAACAAAACATGTTTTTTTTGGCTGAGTATCTCGTCTCGGATTCGGGGGTCGGTGAAGTACGAGAACTTGAGGGCACGAATTAGTAATTCCTACTGAACAGATGCGATAGTTTGGATTGTCCTGTTGTCGTGTATATAGAGCCGTTTAATGAAATAAAATATATTGAAACATTTATCATTACAGGAGTAGCTTTAAGAGCCTTGACGGTTCCCCCCCCCCCCCCCCCCGCAATTGTTGTTGTTTTTCTGAATTAGAATTTCCTATGTAGCCCAAAAAGATGAGATATGGGTCCATAACTACTTGATTGTAAATTGGCGTGGTTTGTAAGACCAATAACTACGGATATGTAATGGCGAGTTTGTGTAACCCGTAACTAGCTGGTTGTGAAAGGGAAGTTTGTGTACCCAGTAACTACATGGTGATTGAATGGTGGGAATTTGCAACGCCGTAAGCTTCTGGTGTTGTTTGTAATGGGTAGTATTGTAACCCAGTAGAGCTACTGGATTGTAAGGG